>JAJHSJ010000010.1:37366229-37519220 GCA_021015155.1 Magnolia officinalis
TACCGTATTGTCTTAAATACGTTGATTTTGTATGAGATACACCTATGAACTGTGATAAATAAATGATGCACCCTATGTGTTTGTTGAAATGTTTAAATGAGCAATAGAAAATGATTAGTGCTTGTAATGATTACTAATCTAGGATTCATCATTGTCATAAGCATGTAGATCTCTCTGTATAGAGAATGATGAAAACATATGTTGTAATTAACGTAGTCTATGTGTTTGATAAATTGTCTAAAAGAGAAATTGTTGATGAATTGTATTTACTACGAGTATTAAGGTAGGATTCTTCATTGTTTTATGCGTATTTATATTTTCTTCTATGAAATAAATTGTAAATGCATGTTGTATTTGCATGGTCTATGTGTTTGATGAAATGCCCACATGAGAAATTAACATGGATTGTTCATTGAATGCTTGGATAAATATTACACGTGATTGCTAGCCGCATTTGAGTTGAATTGAGGCTACAAACGTAGCCCACGCAATCGGTAAAAGTCCTTGTTTGGGTGGCCGAATTAGTCTTGCCACCTTGGGTAAACTCGATGAATACGAATCGCACGATGATGCTAGACAGTGGTTAAGCCACGAGGGGCACTTATGCTCTCCATGTCAATTAAGTCAGCGTGCGCCCGTAGCAATCGAGCTTGCCTAATGAACTGATTGACCTATTGTGTGTTTACCATGTATGGATGCGACTATTTGAATCTAAGGTACCCCTCACCAATGTAAAGATCCACTTTAACCATGGTACCACAATCCTTAAGACTCGTGAGCCGGGCATGGTTGCATGGGACACCATGTTCGTGCTGTTGACCTACGCTGGGGTGACGAGCCTCCCCGTAGTGACCGCGAGCACAACTTCTTGCAACTTGCCTATTGTATGTATTTAACTAGGAGTGACGAACCTAGATGGATCCAGAACATAGGAGTAGGACCACTGCTGTTATCCGGTGCCAAATGTTCGATTCGGGATCAATATTAAAAAGGGAGGTACCCTAGCTTCCCAAACTTACTGTATGAATGAGCCTAATTAATCACTTGACTAACACGACCATGCATCCCACTGCATTAGTTAGAATGTGCCAAAAAGGGATTGGAGTTGCACAGTTGAGGAAGTGTTGTCATATGCAAAATAGGCGGTCGGAGTCGCGTGTTGAGGGAGCATTGTTGAGTGAGGGCATACATCGTTACTTGCACCCCATTCGAGTAGTTAGGAAGTGATTGTTATGATTACTTTATCATTACTGCTTTGATTGACTTGATAACACGTATAACTTTTGCCTTATAGAACCATTGAGTTGATCACTCACTCCCACTCTGGGATGGTATTTTAAAACACCAACCAGACTCTGATGTAGATGCAGGTACAGATGACGTCTATGCAATGGAGTAGGACTTCTTGGATAAGGAGGAGGAATTCTCCTACTTCCAACTCTCGGACGGGCCGATCTAGGCTATGTACCGTTACGCAGGGATTACTGGGGCATCTGGGCTTAGTTGGACTCATTTACATTTCCACATTTTGTTCATTTTGAAATGATACATGTATATATTGAACCGGTTACGTACTCATACTCTGGAAGAAACCTTGTGAAACATCTACATACTTATACAGACATGTTTAGAATTTACACTTGCTTAACTTAATTAAATCCGGAGTATGATGTGTTGTTTAGTATAATCCCATGCATGTTTAACTAATGAACATGAAAGAAATCTGAATATCATCATCCACAAGACATAAGTGATGTTCTGAATCTCGGGAGTATAGCTTTGCTCGACCCTCGAAATTCAGGGCGTTATCACTCCTCAACCTAATGAGATTTTTTGGGCAATCTCAATCAACCTAAAATGTAAGTAATTTCTTAAATGAAAAACTTATTTTCTTGAAGACGTGAGTCGAAGAAAAGATATCGATGAAGCCTTTGAAGATGAAGCTTCAGTAAATGCAACGATACTTTCTTTTATCATATGAAGATGAACCAATGTATTCACAACCAAGAAGGATCTAAGGATATATGATTTTTCAATGAACAAAACCCTAAAAGTTGCAGATTCAATCCTCTATTCTCAAGTTGAGTATAGGCCACTCACTATTTGAATTTAGCAAGACTTGAGAAGAGAATTGAATAAGCTACAAAAATAATATCAGAATGACAATACAAATAGCTTGAAAAGAAGAAGATTTCTCTCTTTTGTTTCTAGTAAATTTATCTCTTTTTTCTTGTTTTGAAACATTGAGAAATGATCTCTATTTATAGTAAAAGATTTGGATCTTCGGTCAACCTAAGAATCCGTTCGGCTGGCCGGATTTTCATGATTTTGTTTCGATAGCTAACAGATATCGCTGGATCTTTTTAAAAAACAAACTTAGGCTAGCCCAAGATAAACTTCGGCTAGCCTAAGATACCTTCGGCTGATTTAAGATTTCGGGAATTCAAAATCATGCATTACTGGAAACTTGACATAGGTCGATCTCAAGCTAGTTTAGCTGGCCGAAGACATGGTTTGGCTAACCAAACACCCCTAATTTTCATGTAAATTTGTAATAATTTAAATCTTAGAAAACCAGTAAGATATATTCTTTACTTGTAGGTTGGATTACAATTAATTCTTCTCTTGTAATTCTTCCGAGCCTTTTAATTTTGAGATGTTGAATCGCGATCTAGTCTTGAAATGTTGTAGTGAGTTCAAGTTCTATACACTATACATTTTGTCTATGAAATTTGACAATCTACTTATGTGCTTAAAATATTAGCACTTTCAGTTTACTTTTATTGAAAGGAAAAAATAAGGAGTCTATGTAGTTGGAAAATGTATGAATATCCTGAGGATAATGAATAATGCGGTGATCATAGGAAGTATAGACAACATCAGAATGAATGTGAGCATGTACAACGGAGGAATGAAAATATTCATAAAAGCTATAGTGGTCCTCCTCTAAGATACAGACCTTTGGCGGTGATCTTGTAATACCTCTATATAGGTGGTTGAGTACAAAAGTGTAATGTCTCGGAAAATTCCGCACAAAGACCCGAGTACCACCTCAGGCATAAATCACTCAGGACCAAATCCTTTAGGAATTAGACAAAAGTAACTAAGTGCTAGACTAGATTTGTTACGAAATCTGCTTGATCCACTTTAAATATGATCTGCAAGACCTAAAACTTGTAGAATTATTGACGCTAGGTTACCCTGAAATCTAGGATCAATCTCATTACCCAGTTGCTCTCGGAGCACATTGAAACTCCGTATTGGATCTGCACCGCACGTCGGAAGTCCAAATAATACGAAGTTATATAATTAGGACCGCCTTACTGCCTTACTGGGTTGACAACCACTCGAAAATCAAATCCAAATAGTGTCCTGGGGCTATACGCTGAGCTCGGAGTGGAGTGTGTGAGAAACGGGATTTCTTTAGAAATAAATCTCATTTAAGTAATTTAAAGACTTGTTGCTTGCGGGCCTGATATAAGCAATCAGACCGTCGGAATCTGACCCAAATACACCCTCGGATAAGGAGAAATTTCATATACATGGCAGTGTACTCGTAACCCTGATCGAGTTCCAATGACCGTTGAACTGAAACTGGTTCGCCATGTGTGATCTGGAAACCCGACTGGAATGAAAACTTAACTCTACCTAGATCCATGGTCAGAGAGCTTAAGTCCGACCTTTGGCTTAAAGGGGGGCTCTGGAAGTGCTCCGTTGAGACGGAACAGATGCCCTTTGGACATAACCTAAGTATACCTTGGCCCTGGGCCTATTTCCGGCAATTTTAGGCCTATATAAGGACCTTAAAGCCCTCTCTCATTCACTCCATACGAATTTGAGAAAACCCTAGGAGAGAGAAGAGAGTAAAGAGAGAGAAAGTGTGAGAGAAGTGGGAGGAGAATTCCTGTTACTCTATCCTGCTATTCTACGTACTTATCCATCACTGCCGTATCACTTTTCCGGCGATTCTGATTCCGTTTTCGGGTAAGAAATCCTAACCCTAATCAGTTCTAGAGATTCAACTAGAGTAAGTGGTGAAATAGCTAACCTATTTCATGCCATAGGTTGTCGTTCTACCGTTGAAAAAGACTTGGTGTTTAAACTGAGTCCGTTACTCGCTTCTACCGCATAAGGTGCAGACTATAGATGCTTAGGTTATGGTTTTCAACGCTTTCAATGTCGTATGATGATAGATTCATGATCTGGGTGTTATTTCACATGCAAAATGCGATGTTCGTTTTGAGATTCCGTTATGTATGCAAATTATGGCGTATAGTGTATTTTGTATATTTGTAGAAAATACTGTATACGTACAAAATATGAAAGTGTGTTTGTCATGATTAATTACTATGTATATATGCTAGATATATGTGTAATAACTACTCGGCAAAAGGTCGACCTAATACATGTTTTAGCCAATATGCGTTATATATGTTAAAAAGTGTATTCTAAATGTTTGTGAAAATGCTTGTATGAGTAAGTATTTAGATGATAGTGCTTAGGGGTAGGTGTTGAGATAGGATTCTCAACTACCTTAGAGATGTGTATGACTTCCTCCATGCAAGTTGTTTAATTTAATCGTTTACTTATGAATATATGTGTTGTATTTCCTGCTTACATTGTGCTTTATAACATGCTTGTTAAACATGTTTGAATTATTTTGTTTATTCTGCTTTACTCTCATGCTTGGTTAAGGATTGAATGTGATTGGGGCTATGTTATAGTCTAGGCGATCGGTAACAGACTTGAAGTCGTGGCTGAGATTCATTCGCCATGTAGGACGTGTTTGACGAACCCGAGTCGTACTAAAGTTGTCGGCAGTGGTTAGGCCACACAGAGAGCTTATGCACTTCATGTCGATGGGTGCGCTCGTGCTAGTCGAACCCGTCAAGTAACCCGATGTGCTGATGTATGTTCACCATGTATGGACGCTACTGCTTGAACCTAAGGTACCAAACTCACCAGTGGAATCCCGTTAACCTTGGTACCTCGATCCGCTAAGACTCATGAGCCGGACATGGTGGTATGGGACACCGTGGTCGAGCTGTCGGCCTACGCTGGGGCGACGAGCCTCCCCGTAGTGACCAGTGAGCAACCTAGACTCGTGAGCCGAATACGGCCTACACTGTTTTGGTGACGAAGCCGTGATGGGTGATGGGGGAGTGGTGTAACGATTTCGTTCAACAGCCCTGACAGCCCTAGACGTGCCCTTTGTAGTGACCTCGAGCATGCTCTGAGTCTACGTGAAGGCGACAACCCTTCTGTAGCATCTAGAGTATAAACTAGGCCTACACTGATTTGGCGACGAGCCCTTTGCAGCGACCTAGAACTGCAACATTGTATGAGATTTCCTAGGACTGACGACCCTAGAATGGATTATTGTTTGGGAAATGATATAAGGGAGGTACCTTAGTTTCCCAACCCTGCTGTATGAAAATGACTAATAAGAACTTGGTAATCATATGCATGCACTGCATTACGTGTGCGTTCAGGTGTAGCAGGTCAAGCATTAAGGCAGTGTTGTTCATGCGCGAACGTGAGATGAAGTCGCTGAGGGAGCGTAAGCGAGGGCATGCATCATACATTCATACCATTCTTGCATTAACAAGAGTACTTAGGGATGTATGATTTACTGCTTTATCATTACTGCTTAATTGAATTGATAACATGTTAACCTTTGCTTTATTGTTCCACTGAGTTGATCACTCACTCTAATGTTACGGGACGATGTTTTAAACACCAACCAGACTCTGTCTTATTTTCAGATGATGGTGTGACCCCTGAGGCGGAGCCTAACTACTACGATGATCAGGACGAGTTCTCTTTCATGCAGTTCTCCGGTGGCTTCGCTTAGGCTATCCGGATTGACGGGGCTACAAGGATTATCATTGTAGTTGTACTACTTTGACATTTTATTTTTTGCACTATTACATGTATATGGTGACTTAGTGATGTATTCATACTTTGGAGACCGATCGTGATTTTTGACTTATATACGTGTATTTATGTCTTTCAGTCTTCCGCTTGCGTTTTACAACTTGATCTGGAGTATGAATTACTGTTTTGGTATAATCCTACTCATGATTACTACACTAACACAGATAACATTGAATCATAAGCATATATGTTGCATAAGTAATGTTTTGGAACTCGGGAGTTGAGTTGCTACTCGACCCCCGATTTTCAGGGCGTTACAAAAAGGCACAAGAGCAAGCTTTCGACCTTTAGCAAGCACCTTGACTAGTTGAATGTATTCATTAGTGATCTGGAGGGCATTCACATAGAGTAAATGTCAGCAGATCCAGAGTAATAAGAAGGTTGTATGTTCTTCATGTTTGAATTGGCCTTCATGTTTGCAGTACACTGCATGAATTATGAATAGGCCTTGCCAGCCTTATTGGTGAAGTGTCTTTATTCCTTTTGAGCGAAGCTGGGGAAGATTACCCATCGAAGGGAAGAAGTTGGGTAAGAGTAGTAATGTCTAAGATTGTTGGACTAATAGGGCCGCATCCGAAGAACAATGTGTTGGTGGATGGGCTCTGGAATGTCGACGCTGCTTTGTGAAGAGCAGGATATGATAGATAGTTGTATAGGAAGAGTTTGATGCATTCATAGATGTTGAAATCTCTCCATAATGATTCATATTGAGCAACAACACGATCAAACCAGTTGTCCCATTCTGGCAGAGGTTTCGATCAAGATCATGGATTCTTCAGACCATTAGATGGCTCTGGGACAGATTCAAATCGAATCAGTATTGTTTCACCCAGACAGTTAGGGAACAGGGGATCCAACATGCTAATTTCTTCATGTTCAATTCTAGGGAGGAATGTTGGTCCCATACAATAATAATAATAATCTCCTATCAGTGATTTGAAGATTATTTCGTCGGAAAGCTTTTTGGAAAATGCATCCAGGGCATTGATCAGATCATCTTGATGAAAGGATAGAACAAAAGACGAAGAAGTAACCATCGCTACGATCATAAATATAATTTAGGGTTGGAAAGAGGAGCAATATGGAGAAGAAAGCGTGAAATAAGGAAGAATGTTTGAAACGACACATATATTGGCCGAGAATATAGTGCATTAATTAGGGCATCATTGATATCTCGTTTGGTATGATATTTGTATATGCATCATCATTTGGGTTAGCTCTTTATTTCAGAAAGGTAAGTGGAGTTGACATGTGGGATTACCTCGGTCAGAGGTGGTAGTCGTAGCATTGCTACGTGTATTGAAGGATAACTGCATTATGAGGGGTCACACATCACTTTCACCTTTTTTCCTAAAGGAGAAGAGACGTGGGGGCCAATATTCATCCTTTTTGTCACCAATTCTCACAAGAGCAAATTAGATGGATTATGTGTAATCAGGAGGGATTCGCGGGGTGTATTTGAAGATAATCATAATATACAAAGATGATTCCGTGGTAATACAACTAGAGTTTATTGGGCAATGCCACGTCATCCACTAAGCGGTCGAGTAAAGAGTAATTGTGCTGAAGCAATTACATAACTTATGACAGGTTTAGAAGCATAAAAATCCAATAGTGCCGAAATGGTTATAACAACCATTAAAACGTGAGAAGCATCCGAATGGATTAATGCTATAAATATCAAAGGAAGTAGTAGAAGAAATCTTCTCATACCAACCAAATAAACTAAATTAAACTTATCTTTCAATTATATTTTTAATTATCAGTCATTTACATTCCTTAGCATTATCCTTTCAATTACCAGTCAATTACATTCCATAGTGTAATCAACTATTTACATTCCATAGTATAATCATTTATTTACATTCCTTAGTGTAATCTATAACAGTAACCAAGTAGCTGTTAAACTTTAGCTATAATTCAAGTTTAAGCTCATACACTATATTCAGTTTAAGTATAAAGCATATTTCTCCATCTAGATAGGTATTTCTATTATCTGCGATTGATTATAAGAATTTCCTTTTTAATCTTTTATCTGTATTGAAGAGTCCCATACCAAAGGTAAAGGTGTAACCCATTTTCAACAATGAACCCTACCTCTAACTATTGCGTGATCGTGATTTAAAATACTATGCAAGTAGCTGAATAGGTGAAAATCTTATTAGATACTAGTCATATACCAGGTATCCGCCTATCCTAGTACCTGAGGTCTAATTCTTGCACATTTAATTCCGGCATGCCCCCCTTTATCACATGACCTTATCCGTAAACAGAAGAACTAACAGCTAAACAGAAGAACAAACAGCTAGAAATACTTTGACGAGAAAATTAGGACTGTGGACCCCACCTTTTAGCCAACTGGTTTTATGAAAGAAGACAAACCTTCTTTTGCAACTTAGACCTCCACGTGCGGTGACAGAATTCTGGACGAAAATACCCCTCCTTTCACGGAAACGGATTGGGTACTCCCCTGCCACCACGCAATGGTGGATGTTCGGTGGTCTGTGAGCCCCACCATGATGTATGCTTTTCATCCATGCCGGCCATATATTTTTCCACATCATTTTATGGTATGAGACAAAAAATGAGGTATATGCAAATCTCAAGTGTACCACATTACAGGAAACAGTGTTGAATGAACATCAACCATTAAAAACTTTTTGGGGGCCCACTGTGATGTTTGTGAGAAATCCTCCCTGTCTAAGTTGGGTCACAAAGACCTGGATGAAGAGGAAAAACAAATTTCATAATGATCCAAAACTTCTATAACCCCTAAAAGGGTTTCAATGGTAGACGTTCAATTCCCCACTGTATTTTACAGTGTGGTCCACTTGATAGTTAGATCTATCTTATTTTTCGTCTCAAGCCTTAATATGAGCTCGCCAAATAGATGGACGGTTTGGATATAACACAGACATCATGATGGGACCCACAAAAGCAACGCTACATATATATATATATATATATATATATATATATAAAACAACACAGACTGCATCAATATATCGACAATATGTAGATATATCGACAAAATAAAGCATCGATATATTGACATATTGTCGATATATCGATGTTATATGGAATTTTTTGGTTAAGTCGCTAGACAAATGAGGACTTAATTCGATATTATCGACCATATGTCGATATATCGACAAAATCAAGCATCGATATATCCGACATATTGTCGATATATCAACGATACATGGAATTTTTTTTGCCCCGCCGATTTTCATGCTTGCCCCGCCGATATATCGATATATCGACATATTGTCGATATCTTGACGTTACATGGAATTTTTTTTGCCCCGCCGATTTTCACGCTTGCCCTGCCGATATATCGATATATCGACATATTGTCGATATATCGACGATACATGAAATTTTTTTGCCCCGCCGATATATCGATATATCTACATATTGTCGATATATCGACGTTACATGAAAATTTTTTTGCCCCGCTGATTTTCATGCTTGCCCCGCCGATATATCGATATATCGACATATTGTCGATATATCGACGTTACATGAAATTTTTTTTGCCCCGCCGATTTTCATGCTTGCCCCGCCGATATATCGATATATTGACATATTGTCGATATATCGACGTTACATGAAATTTTTTTTCCCTCCCTTTTCTAGTTTGCCCCGCCGTTTTTCATGCTTGCCCCGCCGATTTTCTAGTTTGCCCCGCCGTTTTTCATGCTTGCTCCGCCGTTTTTCATACTTGCCCTACCGAATTTTTAGTTTGCCCCGCCGTTTTTCATGCTTGCCCCGCCGATTTTCTAGTTTGCCCCGCCATTTTTCATGCTTGCTCCGCCGATTTTCTAGTTTGCCCCGCCGTTTTTCATGCTTGCCCCGCCAATTTTCTAGTTTGTCCCGCCGTTTTTCATGCTTGCCCCGCCGATTTTCTAGTTTGCCCCGCCGTTTTCTAGTTTGTCCCGCTAATTTTCTAGTTTGCCCCGCCGTTTTTCTAGTTTGCCCCGCCGTTTTTGCCCCACCGTTTTCTAGTTTGCCTCGCCGATTTTCTAGGTTACGGATATGGCTACGGTTATAATCCGTAGCTATAGATTCTTTTTTTTTTTCTTTTTTATTTTTAAAATTTTTTTTCTTTTGCTGTTGTAATCCCACCGCCTTTTGTGGGTCCCATTATGAGGTCTGTGTTATATCCAAACCATCCATCGATTTGGCGAGCTCATATTAAGCTTGAGACATAAAATAAGACAGATCTAACTATCAAGTGGTGGGCCCTACAAAATTTTTAACGGTGAAAATCAGTTTTCCCGCTGCTCTTTGTGGTGTGGTCCATTTGATCTGGATATGATTTTTTTTTTTTGGATAATGCTCCGAAATGATCTCTAAATATGGATGAACGTTGTGGATATAATAAATACATAGTTGTGGGGCCATGTAACTTTGATCTCTTTTGAGCCGTTGGTACAACTCTTGGCTGGAGGAGCGTCAGCGTTCGTCTTCGAAAGCGAGGGATATTTTCGTCCTCAAATTCGCTCCCCGCCGCACGTGGAGGTCTAAGTTGCAAAAGAAGGTTTGTCTTCTTTCGTAAAACCAGCCGGCTAAAAGGTGGGGTCCACAGTCCTAATTTTCTCTACTTTGACCTGCCCCAAGCTGGCCGGTTAAGTCCTCGTAATGAACAGCTGGGATTCTACACGCATGTTCCATATTGGCACGTGTGAAATAGAGAAACTTGGAATAATAATAATAATAATAATAAGAGGAAAAAAAAAAAAAAAAAACGCCTCCAACAGTATTCAATCTATTTATTTTTCTATTAAAAAAGAAATACAAGACATTGGGTCTCATCAATGCTATCGAGACTTCGATCTTGTAGCGACCCACTCGTACGCCGACCGATGAAGCCTGCAGCGGAAGGAACCCGGATGACTAGTGGGAGAACATATGCACTGCTGCTTCGTCAATCCAACCGTGGACGACGCTGCCCGCGGTCCCACATCACTATCATCACCACCATCAGAAACATCGACCAACGACTGCTGCAAAACGACAGTGAGCCATTCACCATGTTTAGTAGGGGGGCCAAGCCCAACTATGGGGTGGCCTGGGTAGCACATATTTCCACTCGTCCTATGCTTATTTTCTCAACCTCAAGGCTGAAGTCGTTCGGAATTTATATGTAATAACAGAGGAGAGGAAAGGAAGTGATTTTTTCAAGGTTTGTTATTGCTGTTGCTTATGGAGGAATGCTTTCTTGATGCTTACAAAAAGCATTGTCTTTTACTTGATGGATTTAGAAGCTTATCCCAATCCCACAAGCATCACACTTGTCAATGCTACAGCAAACGTGGATTAGAAGCACTTTAGGAAGCACAGGCCACTACCTATTGGATAGGAGCAGGCTGTCAATGGGCGGCGGGGATGGACCATTGGCCTTTCGTCATTGGCACATGTAAGAGCCTGGGCTTCGTGTAAGAGCCCGTCCGCCTGAATCCGGCCTGGCTCGCCTGCTTAAGGTTTCAAGGGCTTTTTTTTTTTTTTTTTGTCAAAAGAGGGTGGCTGGACTCGGGCTGTAATTGGGCCAAGGCCATGTATAATCAACATGGGACCAGGCTTGGGCCTGTTTGTTTTGGGTTTAGGTTTTATTTTGTCATCTGGGCTTGGACAGCCCGAACCCGGCCTATTGACAACTTACGTAAGAGCTCTGGAGCCTGGACAGAGCTAGCCTATTGGGCTCTTAGGCTTTGCCCCTCTGGGAATGTCTAAATAAAACTGTGGTATGTGGTCTGTGGGCTGGGCCTGGGCCTAATATTCAAGCCTGTTTAGTGATCAAGTTAGGATCAGGTTGTGTCAATAAGATCGACAGCCCAATCAAGCCCGTTTAAGGTTTTCCAATGCATTTTTGGATCGTCACGAGTTCACGTGTTCTCTTTCTTTGTAAATAAATGCATCGCTGTCCGATGGATGAGTGGGCTGACTTGGTTTTGTGCCAGAATCACACATGGTGGCGGGCACTCAGCAGGCTGGATTTTCCACAAGAGTGTGAATATGCCAAGCGTAGAATTGGGATAAACCATATTCATCTGTGGTTGGGTCCTGGGTTGTCTCTTTATGGCCACCATGGCCCTGGGTGGGCTTGGACTTATGTTTTATTGTACCGCCCAGCCATGGACAGATTATCCAGCTGGAACATTCAGATAGATTAGGAACATTGTGGTTGGAAATAGAGATTTATCAATTGTTAGCCTGGGCGGGGATGTGTATTGGCACATTTAAACTTTTCGGGCTTGCGACTTCCACCTGTTGTACTAGGGTCCATGCAGGTTTTGGCTAGGCTCATGCCTTGGACCTAACTATCCATTTGGATACCACTTAATAAGTAACTTTATTTAACTTATATAAGTTAATAACTGTGGACGCTGGATCCCGGGTGTGGAGGATCGAATTGCTTTTTACAGGTTGCCTCGGTCGAGCGCTTTATTTGGGGGTAGAAGGGTGTTATGTTTGACCAGACTTGCTACTAACCAATTACTTTGATCCTAAAGTCAGTTACACCCTACAAAAACGTTTAGGATTAAGAATTTGAAGATCCTTAGCCTTAAGATGACTCTTGAGTTTGTTAGTGTACTGATTTGTGCATCTTATTTGTCAATTACGTGAGTCCATGTGTCATGTAGTCGGTTGAGCCCTTGGAAGTTGAAGACCGAAGACACCAGTGGACATGACCATCAAGAAGCAAAGAACATGTAAATAGGGTGCCTTGTTCACCTTAACCATTGACCGAAAATAACCCCTTGAACTTTTAGATGATCATGACCTTATAGATAAACCTTGTTGATCATCCCTTAGCCTTAGGAGCCTAATTGGAATATGATAAGTAAGGCTAAAAGCGGTGCAAAGCTGCACTCGAATGGACTTCAATCCCATCGACATTTTGTCGATGGGTTTTGATCCCATCGAAGCTCTACTCGATTAGATTGAAGAAAGAGTCCAACAAACATATATAGATATATCTGGATTTTCTCTATCGATAGTTTTCGATCCCATCGAAGCTCCACTCAATCATATCGAAGAAAGAATCCAACAAAAATACATAGATATATATATGGATTTTCTCGATGGGATCGATGCAGGGTTCAATCCTATTGAAGGACCTTCATTCCATCAAAGGGCCTTTTGATCCTATTGAAAGAGCAGTTAATTAGTGGTTTTATAGCCACTGCAAATCGATTTCTTATAAAAGGTAGGGTTGTACATCGAGCCGAGCTGAGTCGAGTTGAGGTGGGCCAAGCTTGGCTTGGCTTGTCCGTGCTCTTCTCGAGTTCAAGCTCGGCCTCGAGCTTACTATTGAAGCTTGGCTTGTTTGTCAAAACTTTCGAGTCGAGCTCAAGGTGAGTTAGTGGATCGAGTCGAGGCGAGCTTACCTCGAGTCGAGTTGAGCTTGCTCCCAACCTAACTCAACCCCCAACCTGCACCTGACTTAACCCAACAACCCAACCCAATTGACCCAACCCCCAAATTAAATATTTAATTAATAATATACACATATATAATATTAGATAGAACCATAAAGGGTACCTTATCGTCGGTGCAGAGAGAGAGAGAGAGAGAGAGAGAGAGAGAGAGAGAGAGAGAGAGAGAGAGAGAGAGAGGGCAATGAGTTAAGGAAGGGAAAGGGTAAGAGAGGGATGGACGGGTAGGGTAGGGTTTATGTTTTAATTTTTAAAATTTTAAATATAATATAATATAATAATAATAATAATAATAAACGAGATGGGTCATATACAACTTGGCTCACCTTAACTTATCGTTCGAGTCGAGTCAAGTCAAGTCAAGCTAGATCGAGCCAAGCCGAGCGAGCTTTTAGAGCTAGCTTGGAGTATTGAAAGTTCTCGAGTGTTACTATGGAATTTAATTTAGTATATACATGTGTATGTCACCAATTTGTCCTATCCTAACCTTACATTTATTCTCTAACATGAATCTGACTGTTGGGAATAATTTTTATCCATAAATCAAGTCATCCGACAGTTGATTTTTAAGACAAGATCATCATATATTCAAGTATTTTCACTTGTCCATCATAATCAACTGTTCAGTCAACTATTCACCGCTAGGTAAAGATATTTAATCGTCCACTTTGAGTTTGGACCACCTGATCATAATAAACTAACTACCTAATCTTTACATCTGCTCGTACACGTATTGAATCGAGATGCTGATCTGTTCATCTTGTTCACCACTTATAAATATGCTTAACCCACCATTAAAACTACAATATGAGGAACTTATATTTGTGAACAAGTTACTTGAATCTAACAGTATACATGTTCTACCTTTTGGTCACTTTAAAAACTCACTTTATGTTCATCCGTTTACGAAACTGGCCGTACATCCACCTGCACAGACAGTCAGAGTACTAATCATCAAGTTTTCCTATTTTTGAAATGTCATCTGACCATCCATCATATTGTTTAATATATGTATATTACCTTAATTAATGATAATTTTAACTTATTTGGTAAATATTTTTTTTATTTATAATGATTTAAAGATGATTTCTTTTGTAATAATTGCTTAGAAACATGCCTATTTCCATGTAGATTCTAGATTTCTCAAAACTCTCAAATCAACAATAATTACGAAAATGCCATTAATTTAGACCTTTCAATTCTACATCACATGGTTCTCATGATCCGTTTGATACGAAATTTTATACCACGCTTATGTATCATAAATTAATCATACACGTTGAGTTTCAGCCTTTAGATCATTATAAAAGTGGCCCAATTGATAAATCATCCCCTTAACCATTGATTTTAGTGTCCATTGAGTAAGGAAAGTTCATGGGTAGTCATACTAGGATTTTTCTCTTCATATGAATCACTTAGATTACCCATTATATGGATCGAGTATGAAATAACTTAGAGATTTTCTGATATAGCACCCTACCGTTGAGATTGTGAGGCTGTATGGTATTTCCAGTTTTGATCGTTTCTGATCTAGGATTCGATGTAAAGTTGGATCATCGTAGTGTTGATGAGGCGTTTTGGGAGAAGGAGGCTGAGATTCGCAGGCGTTGTCCCCATCTTTTAGGTGTTTGATTATTTTGGCATGTTGTGTTCGGATAGGATTTTTCTCCCTTGGTGAGCTCTGTATTGGTTGTATTGTATTTTAAATTTTGAGGACGAAATTTTTATTAAGAGGGGAGAGCTATAAGACCCGTATCCTAGTTCATACTATTCCGCAGGCTTCCGCGGTCCTCCCGGTCGAATTTCGGCTACCCGCGATCTATTATCGGCATTTGCGCGCAACCCTGAGTCATATCCTGTATTTCAAAGTTGGCTTGACGTGAGACTTGTAACCGTGCGACCTCGCCATCACCGCGATTCCGATGCCGCGTCTCGCACGCCGAGGCGATACCCGGGCCAGGAGATGTGGGCCCGCGTTCAGTTCAAGAAAATGCCGCGCATTTGCAAACCCAAGAGAGAACATGTCAAATCAATCTTATCAATCCCATCAATCACCACATCATGTCAAGTACAGCCACCCCTCCCCTAAAGTCTACTCTCTCTTACAAACTCATCCCTTACATGTCAAGTACACATCACCCATCACTCACACCCATCCCTCTCTCTCTCTCTCTTTACATCCCATCATCTCTCTCTCTCTCTCTCACTTCCCGATTTTCAAGCAAGCACCGTCCAAGGCATGAGAGCTCCATGTGAGAGCTTTGTGTGGCCACTTCTTACCTCTCATCTCCACCATCCAACCGTCCAGACTCTATCATTCTCCATCAAAGTCGAAGCCGAGGAGCTTAGCTTGCCATTGATCTAAGAAGAAGCGGAAAAGGTGGGTGCACATGCCTTAGATCTTAACATTTGATGAAAAATCCATTTGTGAGGGGACTTATTTGCATGTATGTGATTGTAAGTAGAGAGGGGCCTATAGTGGCAGGGTCCCTCTATCTCACTGTGTCTCTTTCTTGTGATGGGTGTGGCCCACTTGATCTCTACCATACAAAGCTAAGCTGTATGGGTGGGCCACGTGTAAGTGGACCCACCTTGATGGACGTATTGTCGTCCATGGAGTAAGTCCAGCAGCTGGACTGTGTGAAAGGAAACATGTATCAGCTTTAATTCAAAAACTGGAGGGTCACACTCACATGGACCCTATCTTGATGTATGCATCTGATTTGAACCGTCCACCCTTTTTCCCATCTCATTTTAGACGTTGAGCCGAAAAATAAAGCCAATCCCAATATCTGGTGGGCTACATGTACGAACAGTGGTTTTGGGTGATTTAAACCGTTAAGGCCCCCTGTGATGTTTTATATGCTGAAAAATATTTCATACTGGACTCATTAGATTTGTTACGAGCCCGGGGCGACTAGTAGTCGGTTTGGATTTTTCCTAATGCGGGCCTATCTATCAAAATCCTTAGAATAAAAAGAAAAAAATATATAATTAAATGAAAAGCTCCGGACGCTGTTGCTGTCACGCTGCAACAAGCAGCGTCCAGAGGACGCCGTGCTTGTGCTTGGAATGGGCAGGATCAGTGGGCCCCACCTCAGGCCCCACCATGATGTGTGTTGAACATCAACACCGTGTATTTGATAGGTCCCTTTTAATCAGCGGGTAAACTCAAAAATCAGTCGCACAAGGAACTCAGTTGGCCCACACTACCAGAAGCAGTTGGGCATTTAACGTCTACCATTGGAACCCTTTTTGGGTCACAGAAGTTGTGGTTCGATATGAAATTTGTTTTTCTTCTTTAATTCAGGTGTTTGTAATCTTATGAATGGATTAGATGGAAAACCAACGTTATGGTGGACCCTATGTGGGACCCACTACCGTGAAGGGTACTCACGACGTCATCATGTCATATGGAACCCGCAAGTGATGTATGTTTTAGATCCACCGCGTCCACGTGTGGGACCACCATGACGTGGGTTTTGATCCATACCGTCCACCGTGTGGACCCACCTCTACGTACATGCACATCTAGACCGTCCGTGGTCTAGACGCTGGACTCCAGTATATAATAATAATAGTCTATATATTATTTTATATGGTGGGCCACTACGTGGGACCCTACTGCATATGTTTTCTCCACGTTGTCCATCCGTGGGATGGCCCACCACGTGGGCCAGCAATAATGTGTGAACTGACATTGGGGGTGTACTAGCTAGCTGCAACAAAAATAGAATAAAATATATGATATTATAAAATATAATATTATATTATTATGTTATCAGGGAGGGTGGCCCGTCACGTGGGACCCGCCTTATGTATTTCATCAGCACCGTCGTTGGACCATGGGACCCATTCCACACGTGTGCACGTGTGGAGGTGCGGCCACCTTGATGTTTGTGGTCTATCTAGACCGTCCATGCATGGGCTCACGTGATGTGCATGATTCCTCCAGACGGTCCAAACAGTGGGGCTACCCAACATGATGTATGTATTTACATCAACGTGGTCCATCCAAGGCATGCTGATCTGGATAGATCATATGATATATATATTTATATATTAATTAATATTATATATATGTGTACGGTGGGCTGCATGTGGGACCCACATCAATGCAATTTTTATATACATATTGCTGGACGGTGGCCACACCTTGATGTATTCACTTGATCCACACCGTCCGCTGGATTGGGACGGTGGGCCCCACCTTGGTTGTATGTATAGTATACTCACCGTCCATCTATTTTAACGTGGCCCGCCTTAATGTTTTTTTTTTTTAATATATCTTCACCGTCCTGCCATTTGAAGAGCCTGCCTTAAGGCTTGAGACAAAAAAAAAATGAGGCAGATCAGTATGACAGGTGGACCACACTACAGAAACAATGGAGATTGAACGTCCACCATTGAAACTTTTTATTTTTGGGGTCACAAAAGTTTTGGTATGATATTTGTTTTTCCATCCAACTCAGGTCTTTGTGGCGGTATGATCGGGTTGGACGGAAAATAAAATGGTGGGCCCTACAAATTTAAACGGTGAAAATCATTATCTCCATTGTTATCGTGGTATGGCCCAGATGATCCTTCTATGGGATTTATTTTTGGTAATGCTCTATAATGACCTTTAATTGATGTGTGGGCCCCACATTGATGTGATATATGTTGGACCCATTTGAGAGCCCCTTATGATAAATTTGAGGCCCATATGATGCGGCCCGATTTGTCGTATATGAGGCCCATATGACAGGGCCCACTCGTTATATATGAGGCCCAGCATCGAGGCCCATGGGCGAGGCCCATAATATGTATTCAAGCTCCATGGGCGTGGCCCAATGTGATGTATATGTCGTCCATGAGTGAGGCCCATGGTGATGTATATTAGGACCTTGCCGACTCCGATTGGTGACCGATTTGCCGATTCTGATTATCGATCGATTCCGATTGTCGTGACTGATTACCGACTCCGATTGGTGACCGATTTGTTGATTCTGATTATCGATCGATTCCAATTGTCGTAACTGATTACCGACTTCGATTGGTGACCGATTTGCCGATTCTGATTATCGATCGATTCTGATTGTCGTGACCGATTGCCGATTCCGATTGACATGACCGAATTGCCGATTCCGATTATCGATCGATTCCAATTATCAAGGTCAATTCCGATGATTCCGATTTGTCGAGGCCGATTGTATAGGCCGATTATGATATGTCGAGACCGAGTATCAAGGTCTATTCCGATTGCCGAGGCCGATTCCGATTGTTGGGGTTGAGTATCGAGGCCGATTCCAAGTGTCAATTTCGACTGTTGAGGCTGAGGCCGATTGTCGAGACCTATATGATATATATGCGACTCGTAGTTGGGGCCCATTGTGATGTATTCGTGGCCTATGGGCAAGGCCCATTGTGATATGCATTAGGCCTATGATGCATGGCCCATTTGATGTATTTGAGACCCATGTGTAGGGCCCACATGTCATGTATTTAAGGCCCATGAATAGGGCCCACTTGTTGTGTATATATGACCCTCGGGTAAGGCCCACTGTATTGTATACTAGGCCTTTGTGTGAGGCCGTGGGCCCACTATATGTTTGGCTTTATGTAGGCCATTCCTTGGGGCAATGTTGGCTAGATGTCCACATTGTCAGGCCGATTGTTGATGCCGGTAATGGATACCAATTATGAGTATGTGACAGCATAGCATCATGATATATGCCCATACGCATTTGTTATGAGATGTGCTTGACCATTGCATATGACATTGGGTAGGTTGTTATGAGACTCTCAGATAGGTGGAGGTTATCTCACATGAGCGCACGGTATGCGCAGGATTGATGCATGAATGGATTGTATGACTTATGCATCTTGCATTGTGATTACTATACGCCATAGCGACATCGTAGGTGGCCAGATGGGACACCAGAAATATTTGGTTCGAGCATCGGGTTGCCATAGATGGCCCTGGGTGAAAATCTCTAAAACCTTCTTGGTACCAGAGGACGCCCCAACATCGAGACCTAGTGGATTCATGAGCGCCCTAGTGCCGAATACCAGGAGGCCGCGTCTTCCACTGTGTCGTGGTCGGTTGGGAGGGGGTGTGGCCTTACCCGCCCAAGCGTAAGAGGCATTGCTAGGCTGAGTCTGACCAGCTTGAGGAATGGGTCCGCTATCGACGTGCCGAATAGGTATTGACAGACTATTGGCCAGGCGGATAGTGAGGTTTCTTATGCTCACTTGGACTGTGCGGCTGGGAGAGCGGTAGTGCCATTTGAAGTGTACTAAACCCCGGTGATGATACCAGAGATGAACCGTACTGATATGTGGACTTATTGAGCAGGATTTGCATACTCATTCATTTATTCATTCACTATCCACTCGGGTTGGTGGTGCGCAACTATTTGTTATGTGAACTTTCGCAATGGCCAGGATTTCGGTTGGGGCGCGCGACTAACCTGAGATCAGGAGTTTATCACATTGAGTCTGACTATCCAAATTTAGGTTTGAGACTGGTTTGAATAGAAGTCCCTTGTGATGGACCCCATAGCCCGCGATACTACGTACTATCATCCCGACTTCACACTCTAGCATGGTCATTCCATTCGTACCGCATATTGCATTACATTCGCAGCATATAACATTTTGGGTTACTTGTGTTTCTACATTTATATGGTTTAGATACAACATCTGATATTTGACTCTTTATGACTCATTTGTATAGTTGATCTGTATTCCGTATTCTGATATTGCTTGACTCATGGACTTGTCAGTATTTTTTATCACTTTGATAACGTATGATTCACGACCTTGCGCCTATTTCGACATTGTATGATTATGACATTGCGTTAAATACTTGACACTTACCTTGTGTATACACTTACACCATCCTCTAAGATTTTTATAAGCTTATGCACGATAGATGCGTGTATGTGATGTTAGGTTGCAGCAGTGTCGAGCTTGGAGCGTGCGGCGGTCTTCTGGAGTTTGATTTTCGATTTATGTATTTTCTTTCAGCATTTTACTCAAATGATTATATTAGTAGATATGTGATGATAATGTTGCCTTTCTGATTTGGGTATACTTGTGGTTATGCTTATTATGAGTTAAATGTACATTGAAAAATCCTCCTTGTAGGATTCCAGAATCGGAAATCTGGCGTATGGACGCCAGGAGCCGAGAATGGGGTACTACGGGGTTGTTGGCACCGGATTCAGTGACCGAGATTCCAGTGAATCCGATTTCTGAATTTGGGGGTGACAGTCTCCCTCTTTCTAAATCCACATCGTGGTTCATGTAGAAGCCCTCATATATCGATATCCACTTAAGGTTTACATTTAAGGATAAGGTGAGGGATTCCTTTAAGATTACACTAATTCGGGTTGATTTATACATAATTTATCTTATGTTTGCATACTTTCATATTACTGTGATTTCTATGTAACTGATTGATGAACCGTTATGAATTATTTACCCTTGTGAGAATTATGGTTAAGATATGATTTGATCATACTTGATTTTTATGAATTCATGTGGAGTAATGGATACAAGCCTTACCCTTCGCTGATTTTGAGAGCGACGAGTGTACCACTTTATATTGAGTTGGCTTTTGCTCATCTCTCTTATTTTATTGAGTTAGCCTATTGATACTTTTCTCTTTGGTTGATTTAGCATATTGTTACTCTTCTCTTTTATGGGTTAGCTTATTGCTACTATATTTCCTTTTATTGTGTTAGCCTTGTGCTACTTTTCATATGTTATGGCTTGACATGTGTCTTGGAGTTCCAAAACACTCATGGTTAGATTTAATTTCCTATTGATGTAAGTGATATGTTGGAGGTCTCACATCTACTAATTCATATATTTTATCGTGGACGTAATGCGCTCTGGGTAGTGACTCTCTTGGTCGACGCGTAATTTTATGGATTTTGGGTAGTGGTGCACAAATTGATATAAGTAATCAGCAATATGTGTTACATCACTTCCAGGATTGGATGTTGCAAATAGTCACTCCATGAACAAATCGTGTCACATAATTCATCTGATCCATGTGTTGTGTCGTCTTAAGGTGTTCATATAAATCTATGGTAATGTTGGACACACCGATAAATCTCCGTAGTATGAGATGTGAAGCGAGCCAGGATTTTATGAATTATATTTCACAATGTAGTGGTCACTATGTATGATGAGTTGTACAACACTATGCTAGGTATGAATTCATGTAGATTGGTTGCGCATGTCGATACCATTTATAATGGTGGAGTACTGAAAGTCTCGAAACCCTTGTATCATCTTATTTTGAGAAATTACTTGAATAGTGTTAATCTTAAAGGATAACCATCTCTACAAGTAGGGTATTGACCGTCTTCAACCATATAGATGATGCAGGCGATGTACAAGTTGAAGATATGAGGGATGATCTCCCTATGGAAGACTACGAGTGATGTCTGATGATGTTGCCGATGCTTTTACCTTAGTTTAGTTTTATTTATGTTTTATTCTACAAGTTTGGATATTTATAATAAGCTCCCACCTGAGTGAGCACTAGATGATCAGTTGGATTTTTATGTTTAAAGGGAATAAGAATTTTAGTATGGTTGGTTTTATTCTCATGAATGGTTACCTTTATAAATGTGATCTTTAAAAAAACAAGGTGTGATTTTAAAGTATTCAATTATTACATTATTAACATCCAAAATTCTCGGGCACGAGAGTGAACTCGGGCTGTGAAAATTTAGGGCATTACAAATAGAAACATAGGTGATTCCATGGTCATATCCCTTATCTTAAGCTTCTAAAGCAATGAGTTATAAGTCATCTTCCTTATGATCAACACTCTAATGAGGATTCAAATCTCCACCTTGAAGATATGATTGAACTCCACCATTTTCGTGAGTTTAGACCCAACCTTTATAGGTATATCTTTTTCTAAATTCTTTATAAAACTCATCAAGTGAATCCCTTAAGAATACAACTATCACACTGGTTGTAAGAGAACTCACCATCCTCTCATCACCTTGGTCGCCGAAAGGAGCATCATATGCAAGATGGCTTAGAGCTGAAGCATTGACAACACATCGGTATTATGATCGGGGGAGCTAGTTGAAACATGAGAGAGAATCGATCAAGCAACCCGAGAAGGCGCTACAAAGGGGGTTCAATCCGACAAGTGAGTTGTCATTTGTAAGATTCCATGTACGCTCCTTATGTAAGATTGAGTGTAGAGTTTAAATTGCCAAATTCGATTAGGTTTTTGTGTAGGACCTTGGTTCTTATGTAAAATCCAATTTCTTGTATAGGCCACTAGACATGGGTGTGTACATGTTAGTCTTCGAGGGAGCCTCAGGCGGGAGAAAATGTAGGTCTTTATATCTGGACCGAGGTTCGTGTTGAGTGTATAAAAAATCACAGAAGTATTGAATGGAGCCAATCCTTGTGTAGGATTGTAAAGGTTAAAGGTGAACCTAATTAAAAACCTTCAATAGTGAAATCTGGAACACCCATGGGTTGAGTGTATCCGCTGGGAGTGGAGTATGGAAACCGAACCGCTATACATGCTTGTGTTTGGCATTGACTTTGAGCACTTGTTTAATTAGGCTTATGTGATAGAATGTTTAATTATATATATGCATAATTATATGAATGTTACGAGTTGATAGGTAGCACATTCCATACACACATGTACACTATCATTTATAGACTAGTTACTTGAATGACACATCCTTGTAGTCTATGTGATTGGACCCTTTTGTGGCTTGGAAGCTTGATAGTAAATTGCATTAGTTTAATTTATATATGAGTTTAATTGGGCAATTGTGTTTAATTGGCTAAAATTTTATTTGGTCTTAATCACCACTCCTCCCCTCAGGACATATCCATTATTCCTTAGTTCCGCCAAGCTTCCTCAGCCATAGATCGTGGGCCCACCACCTTGCGTAATTTCAATTGGTATCAGAGTAAGTTCCTCTTAGAAGGCTTAACTGTTGAGTGTGAAATATTGCATATTTCTCCCTATTTATACGTTGGTTTGATAAACATGATAGTGCTTAATCGATTAAATTATGCATGTTTTCAAGTACGAGGTGATTTCAAGAGCTTAAGGTAAAATTGATGCCAAAAGTAAGATTTATGCTCAAAAGATTACTAAATGAAGATTTGGAGATTTGAAAGTCATTAATGAAGAATTCACATGCCAAAGATCCAAGAAAACCAAGTGAGGAATGAAGATAATTAAAGATTTGAAGTTAAGAAAAGGAATCCTGAAATTGTCCTGAAAACAAACATATTCCTAAAATTGTCCCGAAAAAGCATATTCTAAAACTCTGAGTTTATTTTGGGAAACTATGCAGAGTGCGTAAATTTGAGGCAGTTTAAACTTCGAGTATATTTTGGGAAACCGTGCAGAGTGCGAAAATATGAGGCAGTTTCTAGAATTTTCCAACTCGATGCGAAAGTTGGAGTTCCACAATTATAAATAGTACTCCTTAGGATGCTCTAAAGCATCTTCTAGGGTTTGAAAAGGTCTCAAGGAGCATACATAAGAGTGGAGCAGCCGCCAAAGAGTTTTTCTTCTTCTCTAGTTTATTTTTCATGCTTTATTTAAGAGATTTGGTTTCAATTATGCCTATGGTTAGGTAAACCACTTAGATAGGGCTAAGAGGTGAAGCTTGTAGCGTGTTTGGATGTTTATTTTGCTTTTATTTTTGTTCTTATTATGACTTCATTGATTTCTAGTTTGATATTAAGGAAATATTTTCAGTTTTTTATGATTTATTATGACTTAAAATTACAATAGATGTTTTGATAGCTTTGGATATCTTCTTTTCCTGTTTTGAGATAGTGAGATTGGTTAATCCCGTTGTTCACCATCGTCTCCTGGGCATGGTAGGGTGATGGAATCCCTTCCAATCATCACAATTCTCCTCCACTTCAGATTTGATTTAAATTGCTTTATCTTCTAATTGAATAGGATATGACTCCAATTCCAATTGTGTTCCTTGAATCAAGTAAGGTAGCATCTTGATAGATATAAGTGGATCTTTGGCACCCTAGTTCCCACCTTTAAATTCATAAGTTTTAATCAACATCATTCACCATTTTTCTCAATTATTCGGATTTTAATTTAGATCTTATTCTAGTTCTAGTTCTACTTCTATTTATTTTCAGAATACGTACAGGTTTAGTCCCTGTGGATTTGACCTCGGTCTTTGTTCACACCCTAAGTATAGGGTTGCGATGTAGTAATAATCTCGGTAAGACCGAGGTCAAATCCACAGGGACTAAACCTTATACGTATTCTGAAAATAACCAGAACTAGAACTACACGAAGATGTAATCTAAAATAGAGAATGAAAGAGAATAATGGTGAATTATTAAACTAAAACTTGTAAAATTCAAAGGTGGGAAACTAGGGTGCCAAGGATCCACTTGTAGAGATCAAGGATATCTATGCTTGATTCATGAACACAACTGGATTTAGAGTCCCATCTTCATCTAGTTGGAAGATATAACCTTAAAAATCAAATCTGAACTTCCTTTGATCAAGTTTTCAAGAGATGAGAAGGATGTGAATTAGACTTGATTCCATCACAAAAACATGCCCACGAGACAAAGTAAACAACAAAATTTAACCAATCCATATCTAATCTGAGAGAATTATGAACATAGGGGAAGGTTCCATCATCCAACCATGAGCAGGAGACGATGGTGAACAACAGGGGTCCTACACTCACAACCTCTATACATGCATACAAAATACTCAAAGCTATTGCAGATCCATTGTAATTTAACTCACAACAAACCATTAAAACCTATGAATATTCCATATAATCAAACTATAATAAAAGAGAGTTTAATAAACATGAATCAAAGCCGTAGAAAACACCCCATCATGCTACAAGCTTCACCTCTTAGCCCTAGCTTAGAGGTTTAGCCTGTCATCACCATGATCAAACTAAGCTCTTAAAGGAAAGAAATAAACAAAAGCAGTTAGTAAAAAGGAAGAAGGAAGAAGCTGGCCGACTCCACGTCTCTCTCTCTCTCTTTATGCTTCTCACATCCAAGCTCCTAGGATTGATGATTCTCAAGCTCTCTCTCTTCTCTCCTTTTATAGGCATAGGAGGGTCAGTTTAGAGGCGGTGGAGAGGCTACTGGAGTCGGTGCAGAAGCTCCTCGCGCAGCACAGTGTGTACGCAGCAGCAAAAACGCAACCTAACTTGCATTTGGGTGGAGATTTCGGCCAAAAGATTGTCCCACGATCTGATTTTTCTCTATGGTTGGGGTAAAGACCCCCTTTCCAAGCTTTTGGTCGGTTCAGATTAGAGATCCGATCTTGATCTGGGCCATACAACTCCTCGCAACGTCCAGTTTTCCTTGTAATGTCTCAGAAAAATCCGTACAAAGACCCGAGTACCACCTCAGGCAGAAATACCTAAGAATCGTATCCTGTCGTAATTTAGGCAAAAATTAGTTAAGTACTAAACTAAATAATCGGTGGATTTAGATCGAACCACCATTTCCACAAATGAGAAGACCAAAAACTATTAATACCACTGACTCAACACTACATAAAGACCTAAGGAAAATCCCAAGAGCCTGTCACTCTCGGGAGTACATTGAAACTCCGTATCAGACCTGGACCGCACGTCGAAAGTCTGATGACCGCTAAACTATAGGGTTATGTCCGTCCTACTGGGCTTGATAGTCATCGCAGGAATCGAGCCCAAATAGTGTCCAGAAACGCACGACTTGAGCCCTGAGCGAAGTGTGTGAGAAACGCGAATATCTTTAGAATATGAAATGAAACTTAAGTGAATTGGGCCATTCGCTCACACGTGAAATTAAGGATTTCGGACCATCAGTTTCTGACCAAACTCCACCCATGGGAAAAAAAAAATTTTCCTACACATATCCGTATAACTGTGGCCCCAATCGAGTAAGTACGACCATTGATTTGACACATGTCCTCCACAGCCGATCGGTTATCCGATCGCGTCGAAATCACATCCTGGCATGGATCCATTGCCAGAGAACTTACCCTACGACGTATGTGAGTAGTGGGCCTTCCTGTGAGCTCTGTTTGTCAAAAACAACTGCCCAAAGGATATAAACCATGTATATAGTAGCCCTGGGGCCATTTACATCACTACTGGGCCTATAAATAGCCTCCCACACACACTCTCTCTCTCCCATATACGAATTTCTTCAAACCCTAAGAGAGAAGAGAGAAAAGAAGAGAAAAGAGGAAGGAGAGGAGAAATCTTGGGAGATCGTTGCCATGATTCTCTCCCACTACTCCACGTACTATATCACCTTCCCGTTACCGTACACGTTCTGTTTCGGCTACGATTTGTGTAAAAAATCCTAACCAGAATACCGTAGTTGAAATCCAGAATGGTTGTTTGCCAACCTAGCTAACCGGTTTTACCATTAGGTACCCGACATTCTGTTTTCGGGAACGTAGAATTCGAACCGAGTCCGAATCAAGTATTCTGACGAAAGGTACAGACTGTAAACGTTTAGGTTATGGTTATCAATGCTTTCAATGTTAGCTAATGATTTATGTCTGACTTGATTGTTGTCATATTGTCTTAGATACGCCGTTTTCGATATAATATACATGTATGAACTATGTTGAACAAAAGATGCATCCCATGTGTTTGTTGAAATGTTTGAATGAACATGTAAACATGATTTGTGATTTTCATGACTACTAATCTAGGATTCATTGTTGCCATATGTATGCTCACCTCTCTGTATAGGGATTTGCAAAAATATGTGTTGTAACTAACCTAGTCTTTGTTTTTGGTGAAGTGTAGTCTAAGTGTTTGATGAATTGTCTGAATGAGAAATTGTTAATGATTTGTATGTATTACGAGTGTTAAGATAGGGTTTTCTCTTGCCTTATTCATACGTATAGTTTCTTTCATGTAATCATTTACGCCTCTATGCAAATGATTGGTAAAATGCTAGTATTTGGTAACATGATCAAGGTGTTTGATGAAATGCTCAAATGAGGATTTCACTTGGATTGTTTGTTAAATGCGGAATTGATTATCACATGTATTTAATTGCTACATCTAATTAAGATGGGGGCTACAACCTAGCCCAGGCAATCGGTAACAGTTCCTGTTCGAGTGGCTGAATTAGTCTCGCCACGTTGGATATATTTGATGAATTCGGGTCGCACGACGATTGTCGACAGTGGTTAGGCCACGAGGGGTGCTTATGCGCTCCATGTCGATTAAGTCAGCATGTGCCTGTACCAATCAAATTTGCCTAACAAACCGATTGGCCTATTGTGTGTTTACCATGCACGGACACCACTGCTTGAATTTAGGGTTCCCCTTTCCAGTGTAAAGACCCTCTTTAACCATGGTACCACGATCCGCTAAGACTCATGAGCCGAGCATAGTGGTATGGGACATCGTGTTCGAACTGTCGGCCTATGTTGGGGTGACGAGCCTCCCTGTAGTGACCGGTGAGCAACCAAGACTCGTGAGCCGGGCATGGTGGTATGGGACACCGTGTCCGAGCTGTCGGCCTACGCTGAGGTAATGAGCCTCCCCGTAGTGACCGTGAGTATAAACTTTGAATTTGCTTATCTACTACTTTTCATTAAGAGTGATGCCCTACAACTTGCCTATCGTATGTGTTTAAACTAGGATTGACGACCCTAGATGGATCCTTCGGTTTGGATTAATGATATAAAAGGAGGTACCTTAGTTTTCTGAATCTGCTGTATGAATAAGCTTAGTTAGGATGTGCTTTTGGCGAGGAAGGTGCACTTTAGGGAGCGTTGTCATATGGGAAATTGATTGTTGGAGTCGCTTGTGAGGGAGCTTTGTGCGAGGGCATACATCATACTTGCACACCATTCCTGCATTAACAAGAGTAGTTAGGAAGTGATTGTTGTATTGCTTTATCATTACTGCTTGATTGACTTGATAACATGTTAACCTTTGCCTTATAGTACCACTGAGTTGATCACTCACTCCCACCCTGGGACGGTGTTTTAAAACACCAACCAGACTCTGGTTTAGATGTAGGTGATGATGAAGTCTACACAACGGAGTCGGGCTTCGTGGATGAGGAGGAAGAGTTCTCCTATGTTCAGCTCTCAGGCGGGTCTATGTAGACCTCGTTCTGATTTAAAACACAGGGATACTTGGCTTAGCTGGATGTCTTACATTCTCACATTTTATATATTTTGAAACAATACATGTATATATTCAGCCCAGTTACATACTTATACTCTGAAGGTAGTGAAACACTGACCTGTTCAATATATATATGTTTCAGTCTTCCACTTGCTTAAATTTAATTATATCTGGAGTATGATATGTTGTTTTGGTATAATCCCACTCATTATGAACTCATTAATATGGACGAAAACTGAACATCATTATCCATGTTGCATAAGTGATGTGCTAGATCTCAGGAGTAGAGCTTTGCTCGACCCTCGAAATTCAGGGTATTACAAGTTGGTATCAGAGCATGATTTGGATTAAACTAGACTTGGGTTATAGGTAACACGACACACTCTGACGCACTCTGACTTAGGAAGGGAGCGATGGAATTTAGAGACCACATTAGGATCTAAAACTTTCGTCAACAGGCGAGACCGAACGTTGTAGTTTGGTCCACAACGTATTTTAGACCACGTGAATTGACCCAAGTTGTCTTAAGGCCGCCAGTCGATGGGTTAAATCGTTAGTCAACGGATTCCAAACCTAAAGCAGACCCAAAAGGCGCGAATACGCGCGTGTTGATTTGCGAAATTGGACCGTGCGGGCCTAAAACCCCAAAGCACAAAATACGGTGGGGCCAAGGGGGCCCCACACATCAAACTGGCACCCCGGGAGGGGGTGGCCACCGCCTAGGGCGGAGCCACCACCGGCCTCCACAGGTGGGAGTGACGGCACCACCCGGTCAGCGGCGCACCGCTGGCCTCCACAGATGGGCGTGGTGGCACCGCGGGGGCGGCGGTGCACCGCCCTCCGGCCGGCCATGTGGGGCCCCTCTTTTTAACACCCTTGCCCTATTTATCCCTCATTTCATCATTTTCAGCCCTCTAAATACTCCCAAACCTCCCAAAAATTCTCTCTCTCTCAAATCTCCACTTTCATACACTCAAATCTCTCAAATCCTCTACATCTTACACCCCTCCACCACTATTCCTCTAAAATTACCCATTACATCTCCTCATTTCTCTTATTCTCACCTATTTGGACACAAAAACCCTCTTTTTATGTCTCATAACTTCCATATCTTCAAACCCACTTCATTCCCAAAGCCTTTCCACCTCTATGGCTCTCTTTGAGCTTGTCACTGCTATTTTCTCCATCGCATCACTCCTTTCCCTTATGGGAAAGAAGAGAACAACCCCGGATGAGGCCGGGCCTAGTCATCCAAGCCATTCTAGGAAGAAGCCGAGTGCCGAGACAAGTGCAAGCGCCGAGCGAAGGTCGAAATGGGACCTTGACCCTCGAATCCCAATAGAAAGGTCTCCACCGGCGGGCGCCAAATTCGGTAAGTACCCTGATCACAAGGTTGTATTTGAAGCTCATGTTAACGAGAAGCTATTTGGGTTATATCCAGTAATCGACCTTCTCCTGGAGAAGGGGTGGGACTCCATGTTTGAAAGTAAAACTCATGCAAGTGAAGGCACTGTACGAGCCTTTTATGCTCACATACGGGGCCCAACTCTGGAGCCTCTCCAGTTTACCATACCGTTCGGAAGAACTGAAGCTAGAGTTGATGTGGATGTCGTGGCACGCATTATGGGGATAGAATATGGTGTGGTGCATGCCAGCGAGACTAATCTTGCTAGTGAATGGGAGAGGAATCGCCGCACACGTTTCCTTTACGACCAACTTGTTGAGTAGAGGCGAGGGAACAGTCTCGCATCGACTCGTATGACGGAAGACTTCCACCTGCTCCATCATATTTGAACATACAAGGTGTATCCTAGGTGGAGTAACCGCACCGAATGCACTCGATTCATGGTGGATTTTCTATACAAAGTTGGACAGGGAGACAAGCTATGCCTGCCTACTCTCGTCTTGGCTCAGATAATCAATACTGCATGTAGACACCCCACTCAGGCTAACATCTTGAAAAGCTAAGACAATCCGGGAACATGAGCATATCCTAAACCAAACCCTAATCCGAACCAAGCCCTAATACCAGCCTAAACCCTAACCTTAACCAAAACCATGATCCAAACCCCAACCAAACCTAAGCCATCACAAGTCATCGTTCAAGCCAAAGCATACCCAAACCTTCACCCACAATCAACCCATTTCTCGGTCCATTTTTAGGTCACAATCGAACCAATTTTGAGCCTTTTTAAGCCAAATATCCAAAACGGACTTTGTTTCACCCTTATGACCCAAAAAAGGACCCATCGGCCAAATTTTGGGAGAAACTGTACCCAAGGTGGTAGTTTGACTACCGCGGGTGGTAGTCAAACTACCGCTTCCTCTCAAAAAATGTGTGCGAAGCCAACCACACGAGTTTCAGACCCAACCCAACCCGGGCAGTAGTCGGGCTGCCGCCACTCGCCGTGTGTGGACAATTATCCCAACATCCAAAAGTCAACTTTCTCATGAATTTACCCCTCCAAATTTCACCATTTACCGTTTTACCAAGCCCCATATCCAATAAGAACATGCCACGTGGCGTCTCTCTCCTCTCAACCAATCACCACCTGGCACATCAGCATTTACCCCTCCCAAAGCCCAAAATTACCACATTGCTCTTAGAGAAGGCTATAAATAGCCCTCTCCTCTTCTCATTTCAACACACACCAAACCAAAGGAGAGAGAGAGAAAGAGAAAGAAAGAGAGAAAGAGAGTGAGGGTGAGAAGGATCTCCCAAGCCCCAAAGTCCTGATTTTTCAGCCACTTCTTAGCCTCAACTCAACCATCTCAACCCTTTAGTCTAGCCCGAATTAGCCATGGTGTACTTCATGTTCTAGCCATCTCAAGAGGAAGCCAAAGATCCATCCATTTTACATACAAGCATTCATCATGACATCTATTCCCTTCTCAACCCCTCAGCTTCTCTAGATCTCTACTGAACGTATGCTTTGTGACTTGTCGTGCATCAGATCCTGTCACATCAGAAATTCTTAGGTGATCTAGTCTAGTTTTTCTTCACCTTTTGGCATAAGCATCATCACATCTGCCTTCTAGATACGCCGTTGAACGTATGCTCTGTGGCTTGACGAAATTTCGGATCTTGCCACATCATGTAACGCCCTGAAATTCGGGGGTCGAGTATGAACTCAACTCCCGAGTTCCAACGCATCACTTATGCAACATACACAATGATGGTTAAATGTTGTCTGAGTTAGCGCAATAAACATGAATGAGATTATACCAAAACAGTAATTCATACTCCAGTTCAATTGTATAAAGACAAGCGGAAGACTGAAATTTTATATTCAAAGTATGTAAAGTAACAAAATTTTATGAACTCCAGAGTATGAGTACTAACTGAGTACCAATATACATGTATTGTTTCTAAGTCAAAAATCAAAATACAACTCCCAAGAGAAGCCGTGAAAATCCCGCAATGCAGCCGCCCTAAGCAAAGCCATCAGAGTACTGCATAAAGGAGAACTCCTCCTGATCCTCATCGAAGTCGGGCTCCGGCTCCTGAACCGAGGCGCCATCTACACCTGCGACAGAGTCTGGTGGGTGTTGCAAACACCGTCCCATAACGTGGGAGTGAGTAGCTAACTCAGTGGAACAATAAAGCATAGGTTAACATGTTATCAATTCAATCAAGCAGTAATGATAAAGCAGTACAAATCAAACATTTCTAACTACTCTTGTTAAGTGCGAAAATGAAATGACATGATGCTGTATGCCCTTGCCAAACCACCCTCAAGCGACATCATCTTACGTTCGCGAATGCTTAACTCCCTCAGTGCGCCACATCTACAAAGCACATGCGGTGCGATGATGCTCATGATTACCAAGTTATTATTAGTCCATTTCAAACAGCAGTATTGGAAAACTAAGGTACCTCCCTTGTATCATTCCCCAAACATGATCCATTCTAGGGTCGTCAATCCTAGATAATCTCATACGATATTATGGTTTGAGAAGCGTAGTGAAGGCATCGCAAAGGGCTCGTCACCCATCAGCGCGGATACAGATCTCACCGTATGCGGCTCAATTGCTGGCCGTCAGCTCGAGTACAGGTCTCACCGTACTCGGTTCAATCACTAGCCGTCAGCTCGAGTACAGGTCTCACCGTACTCGGCTCAACTCATACTTTAGTTGCTGTGAAAGACTCGTCGCCAATCACAGGCCCTTGGAGTATACTCGATGATACTACGGAGGACTCGTCGCCCGTCAGCACGAGCACAGGTCTCACCGTACTCGGCTCTCGCCGTAAGTATCGACAGCTCAAATACAGTGTCCCATACCACCGTATTCAGCTCACGAGTTTGGTTGCTCAATGGTCACTACGGGGAGGCACATGGCCCCAGCGTAGGCCGACAGCTCGACCACGGTGTCCCATACCACCATGCCCGGCTCATGCGTCTTAGCGGATCGAGGTACCATGGTTAACGGGATCGCCACTGGTAAGTTTGGTACCCTAGGTTCAAGCAGTAGCGACCAAACATGGTGAACACACAAATACATTTCGGTTTACTTGACGAGCCTGACTAGCTCGAGCGCATCACAAGTTGGGCGATATGGAGCGCAAAAGCACTCCGTGTGACCAACCACTATCGCCAACCGAAGTACGACTCGGGTTCGCCTGACACATCCTTTGTGGCGACATGAATCTCAGCCACAATAGTAAGTCTGGTACCGAATGTTTGGACTATAGGCATAGTCCCAAACTCAAACAGTTCTCATCAATAGCATGTGGAGTAAAGAATGATAAACAAGCAATACAAGCATGTTAGCAGACATGTTATAAAGCATGAAGTAAAACATGAAGTAAAGCATGTTGTAAAGCATGTAGTAAAGCACTATCCACATAGGGATACAATTACATACACATTACAAGTGAGTGGTTCTAGCGAACCACTGCATGGAGGGGATCCTACATGTCTCTAAGGGAGTCGGGAATCCCATATCAGCACCTCTCTAAGGTACTAATACTCAAGCATTTACACACACAAGCATTTACACAAACACTTAGAGTACGCCATTCCAACATACATGACGTATGTTAGCAAATTGCGTATTAGGGCTATTCTTTCGCTAAGCGGTTATTTTATCCGCGTATACCATCTTCATACAACAAATAATCATGACAATTACACTTCCAAATTTTACACATATGCGGTATTTCTAGAATACACAATTTTCAACATACATAGCGTTTACAAGCGAACATGTATTTCAGCGATTCCTTTCGCCAAACTAGTATTTTATCCATATATTATATAATCATGCATTAAATAAACATGTCAAACATTTTTCCAAAAAAAATATGTATACGGTATTTCTACGTATACCTAGAGTATGTGAAATTCCATATTCTACAACGTTAATCGAAACAGGAAACGGAAAGCACTTTGTACATGTGCATTTACATGCAGATCATGAATCTATCATTATCTGACATTGAAAGCGTTGAAAAATGTAACTTATACACTTAAAGTCCTCACCTTTGCCCTTGGAATCACAACGAATCAGCAAGGGTAGTAGAGCTTCCGTATACAGACGTTTTCTAGCCTAAAGAGCGGAATCGGTTAGCCTTTACATAACCTACAACGAACCTACATCAAATCAGACCTAGGGTTAGGGTTTCTTACCTTCAAACGGAATGGATACCGCCGGGAAAACACCTGGAAAGGAGCGGTGTAGGCCGTGCGACAACCAAAAGCAGTAGGAGGAAGATCACCTACAAAATCCAAGCTCTTCTCTCTCTTTTCTTTCTCTCTCTCTAGGGTTTTTCTCCCAAATTCGTATGGCTGTGAGAGGGGCTGTTCTAAGCCCCTTTTATAGCCAAAAACATCCCCAAAATAGACTCAGGTTCAAGGGTTACTGCTAATATAGGATATTCGTCACTTTTCCAGCTCAAAAGAGAGGTTCTTGTGACCCTCCTTGAGCTAAACGTCAGACTTAAGCTCACCACACATGGATCTATGTGGGATTACGTTTTCGACTCGATCGGATTCCCAGATCGCACGTGGCGGACCACTTTCAGTTCAACGGTCAGTGGGCCACGATCCGAAATTCCAAGTACATGTAAATGTTCCTGAAATTTTTCTTAATCCGAGGGTGTCATTTGGTCGGATTCTGATGGTCAGGTTGCTTAATACTGACGCGCAAGCGAATGGTGCCAGATCACTATTCCAGATATTTATTTTGGGATGGGAATAGTGTTTTTCACACACCCTCGCTCCGGATCGAAACGAATGGCCGTGGGACATCGGCTGGACCTGATTTTTGAGATGATTGTCAAGCCCAGTGGGGCGGTCCTAGTTCCTTAGCTTCGTGTTAATCGGACTCCCGATGTGTGATCTAGACCTAATACGAAGTTTCGTTTCATTCCCGAGAGCAGCCGGGAAATGAGTTCAGTTCTAAACTTTAGGGTAACCTAGAGTCACTGATTCTGCAAGTTTTGGGTCTTGCAGATCGTATTTAAAGCGATCCCAACGGATTTCACGGCTAACCGAGTTTAGTACTTAGTTAACTTTGTTAAATTTCTAAAGGATTTAATCCTAATTGATTTCTGGTCGAGGTGGTACTCGAGGCAATGTACGGAAATTTACGGGTCGTTACACATCAGAAATCCACGTGTGTGCCTAGTCCTATCTCGACCACATCATCCATCCCTTGAGATTGTTTTACCACACAAAGTAGAGACCGTACATTTGTACGGGCAGAGTGGGTGCCTAACACCTTCCCTTTTTGTAACCGAGGTCCCTTACCTGGAATCCCGGATCGCAAATCAGGAGTCACTCTAAGGTAGAAGAGTCTTTGGATTTCTCCAACCTTACATATTCCATGGGTTCTAACTGACTGCGGGATTCTGAGATTAATTGGCTAGTGGCGACTCCAACATTCATAAATCAGCCTAATCACCCCTACCACTAAAACTTAACATTTAAATCAACGTGGGCGCCGATTTTAAGTGTCTACAGAATGACGACTCCACTGGGGATGCGCTAGCTCGCACTAACTGAGACCCGACTCAAAAATGTGTGGTATTCCAATCTCAAGGGACATTCATCACTGCGTTCACAAAAAAAAACATCTTTGGCTTACACTTGTTTGGGCATCAATCCTAGCCACGACCACTCAATCCCATGCAGCTATGGCTACCTATGAAAAAGAACCGGCAGCTCCGCCAGCTCCTGAAACATCGACACCGGTACCGGTACCGTCACCGACACCTCTAGCAGCTCCAACAGACCCACAGGCTAATACAACCACGCAAGAGTTACTACTTCGAGCAATGCAAGGACTATTGCGTCGCCTAGTGCCAGGTGTCATACCGGACATACAGGCAACACAACATCGTGCTCAAAACAGTTTAACCCCACAACTTCCCTTTGCTTCCTCCTTCCTCTTCTAGCAAATCCCATTCTACCCTTCCCTATAGAATCAGCACAAGATCACCAACATCCTCTTCCTAGTAGGAGATCTGGTCAATTTCAAGGGGCAAAACACCTCTCATATAATCCTTCTGAACTCACAGAACTCTGAGAGCAACTGTGCGATGTACAAAGGAAACTACAAAGGCAGTAAGGAATAGATCATCCATCCACCAAATTCAGGGACTTATGTCCCTTTCCCGATGCCAGGGTACCTCAAAACTTTGAGGTACCAAAATTTAAAAGGTACGATGGTATGGGGTGTCCTATGGACCATTTAAGAGCATTCTGTGGAGAGCGTAATCTCTGGCAGGTAATAACGGAGCATTGATCCGTTTGTTTCAAAAATCCTTGAAAGGCGATGCGTTAGATTTGTACACGTCATTAGACTACCATCGAATTAAGACTTGGGAACAACTTTCCCAAGCTTTCATTGATCATTTCGTGTACAATCTTAATGTAGTTCCCAAAAGGGCGGATTTTGTGCCTTAAGGTAGAGGGATGATGAGTCATTGTCAGCTTACGTTGGATGGTGGTGGGCAATGGCCGCTAAAATGAAAACACCCATTGATGACGAGGAGCAAATCTACATGATCATCCACTCGGCAAACCCGAGTATCTCTGGATACCTCGTCCCCTATCCATATGCCAACTTTACCCAACTCATCCGTGCTGGGGAACAAGTTGAAGCTGGAATAAGGGCTGGGACGATCTCTCCTTAGTGGCCTCATTAGGCCTCCCCAGTACAACGGATAATGGAAGGAAGGCATACTGTATACGAGAATGATAACAGAAGTGTTCCTGACCTCTGCCAACAGAAGAAGACAATCTCGTTGCCTCTACCCAATGTGCTCAATTCGCCCCTCAAGGGGGACAATGACAACAACAATAGTAAAGGGAGATTCCTCAGTTCCCAAATCATGGTCAGTAGATGAGGATGGCCCGGGAACCTAGGCAGTTTACACCGATAGCCCAAACTTACAGTGAGATATTAACCACGCTAGTCCAAAGGCAAATACTTACACCGCTACTGCCTAGGCTCCCCCCAAATCCTCTGCCACCAAATTATAATGAGAATGAGTACTGTGCATACCACCAATCCCAAGGCCACACAACGAACCGTTGTTTCGCCCTGAAACGTGTGGTCCAAGATCTGATTGACAACCAAACGATTGTGGTTACCTCTCCTGCTGTTGCCACCACCAATTACACCCTCTAGAATCCCCTACCATCGTATCAAGTATGCTCCAGCTCATCAGGAACCCCTATTAACAATATCAGTCACGGAGAGCCACCCCTGGTCAATCCAGTCTAATGCATCCATTCAATCACTGTCAGCCCAACAACAATGCCCCCAAGTCTACAAAGGGCACACCTTACCAGTCCAATCTATTCGCTCTCAAATACGCAAGGGGCATCTCCAGCTGGTCCAATCTCGATTCCCCCAAGTCTACAAGGGGCACACCTTGCCAGTCCAATCTATTCGCTCTTAAATACGCAATGGGCATCTCCAGCCGGTCTAGTCTCCATGCCCCCAAGTCTTTAAGGGGCATCTCCATCCAGTCCAATCTCCATGTCCCTAAGTCTATAGGAGCCACCACCAATCAATCTAGTCCATACATCCTTTGCCTCACAAGGGGCACCACCTGCCTATCCGGCCCCTACTCCAACTGTCATGCTCCAAGAGAAATCTCCTTCCCCGGTCAATGTACTGTATGCCCTAACAAAATCAGGGCCTAGCTTCAATCATGTGGTAACTTTCTAGGAAGGACATTCTACTACTCAAAGGGATTTTCCTAGCTATACTCAATCTTCGATCCTTCAAGAGAAGAGTCTAGGACGGTTGGTCCCCGCCTCTAGGAAACAAGTCGACGAAGAGATTGAAGTCAAGATTCTGATTAGTCCCAAAAACATCAACCATCACTTTTCAGGTCTTTGACATCACAACTTCATCTCATCTCCTCCATGATCGGTCTTGGATCCATAAAGTCAAGGCTCTCTCTTCAACTCTTCACCAAAAGGCCAAGTACATGTTCGGGGACAAGGCGCTGGCCATTCTGGATGATCTTGAACAAACCTTTCTGGTAAAATCAGCCGATCGTCAAGAGCTAGATATCCTGATCATAGACATACAATGCTCTGATGAGGATATCCCAAACCATAGTCTCGAGTTCGAAACTGTGAATTGAATGCCTCTTGCATGTCCCATCGGATCAAACTATGTCTTCCCTTCAGTCGAGCACCAACATTTTTATTATCAGCTCGAATATCAAGAAAATGCAGGCATGACAGGACTGAAATATCTACCTCCTATGGGTGAGATAGCAAAGTACAAATGCATCGGAGGAGAGCAAACTCGGTAAGAGGAGGATGATCCCTTCATCCATCAAATCCATCAGAAAAGGGATCATCTATCCGGTTGGCAGGCCGAGATCCACCATGGAGGATCAAATGAGCAAAATGAGCCCAACTGGGCTATTTGAAAATGACTTGGGCAAGGGGCAAGAATTTTCCCTAATCGACTGTACTACAGTCTGGGTCCCACCTGAGCAGGAAGAATCCAAAGACTCACGATGCATCGGGGATGAGCTGAGGAAAGTGACATCCAACACCAACTCAGAGCCCAATCCTAAACTCATCACGACATTTAGGCATGACGATGAGGGCCCACCTACTGATCCGTCTGGCCCTGCCTCCTAAGGGGAGGGAGTGCAGGGCAATAGCTAGTTCGTAGTCCCCAAGATGGCATAATAAAAGAAAATAATGCTTAACTCCTCGAACAGAATCAGGCAATCCATGATTCACATCGCCGTCTTTCTCAAAAAAAAAAAAAAAAACAAAAACAACAAAAAATCAAAAAATTCTGAAAAAGCCAAAAACATTGGATATTTCCGAAACACAAAAAAAATAAAAGCATATACTTGTCAAAAACAAAAAAATTCAAAAAATTTCAAAAAGCCAAAAAAAAATTATATATTTTCAAAATGCCAAAAAATTCAGATACTTGTCAAAATCCATAAACAACAGAAATTTCTCAAAACACAAAAAACAATAGAAAATCTTTCAAAACCCACAAGCAATAATGTGTAAAATGCGTCTGTTAGAACACCCAAGTTTAAAGTCGACTCATATGATTTCGATCTGGAGTTAGACTTCAAACTTATGGGTTTGAACGAAGCCCAGGATGTGGAAAATGATGATCTGACTCTCGGGCAAGAGGATTCCCTCTGAAAGTTCGAGGCAAAGGCTAATGTCGTCACGGATGATTTTGAAATTGTGAACTTGGGATCCCTTGAGCTCCCTAGAATGGTAGCATCAAGAGATCCTCACCTCCTGAATACAAGCAGACGATGACAATATTCCTGAGACCCGAGGCTATCTAACTTTTAGTTCTCCTATAAAACCTTACCCAGATCAAATGAAGAGCTAGTCATACACCATCTTCAATGAAGCCTGAAGTCAAGCCCAACAAAGCTGTCAAGATCATGCCCGAAAACTACAATGGAGTCCTACTGATGAACGATGAAGAAAAGCTATTGCAGCATGTCAGGAAGTGCTTCAAATATTTAAAGCTTGCATAACAGATCCATGTGTATGCTTCGAATCTTTATAACCTGACAACACTCTAGCCCTTCTTCATTATGGGGTGCGGACATCATCGAAAGAATGAACTCAAAGGCATCCAATGGTCATGAGTGCATTCTTGTGGCAGACAAAAGCAGGTGGCACAACATCCTACATCATGGATAAAAATGAAGCAAGAAGTTAAGGAAAATGATTAGTGGTAAGCTCGATGCAACCAACTACATCTTGAAGACATAAAGCGAACAACAATCGCCAGGACCAACAACAAACAAATCAGAAAGAAAGGCTATCCTGAGACGGTCCGCTAATCATCCACGAGGTTCTTCCGGGAGGTGCCCTTCATCTTACCATCATTAGGGGCAAAGATCTTCCAGAGCTTGTCAACGCCGACAAAGTGAATATCTATCATGGGTAATCCTACCTGACTATGTCAACAACCACAATCGTAAAGCTAAAGTCAAACGACAAAAGTTAACATTTTGAGGTACATTCCATCATCATTCTTTCCCTCCAATAAGTGCTCCAAAAATAAAGGGTTAAAAAAAAGGGAAAAAAAAGAAGAAGATGAAGAAATTAAAAAAAAATGGACGGATAAAGTGCGCAGTCCAAAAAAAAAAAGAAAAAAAGAAAAAAAAAAAGAAAAAAAAGAAAAAAAAAGTCAAACCCAATGAGTGAGAACACAATTCACCATCCCATTTTCCTCCGAATAGTTTAACCCAATGTCAACAACTTCATGGTCGTGATTGAAGACAAAGTCAAGTAGCTCACCAATCGGGTGGCAATGAATGAAGTCTAGCCTCTCGCCTCTGTATAAGAAAAAGAGAAATCAAAAGAAAAGTAACGTGCCTAAACAAAATGGATGAGGTGAAAACCCAAAAGGGTGCCTCGAGTAAAAACAGCAGGCATGTAGCGGACTTAGTGAAAACCTGAAAAGGCACCAAGGGTAAAAAGAGCACAGCTGTCAAGGGGCAGGTAAGAGCAAAAACTCGGGACATGGTGAAGATCCTAAAGGATGCCATGGGCAAAACTAACTAGAAAGCCGGTCGTGGTAAAAACCTGAAAAGGTGCTACGAGCAAAAATGACTTTAAAAAAATAATAAAAAAATAGAAAACAAAAAGAATAGGAACATGAGAAGCCAAGGCAACAAGCAAAGTGATGAAGCACAAGCAAAAGATAAGTCCCGGATCAGAATTCTGTCAGACTCTACCTAAATCTAAGGGGCATGATCCTAGTATGCGCTACTCTCAGGGAATCGGGATCCCTAGTAAACAACTCAAAATACCGAATTCGACGTGGGCTGAGTTCAATGTTCTGATTCCATTAGCCAAGCACAAGTTCAGACACAAGCAAACACCAACAAATTTGGCACAAACAAAAATTTTCATTCCTTTCAAAAAAGTCTTTCTATAAATCACTTCCCTTTCTTTACATTAAAAAAAAAAAACCATATATGCATGTACAGGATAAGTAGCCAACAAAGTCGGGGATCCACAAAGTCAAAGCTCATAAGGCCAGTAAGTTCAAAACTCCAGAGGCCCACAAGTTCAAAAACTCTAGAGGTCCACATCTCAAAGCCCACAAGGCGCACAAGTTCAAAGCCCAAGAGGCCCACATTTCAAAGCTTACAAGACCCACAAGTTCAAAGCCCCAGAGGCCCACATTTCAAAACCCACAAGGCCCACAAGTTCAAAGTCCACAAGGCCCACATGTCAAAATCTCACCAAGCCCATTGTTCAAAGGCCCATGGTTCAAAGCCCATATTTTCAAGGCTCATGGTCCTAGGCCCACATGTCCAAATTAGGTCCATGATCCCCAATTGCCCCATTAATTCATTAGTGGAGGCGGCTATTCAATCACTACACAATAAAAAACGGACGATGACGCCCTCCTGCGAGATCGGACGGATATTTCAAAAATCCAAAAATATTTCAAACCGTTAGCCCCGCCAACTCATCAGTGGAGGCAACATGACTGTTTACTTAACTCATGCAATAAAAACTGAACGACGACGCCCACCCGCAAGATCGAATAGATATTTTTCAAAAAATTTAAAAATATTTTTAAATAAAATCCCCAAGGAGTCTAGCTCCAAAGAGGATAGTTTTAAAAATGCACGCGGCACGCAGTATACTGAGGAATCTTCAATATTCTTCAGTTGCGTTCAGTGTAAACAACTAAATAAGGTTCGATCCCTTCCAGTTTCCTCGGAGGATGCTCGAATCTGTACATGATACAAGTACGGTTGGCCTGATCTTTATATCTGGACAGTCGTACGAATGCTAGTAGAAGTGAGTGGATCTATCTCTGGAAAGAATAATCAAACTCGAAGTGACAACAATCCATTGTAACCAAAGTATCAGAATCAATAGATTACATGGCAAAGGATTACCTGCACATACCTGGCCAGGATGTTCAAAAAATTTGATCGAGTTCAAGTCGGCGTAGTGAGTTCCCCGTAAGGCCACACCAACACGTAGGGCAGCTAACCACTTTGACGATCAAATGGAAAGAATACTCCTAGGGTGATTACGTAGCAAAGGAAACGATAGACTTAACAGTACGAGAATCCTCGTAAAGCCCCGATGAATGAGCAGGGGATAAGCACAACGTTTTCCTCAACCCTCGTGATATGTGCAAGTAAACTCTTTTCCAAACAATCAGCTGATAATGATACAATGACAGGCAACAGATTTGAATCACTATCCTTTCTGACCAGAAGGGTGGGGTATCCACTCGCTTTGGCCTTTGGTTACTTGCAACCTCGGCTAAAGAGGGGCATCTGTAGACACCCCACCTAGGCTAATATCTTGAGAAGGTTAAGACTATCCGAAAATCATGAGCATATCCGAACCAAACCCTAATCCCAACTTAAACCCAACCCTGACCCAAAATTCTCAAAAACCTCCAAACCAGAACCTAAAACCTCGATCCAAACCATTCAATCCACACGCAGTCCCCACTTATACCTTATACTTTGATCAGAACCCTTTACCCGAACCTAAACCCGTCTATCCGAGCCCTTAAAACTTTGAAAAGAGGCCACCGTGCGAACCCACACATCGAGAAAAGCCAGCACATGCGAGCCCGGCCCAAACGAGTTCCGTGCGGTAGTCGGACTACCGCTGGCGGTACTCGGGCTGCCGTCACTCGCGGTCCGCGTGTGGACAACTGTTCCAGCATCCAAAAGTCAACTTTCTCATGAATTTACTCCAAATTTTACCATTTACCGTTTTACCAAGCCCCATAGCCAATAAGAACATGCCACGTGGCGTCTCTCTCCTCTCAACCAATCACCACCTGCCACATCAGCATTTATCCCTGCCAAAGCCCAAAATTACCACATTACCATTAGAGAAGGCTATAAATAACCCTCTCCTCTTCTCATTTCAACACACACCAAACCAAAGGAGAGAGAGAAAGAGAAAGAAAGAGAGAAAGAGAGTGAGGGTGAGAAGGAGCTCCCAAGACCCAAAGTCCTGATTTTTCAGCCACTTCCTAGCCTCACCTCAACCATCTCATCCCTTTAGTCTAGCCTAAATTAGCCATGGTGTACTTAATGTTCTAGCCATCTCAAGAGCAAGCCAAAGATCCATCCATTTTACATACAAGCATTCATCATGACATCTATTCCCTTCTAAACCCCCCTGCTTCTCTAGATCTCTAGTGAACGTATGCTCTGTGACTTGCCGGGCATCGGATCCTGTCACATCAAAAATTCCTAGGTGATCTAGTCCAGTTTTTCTTTACCTTTTGGCATAAGCATCATCACATCCGCCTTCTAGATACGTCGTTGGACGTATGCTCTGTGGCTTGCCGAAATTTCGGATTTTGCTACATCAGAAATCCACGTGTGTGCCTAGTCCTATCTCGACCACATCATCCATCCCTTGAGATTGTTTTACCACACAAAGTAGAGACCGTACATTTGTACGGGCAGAGTGGGTGCCTAACACCTTCCCTCTTTGTAACCGAGGTCCCTTACCTGGAATCTCAGATCGCAGATCAAGAGTCACTCTAAGGTAGAAGAGTCTTCGGATTTCTCTAACCTTACATATTCCGTGGGTTCTAGCCGACTGCGGGATTCTGAGAATAATTGGCTAGTGACGACTCCAACATTCATAAATCAGCCTAATCACCCCTACCACTAAAACTTAACATTTAAATCAGCGTGGGCGCCTATTTTCAGTGTCTACACTGCACGATCTACTCGGGGAGATGCCTCACTCCCCTTCGGTCGACTCATTTGCAAGATCGCCCGCAATTTTGGCTTCAGACTCCATATGGATAACCTCGCCTCGATCCACTTCATCAGTGAAACTATACTCAATAATATGGGCATATGCCCCAAGCAATGCCAAGCAAGGCTTGACGAGTACGAGGATGAGATAGAAGAAGAGAATGAAGAGGAGGAAGGCAGTGAAGAAGAGGAAGGAAATGAAGAAGAGGAGCAAGAAGAAGAAGAAGAAGAGGCCCAAGACTCAGATGGGGGACCTCCTACTACTCATGAGGACCGCCATGATCGGGCCGCCTTAGAAACTTGCATGACTAAGATTGAAGAAAACCAGGCCTACCTGAAGTAAAAATTCGAGGAGAACCAGGCCTACCTGAAACAAAAGTTCAAGAGAATGTCTCACACCCTTAAGGCCCTCCTGTGTTGTATGTAGGATAAGGGAACACCTCTGCCTTTATCAGATTCGGAGGACTAGTCATGTGTTTGTAGTTATTTTTTGGTTCCTTTTGTAATGGCCTTAGTTAGGCCTAATTTGGATGTTAGGTTAATAAGTGTTAAAGCCTTTGTTAAATTAGATCACATGCATTCTCTGTCATAATTCATGTAATATTACATCATATGTATTGTGACAAATTTTGGTTAAATGAAATGCATGATGCTCTTTTGTTTAGAAATGTGTAGAATGTGGATGATGTTCCCCTGATCCTGTAAATGTTGCACCCTATGTTGTATATAGGGACTTCCGCCTAAAACTACTTGGAACGTGGCACGTCTCCCACTTGGCAGAATGAATGACGAGGCCTCTCACCCAAGTGGTAGCCAAACGGACCCCAATTTGGGTCCGAGTAGCGACACAATGCCGGATTCACAACCGCCCATTGGCCCTACAAACGGGCAAACACTGAGTGCACGACCGGTTCTGGGACAGAACCGTGCGTCTTCGTCTACGCCACACATGCCTCAGGCGGCTTCTTCCCCTGATAGGTTAGAGAAAATGATGCTCCTGATGCAACAACAACAACAGTTTTTGGCCACTATAGTGGGGGCCATCGCACAGAACATGAATGTGACCTCACCGATACAACCCGTACAGCTTGCGGGGAATAGACCCGAGGAGGCCGAGTACTGGTTGGATTGCATATCTAAGATGTTGAGGCCGTTGCACTGTACTGAAGCAGAGCAAGTCGAGCTTGTTACATTTATGTTTGAAAAAGAGGCTAGTCTTTGATGGGATAGCATTTTACGAACCGTTTCTGCAGGATTTGCGTGGACGTGGGACGAGTTCGAAACCTGTTTTCATGGAAAGTACTTTCCCCTCACTTACCGTAATGAAAAGGAGAGCGAATTTCTCTGCCTTCGACAAGGGGGGATGACAGTGGTAGAATACGAGAACCGTTTCACGGAGCTAGCTAGATACGCTCCTTTGATTTTGGCAAACGAACCGATGAGAATGCGACGATTTTCAGAAGGGTTGTGGGCTAATATCCGCACCAAGATGTGTTGCGCTAGCATTCCTAACTATGCTAAGCTAGTGAACATGTCCCTGTGAGCTGAGCAGGATGGTGAAAGAGTGTCTCAAACACGCATGCCAATGGGCCCAAGGCCTCGGCCTGAATTACAAAACCGTCCGTTTCTCGGCAAGAGGCCACGTGTGAATTCGCCTCCCAGACAACTGGCTCTGCAGGCCCAACAGGGGCGATTTGATCTTTAGAGCATCTATTGTGACAAGACGGGCCATACAGAGTCCTTTTTTTCACCAAGATGAAGGCAACGACTTTACGCTGCCTCAAAAGATCAACCGCCAGCCACCGCATGTTATTTCAGCTCCACCTCCACGATCTGCACCACCGATACAACCGTTCTACCGACCTCCCGTTTTTCAAAATAGGCCGCCTCAACGACCTATGGCAATGCAACCAAATCGTCCACAACAAGCTGGAGTACATGCCCTTGCAGCTGAAGCATCTGAATCTACGGTTGCAGTACTGCTAGCTTTTGAAGTCACTGCCCACATCCAAGGTACACCAGTGTTTCTGTTGGTGGACACCGGGTCCACTATTTCAATGATAGCATACTCTACAATCAAGCGGTTAGGGCTGAGCACTATCCCTATGGTTGGGGTGAGAGTCATCGCAGCAGCAGGAACCTTCACAGATGCCACTAAGCTTTGTGAGAATTGCCCGATAGACTTAGGAAGCAGAGTGGTGTGCATTGACCTGATTTTCACCACGATATATCACTATGACGTCATCCTCGGCATGGATTGACTCACCAAAATGAAGACAGAGATTGACTGTGAAACCATATTAGTGACAGCCCATGGACCGCGAAAACACGACCTTCACTTTCTCAGTTCAGGTCAGTAGTTCCTCCCGCACCCGTTGTTACACTTCCTTATTGTTAAATGTTGATGGTCCATCACTTGGAGACACGCCAGTAGTCTAAGATTTCACTGACGTGTTCAGAACGATCGTTGGACTACCTCCTCAACGCGAGATCGACTTTACCATCGACCTTGTGCCAGGCACGACACTATCTATTTACTGACATACCGTATGCCTCCATGTGAAATGGAGGAACTGAGGAAGCAGATTGATGATTTATTGGATTCAGGTTTCATACGGCCGAGCATATCCTTGGGGAGCACCCGTGTTGTTTGTGAAAAAGAAGGATGGATCGATGCGGTTGTGTATAGATTATCGCAGGTTAAATCATGTCACGGTGAAGAACAAGTATCCTCTGCTGACCTGTTTGACCAGTTGAAGGGGGCATAAATTTCTCTAAAATAGACTTACAGCCCGGGTATCATCAGTTGCGCGTCAGGAATGAAGACATATATAAAACATGTAAGGCCAATGTCCTAATCCGTACCGTTCCGTAGACTTCCGCGATCCTCCTGTCAAATTCTGACAACCTGCGACCTATAATTGACGTTTCTGCGTGACCCTAAGTCATATCCTGTAGATCTGAGTCAACTCAATCCGAAACTTGTACCATTGCGACCGCGTCGTCACCGCGGTTCCAATGCCACATTTTGCACACCGATGCGATGCCCAGGCTAGGAGATGTGGGCCCGCGTTTGTTTCAAAGAAATGCCGCGCATTTGTGAACCCAAGAGAATCTCTACAGCCCATCCCATCAATCAATCAATCAATCAAGTACACATCCCATCACCTCCCTCTTATAACAACCCATGCTTTCTTTCTCCCCAAGACAAGCAACCTACCCTAAGTCAACTCTCAAGTCAAGTACATGTATCACTCATACCCATCACCTCTCTCTTACAACAACCCTTTCTCTCTCCTTTCTCTACACATTTTTCAAGCACCAAAAGAATTGGCCGTCTAAGCACTTTAAAGGAGAGAAAAGTGTGTTGTGTGTGGACCACTTCCTACCCCAAGATCCATCATCCTAGCCCTTCAATTCTCATCATCTTCCATCAAAGTGAGACACAAGGAGTTTGGCATTCCATCGGACCAAGAAGATCGAACGGTGGGTGTTTTATAGGCCTAGATTTCATGTTTTGATGATGGGCCAAGTGGGGCCTACCGATTGATGGTATGGATCTTACTTTGGACCATAGGTGTGACCAATGGCCCACCATGATTCACATGATCATTCCATGATGGGGCCATTCTCCATGGACCCCATCATGATGTTTACTTCCTAGTTTGTAAGGGGTCATCTAGACCTTCCATTTGATGGAGAAGGAATCTCCACCATTGATTTTGATTTGGTAGGCCCACATGTACTGTGACCCACTTGATGTATGTTGTAATTCATAGAAGGGAGGGCCATAGTGTCGGGGTCCCTCCATCATTCGTCTCTCTCTCTCTATCTCTCTCTCTCTCTCTCTCTTTCTCTTTCTCTTTCCCTGATTTTATGGCCCACTTATGATGTATGTATTTCATCCATATTGAGCGCCAAGTGGACCCAACCGGGGCTCACGTTGCAGCCACCTTGCTACCTCTTTTAGAGTGTTTGGATGATGGGAAGACACAAATATTAGGTGGACCCAACATGGCTAGATGGGCCAGGGCCAGAACCTGCTGGACGTCTGTTGTCCAGACCATCCAGCAGGGTCTGGACGTTGGTTGGGGAAAACAAAAATTTCAGCTTGATTCAAAATTTCTAGTGGGCCGCTCATGTAGGCCCCACCTTGATGTATGGATCTGATCCACGCCATCCATCCCATCTCCCAGCTCATTTTAGGCGTTGAGCCGAAAAATGAAGCCAATCTGATTACCTGGCGAGCCATATCATAGAAAACAGTGATATTGACTGTTAAAATCTGTTAGGGCTCACTTTGATGTTTTTACACACCAAAACATGCTTAATATTGGGCTCGTTTGGTTTGTTATGAGCCATAGAATCCAACCAGTGGGGTGAATCCTCCGCATCCAGGCCCCACCTAGGAAAAACTACAATATATATATATATATGTGTGTGTGTGTGTGTGTGTGTGTGTGTGTGTGTGTGTGTGTGTGGCAGGCGCTGCTGCTGCTGACATCCAGAGGACGCTGCAGCAGCGTCTGCTGTTGCGCTATTGGAAAGGGCAGGGACCGTGGGTCCAACTGCAGGCCCCACCGTGTTGTGTGCTGGACATCAACACTGTGCATTTGATGGGGCCCCTTTAGACAGTGGGGCACCACAAAAATCAGCTGTACACGGAAGCTTAGGTGGTCCACACAACAGGAAACAGTGGTGAATTTAACATCTACCACTGAAACTTCTCTGGATTTCCAGAAGTTTTGGATAAATATGAAATTATTTATTTATTTGGGTCTGTGTGACCTTATCAACAGAGAGGTTGGGAAAATAAACGTTATGGTGGCCCCACGAGGGACCCACCTGTGAGGGGATTGGATTGTTTGGTGTGCCGCATAGAGCTGTTATTGACGCAGCAGGTTCTGTGGAGCCCACCTTGGTGGCGTGTGCACCAGCATGTGAAGCCCTCTTTGGTGTATGTGTTGCATCCAAACTGTCCATCCAATTGGCGATTCCGTCTTAGGCTTAAGACTAAAATTGAGGTAGATCTATTAGGTGGACCACATCACAAAAACAGTGGAGAGATGAACGCCTACCATTGAAATCCTTTTGGACCACAACAATCTTGGATTAAATTCATATTTGTTCTTCCTCCCAACCAGGTCTTTGTGACCTTACTAACAGACTGGATGGAAAATAAACGTGATGGTGGGCCCTGGAATTTTTATAACGATGAAAAATCATTATCTCCACTGCTATTTGTGGTATGGTCCAGATGATCTTTCGATACGATTCATTCCTTTAGAAATGCTCTAGAATGATCTCTAAATGGGTTATGACCCAATGCAATGTATATAAGGCCCATTGGTGCGGCCCATTGATGAGGCCCACTTGATATATATGAGGCCCATGTGATCTGGCCCATTTGATGTATTTGAGGCCCATGGGTTGAGGCCCAATTGGATGTATATAAGGTCCATTGCAATGTGTGATTCCATCGTGGTGTATGTAATGATGTTTATAGCGGGCCATGCCTTGAAAGCAATGATGGTTTGATGTCCACACTGTAAGAATAATGTTGGTTAAATGTCCGCAATGTAACTCTCCCTAGGGCCCATTGATAGGCTCATACTTGTTGTGTGTAGGCCGTCTAGGCCCATCTTCGTTGTGAGGATAGTTCATCACCATATAACGTACTTAGTATAACTCCATGATTCATGCCCATACGCATCATATATATGCTTGATATGAGGAGTGACTAATTACAGCATTTGCCATTGAGCAGATTATTTATGGGACTCACTGATAGGAGTTACCCACATGAGCGCGTGGTACGCGCAAGATTACTGCATGACTGAAAGGTATGACTCATGCATCTCGCATATGTGTGACATGATCATTGTACTCCCTAACGACATTAAGGTCGTGGCCTCCACAGGCACATCGTGGATGACCGGATTAAATACCGAAAATATTGGCTTTAGCACTATGGGCACATAGGATGTCCTTGGGTGAAAATTCTAGAACCTTTTTGGTACCAGGAGATGATCCAACATCTAGACCGAGTGGATACATGAGCGCACGAATGCCGAATACCAGTAGGCCGCGTCTTCCACTGTGTCGTGGTCGGTTGGAAGGGGATGTGGCCTTATCCGCCTGAGTGAGGAGGTTATAAGCTAGGCTGAGTTTGACCAGCTCGCAAATAGGTCCACTATCGATGAGTCGGATAGGTATTGGCAGACTACTGGTCAGGCGAATAGTGTGGTCTCTTTCACTCGCTGGGCTATGCGGCTAGGGAGGCAGCAGTCAGTATAGAGTGTACTGGACCCCGGTGATATCCCAGATAGGGAACAATATGATATATGTACTTAATGAGGACTAACATGCTTGCGTTGCATCTCGCATATGACATTTGGCTACGTAGGCCTCGCATCGCATGGTCTTGGTATGGCCAATAACATTTATGTCTTACATCGCATAGCCTTGGTACGGTTGATAGTATGCATGGACTTACTCGCATATTTCCATATTACTCTGATATTGTATACTTAGCACTTGCATTGCGCACATATTTACACCACCCTCTAAGCTTTTGTAAGCTTATACACGACTGTTGCGTGCAGGTGATGTTGGATCGCTGCAGCACTGAGGCAGGAGCACGCATCAGATTAGTTTGGACCTTTTTGATCACCTTGTATTTCCCTTTCCGCATTGTACTTAAAGTGTTTGATATAGTGGATATGTGGTGATGTTGTTTTGTGACTTGGTTATACTTGTGGTTATGCTCCATTAAAAAAAATTAATATTGAAAATTCTCCTTATAGGATCCCAGGATCGGAATCTGACATATGGTGCCGGGAGCCGAGAATGGGGCACTACGGAGGCTGTCGATGTCGGATTTGACAATTGAGAATTTTGGGAGCCCATTTTTCGAGTTTGCGACGTGACAGAACAGCTTTCAGGACCAGCCTTAGCCACTATGAGTTCCTCGTGATGCCGTTTGGACTTACAAATGTATCGATTGTATTCATGGATCTCATGAACAGGGTGTTTCGGCCATATCTGTACCAATTCATCATCGTATTTATAGATGACATCTTGATATACTCAAAGAGTCAGAAAGATCACGAAGAACACCTGCGATCATTCTTTGATACTCTTAGGCAGAACCAATTGTTTGCATAGTACTGAAAATGCGACTTCTGGAAGGAAGAAGTCAAGTTCTTGGGACACGTGGTTTCCAAGGAAGGAATCGCCGTGGACCTTGCCAAGGTGACCGTGGTGCAAGACTGGGAGCAGCCTGGCTCAGTTATGGAAGTGAGGAGTTTCCTCAGACTGCCGGCTATTACCGCCGATTCATTAAGGACTTCTCCAAGATAGCCCGACCGTTGTCTCAACTCGCTAGGAAAGATCTTAAGTTTGCTTGGAATGATAAAGCAGAAGCAACCTTTCAGGAATTAAAGGACAAGTTGACGTCCGCTCCCGTGCTAGTACTGCCAGAGCAAGGGGTCAAATATATCATTTACACTGACGCCTCTTGAGTCGGTTTGAGGTGTGTACTTATGCAAAAGGATAAGGTGATCGCCTATGCCTCACAACAGTTGAGGAAACACAAGGAAAACTACCCCACTCACGACCTGGAATTGGCGGCAGTCATTTTCACATTAAAGCTTTGGAGACATTACCTCTACGGAGAGGAGTTCAAGCTCTTTTGCAACCACGAGAGCCTCAAATACATCTTTACACTAAGGGACCTGAATATGAGGCAACGACGTTGGATGGAGACCTTGAAAGACTTCAAGTTTGAGGTCTCCTACCATCCTGGCAAGGCCAACCTTGTGGCTAATGCTTTGAGCCCTAAGAGAACTATAGAATTTGCAGCCTCACTGATGATAGAAGAGTGGAATATGGTGGACTTCGTGTGAGACTTCGAACAGAAACTGACAGTGGAGGATCCATTCGAGATCGTCGCACACTTCCACGTGCAGCCAGTTATGATGACCGAATCATTGTGGCTCAGAAAGAAGATGAACTATTGGTAAAGATGAGAGAGCGTGCAAGTGACAACAAAGAGTCTGAATGGAGGATTGGCTTGGATGGAGGTTTGAGATATCGCGGCCACCTATGCCTCCCGAACCTCCATGACTTGAGGAGAGAAGTTTTGGAAGCTGCACACAATTCGAAGTTAGCAATGCATCCAGGTAGTACGAAGATGTATCAAGACGTGAAGCATTCGTACTAATGGAACAACATGAAGGCCCACATAGCAGAAGGTATTTGTTTTGGTCGTACACAAGTCTTTCAAAAATTTGGCATATGAAGGTATTTATTTTGGTCGTACACAAGTCTTTCAAAATTTTGGCATATGAAGGTATTTGTTTTACGGCATCAAGTAGAGGAATATTGACCTTTACTTGTTTCAATACCTCTAGAATATCCTGAGAGTTAGAGAAAGGTTTTGGTGCAACCAACCGTTGAGGCAATGGAGAAATTGGCTTACCTTGAAGTTCCGGTTCCAATTCTTGTGGAGTAGTGCTAGGTCTATCATCGTTGTCCTCTTCCGGGTCCTTAGCCTTTTCAGCCCTTATCGGAATAGATTTGTCAATTATCTTCCCAATCCTAAGAGTGGTGATAGACTTAGCTTGCTCCATTTGATTTAAAGAGCTTGGATCACTTACTTCATATTGCAGTTTAGGATTGAGGAAAGTTGGGCTAGAAGAATCCCTTTTTCCCCAATTGAATTTTTTGTCTCACACCCTTGTATGGCCTTTGAAATGTCTTGAAGGGTTTACAATATTCCCTGAGTGATGAGTTTTTGTTTTGAATATGTTTTAGAACCAGATCCTCTTGAGGTTTCACTTGATTTAGAATTTGATTAAAGAAACCTTGAGAAGTAGCAGTTTTTCCATTCCTCCAACTGAAGTTTGGATGATTTCTCCAACTAGGATTGTATGTATTGGAGGTAGGTCTTAAAAGGTCTTTGGTAATTGTTCACGACATTAGATTCCTCATTTAGCACCCCTCGAAAGGCAGGTATTGTTGGACAATTTTCAGTTGTGTGAATGTTGCAATCGCAAATACCGCAAATAGTTTCATTAACCTGATCCTTCTTTAATTTTGTGGCCTCGAATTTTCTTACGAGATTAGTGACTTTAGAATTGATATCATCGTCCTCTTTCAGGAGATACATTCCACCCCTCTCCTTAGATTGAGTTGGTCTAGACATGGTGCTTGATTTTGGGTATGTATCCCATGATTGTGCATTTTTAGCAAGTCTATCCAAGTAGTCCCACACATCATCGACATTTTTATTTATAAATTCCCCATTGCACATTGTGGATTTTCTGACTCAAGCCCATGAAATTTAGGAAGGAGTTGGATCACCCCTGGCTTGATATCCATGTGTCCCATATTCTCTGAAAAAACCATGTATGAGGGTGTGCTCACCCCCGCCGGTTGTAAATAATCTTGTAAGGTACGAGGCGGGGATGCTTGATACACTGCATTCGCATCTTGGACTTCCCCAACCCTAGGTTGAGGTTGTCCCTCTAGTTGATTGGCCAGTTGATTTGCGGCCATAACCTTAATTAACTCTGGGGATCTCGAGCGGTGTCTAGTCCTGTGATGGATTGTTAAACCCTCAACCAATTCTCCTTCAGTCAAGAGACGGTGAGTGTTGTCACGGACCCACTTGGGCATGAAACACTCGCAACCCTGAATCTCAGATTCTAACCTAAACCTAAAAGAAAGAAAGGAAATAGGAATCTAGAAAGAAAGAGAGAAGAGTTGGAAAGAAGTTATCAAATTTTAAGTTCCTAAGTTAAAAACCTGCAAAACAAAACAAAACAAGTCATTTTCTAAAAATAGAAAGTTCCTAAAAAATAGAAAGTAAACTAGTTTCTAAAAAAGAGAAAATTTCTAAAAACTGATTAGGAAAGTTCTAAACCTAGAATTATAAACTATGTTAATTTTTATATTTAAAAAAATCCTAGAATTAGAACATTTCTAAAAATATAAAATAAAACCCTAATCCTAAAAATAGAAAAAGTAGAAAAATTAGAAAGAGATTACCAATTTAGAAAGTCTATCTCAGAATACTACAAAACAGGAAAGTCAGGTTAGTTTCTAGAAATCAAATAGAAAAACCTAAACCTATAATTAAAAACTGAAAAAACCCTAATCTTAATCTAATTCTAAAACTAGTTAATCTCGAAAAAAATGCAACCGTCAGTCCCCGGCAACGGAGCTAAAAACTTGTTCACACCCCTAATATAGGGTTGCGATATAGTAATAATCTCGGTAAGACCGAGGTCGAATCCACAGGGACTGAACCTTGTATGTATTCTAAAAGTAACCAGAACTAGAACTAGACAAAGATGTAATCTAAATCAGAGAATGAAAGAGAATAATGGTGAATTATTAAACTAAAACTTATAAATTCAAAGGTGGGAAACTAGGGTGCCAAGGAGCCACTTATAGAGATCAGGGATATCTATGCTTAATTCATGAACACAACTGGATTTAGAGTCCCATCTTCATCCAGTTGGAAGATATAACCTTAAAAATCAAATCTGAACTTCCTTTGATCTAGTTTTCAAAAGATGAGACGGATGTGAATTAGACTTGATTCCATCACAAAACCATGCCAATGAGACAAAGTAAACAACAGAATTTAACCAATCCATATCCCATCTGAGAGAGTTATGAACATAGGGGAAGGTTCCATCATCCAACCATGTCCATGAGACGATGGTGAACAACAGGGGTGCTATGCTCACAACCTCTATACATGCATAGAAAATACTCAAAGCTATCGCAGATCCATTCTAATTTAAGTCACAACAAACCATTAAAAACTATAAATATTCCATATAATCAGACTATAATCAAAGAGAGTTCAATAAACATGAATCAAAGTCGTAGAAAACACCCCATCACGATACAAGCTTCACCTCTTAGCCCTAGCTAAGAGGTTTAGCTTGTCACCACCATGATCAAACTATGCTCTTAAAAGAAAGAAATAAATAAAACTAGGAAGTAAATAGGAAGAAGGAAGAAGCTGGCCGACTCCATGTCTCTCTCTCTCTCTCTCTATGCTTCTCACGTCCAAGCTCCTAGGATTGATGATTCTCAAGCTCTTTCTCTTTTCTCTCCTTTTATAGGCATAGGAGGGTCAGTTTAGAGGTGGTGGAGAAGCTGTTGGAGTCGGTGCAGAAGCTCCTTGCGTAGCACCATGTGCACGCAGCAACAAAAATGCAACCCAACTTGCGTTTGGGTGTAGATTTCGGCCAAAAGATCGTCCCATGATCTGATTTTTCTCCATGGTTGGGGTAAAGACCCCCTTTCCAAGCTTTTGGTCAGTTCAGATCAGAGATCCAATCATGATTTGGGCCATACAACTCCCACAACGTCCGGTTTTTTCAGACGTGCGTTGCATGCGAAAACTCTTATGCTGACGTGTTTGGTAGGCCCCACAGTGATGTTTTCGGGGAAATCTACCCCGTTCATTGGATTCCTGGCCAAATTTCGGTTGAAAAAGAGTGGTTTTGGTCGAGTTTTGGTGCGGCTCATTGTATCAAATCACTCGCCGTTCATCCTGCATTTGACGGCGATCTGCGTGTGTACGCATGCATGGGACCAAGAAGACACCATGGGTACGGTCATGGCCACCCCCTGAGTTGAATGGATGGTCCCGATCATCCATCGGGACCATGATGGTGGCTCACTTCACCTGGCCGGCGGTCTGCGTGGGACTTGGCTCCATTCCAAGAAAGGGATCGGGTCTTCAACCTGTTGATCGAACTCTCGGTCCGGTGTACATCCAGTGTATGCGCGAAGATCCCCCTGTGGGGTTCATTGTGATGTTCGTGAGAAATCCGCTCCGTCCATCTGTTTTATCATCCCATTTAAAGGGTTGAGACTGAAATTGAAGCATATCCAAATATTAGGTGAGCCCCAGATTACTGATTTCTGGGCTGATCTGTCCGTTGAGCCACTTTCACAGGGATCCAAGGGCTGAATTTCTACGTGTATGGTTAATTTAGGGTCCTTAGGCCAGATATAAAGTTTCGGGCCAAACGAATGGTGGAAACCCTGTGATCTTGCATTCACGACGACTTTCAAGCTCTTTTTACTTCAATCACTTGATTTTCTAAGATTTTTGGCATGTGAATTCTTCAATCTCGGTCCCTTAAGTTCATCCCTTGCCTTGGTGATTCTTGAGCATCAAATCTATGCTTTTAGCACCCTTTTTCAGTCCAAGCTCTTAAATTCACCTTGCAACACAAACATGATTAAAATAAAGTGTTAAGCATTATCATATATGTAAAACTAAGCAATAATTGGGGTCTAATATGCAATATTTGACCCTCAACAGTCTTATCGAGTTATTGCTACATTGCAACCCTACACTTGGGATTGTAAACAAGTTTTTGGCGCCATTGCCGGGGACTACCGCTACGCTTTTCTGGAAGTAATTAGTATTAGAATTAGGTTAAGATTAAGGTTTAATTTTCTGCTATGTTTTTAGGTTAGGATTTCTTTTTTGAAATTATTTTTAGAAACTAACATTGTTTTTTATTTTGTATGATCTTAACATAGCAGCTCTTATTCAGTAATTTTGTTCCAACCCTCTCTCTTATCTTTTCTAGATCTCTTATTTGTTTTAGTTTTTCTAGTTTTCTTTTTAGGCTTAGCTGTTTAGTTACTTGAGGGCTGAGAGTGTTTCATGCCCGAGTGGGTCCGTGATAAAACTCTATGTCTTTTGAATGAAGGAGGATTAGTCAAAGGGTTGCCTATCCATCACAGGATTAGACACCACTTAAGGCCCTCTAAGTCAATAGAAGTGATGACTGCAAATCAAGCTCAACCTCTAGTTGAGGAAGTTCAAGATGAAAACGAGGTGTAGAATGCACCCCCGCCTCATACTCTATGACATTATTTACAACCGACGGGGGTGAGTACACCTTCCTGCATGATATTTCCATTGAATTCAGGAACTGTGGTGTAACAGCCCGGATTTTTCCCAACCTGGAATTAGACGTCCTTAGGCGATGGGACAATCCTAACTCCTGTTTAACTTCTCAAACACTCAACTCAAGGGTCTTAAGTCCCTTTTCAAATCATTTTCTTCACAAATCTCACCTTTCATTACCTCGTTCCTTAAATCCTTCTAAGTACTTTCACATTAGACCCTACCTTAAAGTTTAGGTGATGAAGAACAATACTTAAACTAAACATTGCTACAAAGATCTAAGTACCACCTCAGACTGAAATCACTCAGGACTAAATCCTTTAGAAATTAGGCGAGATTTAGTTAGTGTTAAACTAGAGTGCCTGTGAAATTAGCACCAATCACTTTAAATACGATCTACAAGACCCAAAACTTATAGAATCATTGACGCTAGGTTACCCTAAAATCTAGGATCAATCTCATTACCAGGCTGCTCTCGGGAGCATCTTGAAACTCCGTATTAGATCTAGACTGCACATCGGGAGTCTGAATAAACGAGGTTAAGGACTTAGGACCGCCTTGCTGGGCTTGACAACTATCTCGAAAATCAAATCCAGCCAGTGTCCCAGTGCTATTCGCTTGAGCTCGGAGTGAAGAGTGTGAGAAATGTGAAATAAATTCAAAATAAAATATCTTGAATAGTAATCTGGCACGTGTTGCTTGCAGATCAGTTTTAAGCAACCAGACCGTCAGAATCAGACCAAATTACACCCTCAGATCAGGAGAAATTTCATACACATTTACATGTACTCGGAATCTCCGATCGAGATCCGCTGACCGTTGAACTGAAACTGGTCCGCCACGCGTGATCTGGAATTTCGACCGAAACGAAAACTTAACTAAGCATAGATCCGGTGTCGGTGAGCTTAAGTCCCACCTTTGGCTCAAGGAGGCCCGCCAGAAGTTCTCCGTTGAGCTGAAACCAGCTCACTTTGGTATAACCTAAGTATACTTTTACCTGGAGTCTATTTCGGTTAGTTTTTAGGCTATATAAGGACCTTAAACCCTCTCTCATGGCAGCCCTACCTCCCCGTAGTGACCAGTGAGCAACCAGACTTGTGAGCCGATTATGGTGGTATGAGACACTATATTCGTGCTGTCGGCTTACGCTGGCATAGCCTGGCTATGGTCCCCAGTCGGGTTGCATCCGGGTTCCATTCTCAATAAACGAATTGGTCGAGCTTCGACAATAGACTGCCAGTTGGTAGGGTGTCAGTGGAGTGACCTCGAGCATACTCTAAATATGCGGTGAGGCGATGAGCCTTCCCGTAGTAACAGAGTATAAACTAGGCCTGTATCTGTATAGTGATGAATCGTTAAGAGGTGATGGGGGAGTGGTGCAACAATTCCGTGTAACAAGCCCTGACAGCCCTTGCAGTGACCTAGAAACACACTATCGTATGAGATTGTCTAAGACTGACGACCCTAGAATGGATCATGTTTGGGAATGATACAAGGGAGGTACCTTAGTTTCCCAATCCTGCTGTTTGAAATGGACTAATAACAACTCGGTAATCATGCTCATCATGCATTGCATGTGCCTGGAAGATGTGGAGCACTGAGGGATGAAAGCATGCCGCGAACGAAGATGGTGTCGCATGAGGGAGTATGTCGGTGAGGGCATCCATCATGACTACATTCATACTTGCATTAATAAGAGTAGTTAGGAATGTTTGATTTTACTGCTTTATCATTACTGCTTGACTGAATTGATAACATGTTAACCTATGCTTTATTGTTCCACTGAGTTGGCCACTCATTCCCACGTTACGGGACGGTGTTGTACACACCAACCAAATTTGTTGAGTTTCAGGTGATGGCGATGCTTATGAAGCAGAGCCGGACTATTGTGATGTGGAGGAGGAGTTCTCCTACATGTAGCTCTCTGACAGGTCTATGAAGACCTGGTATTGTATTGACGGGGCTATGGTACTTGGAATAGAAGACATTACACTTACAGATTTGGTATATTTTAGAAATGTACTTGAAATTTATTAACCTGGTAATGTTATCACACTCTGGAGACTCACCGCAGTTTTTATATAGTTTATATATCTATCACAGTCTTTCGCTTGCTAATTCACTATCTCCGGAGTATAATATTCTGTTTTGGCTTAATCTCACTCATGTTCAATGCACTAATACAAACAACATTTAATCATCATTATCTATGTTCATAAGTGATGTTCTGGAAACTCGAGAGTTGAGTTAATACTCGACCCTCGATTTTTCGGGATGTTACATGTGGATATTAAATCAGGGGTAATTCAACTCCTCCCTAAGTTTCATGGACTAGAATTTGAAAGTTCATACTTGCATATGAAAGAGTTCGATGAAATCATATCTACATTTCACTTCCCAAATGTGTTTGAGAACACAGTTAGACTAAAATTGTTTCCTTTCTCTTTAAAAGCAAATGCTAAGTCATGGTTACATTCCTTAAGACCAATGTCCATTGGCATGTGGGATGAGATGACAAAGAAGTTCCTTAAAAAAGTTCTTCCCCTATCATAAAACAAATACCTTAAGGAAAACAATCATGAATTTTGTGCAAAAATAGGATGAGACCTTCTTCTAATGTTGGGAGTGATTTAAGAATCTCATAATGAGCTTTTTCTATGAGGGATTGACCTCACCCATGTGCCAATTTGTGGAGATAATGTGTAATGGGGAATTCATGAATAAGGAAGTCGATGATGCGTGGTATTATTTTGATAAACTTGCTGAAAACGCGCAATCATGAGATACCTCTTCAAGAATTACCACTTCTAAGCCTACTCAATTAAAGAAAATGGGATGAATTTATGTTCAAAAAGAGGAAGATGATATAAATGCAAGAGTGGCCAAACTCACAAGAAAAGTCGAGGCCATAGAACTTAAGAAAGTAGAACCTTAAAAGACTGAAGAAATTGTTATTTGCCCCTTTGGTTGTCAAATTTTGTGGAGCCAAAAACACAATCTATGTCTTGTGTAGCATGTTGATGTGTATGTTCAAGTCATAACATCAATGCTGCAATCAAACAACGGTGATCTACTTCGAGAAATTCTAGTTCAAGTTCTTTAACTACTTCTGCAAGCTTCACAAGAGCTACATTAAAAGGCATGTCTTGTTCAAGTCTCAAGTGCAACTCATGATGAAGAAGAATTCAAGTACAAACTGAAGAAGATCTCAAGTTCAAGCTACATCAGAGATCTCAAGCTTCACAATCTCCAAAGGTCAACCATTATTATAAGAAGTGAAGACTCAATGTTCATACTTCACATTTAAGGTTTGCATGACCTTAGTTTGACCTTAGGGTAGGTCATTTTGAATACATAATTCATATAGAATATTTTTATAAGTGTTTGGTCTATTCTAAGACCAGTCATGAACTCTGTTCGACTAGTCCTAGAACTGGCTCGACCAGTCCAAGAAATTCCAAGACCAGTCCTAAGTTGTTGCAAATTTTCAGAATTTTTTGGTTGAGCTTCGACCAGTCCTGGAGTCTGCTCAACCGGTCGTAGGAACAGTGTCGACTTATTCACGACCAGTCCTTCAGTTACGACTCAAACTCCAACAACCATTCTTGGTTTCTCTCGACCAGTCGTGGACACCTTAAGACCAGTTGTAGAACAGTTTTATCCGATCACGCTTAAAATTTCAAAATGCAATTCGATCTACGACCAGTCGTGGTGGCCACATGACCAGTCGAAGATGCGATTTTTACATCTATAAATAGAACACGAATTTCAAAGTTTTACATCCAAATTCAAGTAAAATCAAGGCATCACTCTGAGATAAGTTTGTGTTCATTTTAAGCTATATTGTGCATATTTAATATTCTCTTTTGTTAGCTTTCTTGATTTAATTTTGTTTCTATATTCCAATCTGATTTGAAAAGAGGAATTGTTGTATTCCTTCTTCTTGGAATCAAAATCAAACAAAGCTACGCCCAACTGGTTTAATTTAAAATCAATTAGAACCTAGAACCATTTTAAAGTGAGTATTGGACGTTGAACTTCTATATTCGAACTTCTACTCCGATTGGTTCTTCCGGGCTGCTTCAAAAAGGAGAAATTCAGGTAATTTACATTCTTTTTGGTTTATTTTTAGATTCGCCAAAAAAATCTCATTGTGTTGGTTATCTGAGGAGAGCCAGTAAAATTCAGAAAGTGGGGTTTTTGGATTGTGTAAGCCCAAGTTAAAAAGACACAATTGTGAAGGTTTTAGGTGAACCTGTGAAACCTATTTTCATAGTGAACGTTGATATCCCCTATGTGAGGATATTAGGAGTGGAGTAGCAATCTGTGTGGCTGTTGTTTAATAGTTGGTGTACACACAGGCGAACCACTATAATTCTTTGTCTTGTCGTTTTGAATCTTTATTTTATTTCTATCTTTTATCATTCAAAGCTATGGAATGTATGTGCGGATGTGAATGTTGTAATATTTACATTTCAAGCATTGTGGGGAATGTTGTAATAACTTAGATTTAATTTCTTTGTTATTTATTTGTTTATTTATTCCTCTATATCAAGTTTGAGTTTTTGATACAAAGACCTTTCTAAGAATCAGGCTGTCCTACCATAAACCTTGGTTTTTGGTGTAAGGTTGTCCTTAGAACAACATTTGTATCAATCTCTCAATACTCATACATTTGAGGTTGCTTTATATTTTAGTACTGTGATTTATTTAAAGTACTATCATTTTATTCAGTTGTTTATAAGGCTATTTTATTTCATTTAAATTCCGCTGTTAAAGTTTTAATTTGGCATAGTCCTATTCAACCCCCCCCCCCCTCTAGGACATATAGCTAGGCCATATCAAGTGGTATCAAAGCCTAATAGCTCGTTTTTAATTCTTTATTTTTGTATTCATTTCCTGAGCTAATGATCTAAGTTATATATAAGATGTCAAATTTTGATAGCCTTTCAGTCACTAGGCCTCCACCCTTTGATGGCTCCAACTATGCCTATTGGAAAGACATGGAAGTGTGTGTCTTGCCACAGTGACTAAATGGAACCCACCTACCACTGAAGTGACTGTTATCGATGGTTCAAAATCAATGAGAGTAACACCATTTTTCTCATGGATCACACTTCAGAAAAGTGAGAGTAGTACCAATGCAAAAGCACTAAATGCAATTACTTACACACTATCACCAGATGAGTTCAAAAGAATCATTTCTTGTGATAATGCAAAGCAAGCTTGGGATATATTAGAAATGACACACGAGGGTACTTCAATTGTCAAAAAATCTAAAGTCCAACTCCTCACAACTAAATTTGAAGAAATTCATATGGAGGAAAATGAAATGTTTATGGACTTTTATACATGATTGAATGACATTGTAAACTCTATGTAAGGTCTTGGCGATAAAATCCTAGAAAGTAAAGTGTGTGCAAAGATACTACGCTCACTTCCTGAATGGTTCAACTTTAAGGTAACTGCGATCCAGGAACTTCGTGATACGGACAATATGAGGGTGGAAGAACTAGTTGGTTCTTTACAAACCTATGAGTTAAATTTTAAAGCTCCTAAGGGTAAATCTTTCACTCTTAAATCTTCTAAATGTATTTCTCAAGAAAAATCTGATTTGGAAAATTCTGAAGACGATATGGCTCTTTTGGCGAAAAAGTTTTACAAGATTTTCAAAAGCAAGAATAGGGTTGATTTTCAGAAATCAAATGATAAGAAAAGATCTAAACCTAAATCAAATCTTGGAAATCATTAAAAGATAGTCAATGTTACAACCGCCAAGAATATGGGCATTTAGCAAACAAATGTCCTAAAAAGGACAAACCCAAAAAGAAGGGTATGTTGGCTACTTGGGATGAATACTCTGATTCTGAAGCCTCTTCTGAATCAGAAGGTTCTGAAACTGAGTCGGGCAATGAAGTCAAAGTCCTTATGACTCTAGCCAAGTTCACTTTTTCAGATCATGATGATTCTACTAGTGAAGAAAATATGAATAATGATCATGAAAATGAAGAAGATCTGCAAGATGCTTACAATGCCCTATACAACGAAAGTTGTAAAATTGCCATAAAACTAAGACTCCAAAAAGAAAAGTTTTTAAAACTTAAAGAAAATTTTGAGTCTCTTGTTTTAGAAAAATCCCATATTTCAGATTGTTTTGAAAAGACTAAATGTGATTTAGAATTCAAAACCTCCCTGATTGAAAATCTTAAATCTAAAAATGACAAACTTAAACTTGAAAACTCTTCACTTTTGAGTTTAAAGGATACATGGAGGTATGCTCAAGGAGATCCAAAGCTTGAAAAACTTTTATCCGGATCTAGGAAATGTGGTGACAGATCCGGGTTGAGCTATGATAAGAATATACCTTCTAAACAAAAGAATGCTCCCCCTAAGTTTGTGAAAGGAGAAACCTCTAACTCAAAAGGGAAAAGTATTAATCAAAGTTTTTCTAAAAATGTTAAAACTTTTCAAAAACCTAAAAGTAATTATGTTAACTATAAATCTTAAAACTGAAACCCTTTAGCTGAGAAAATAGTTGATTTGCTTAAGGAGCTCTTAAAATCTAACTTAGTGGGTCAGTCTTACTACAACTACAAATGTAGGAAGACCAACTATACTCCTAAACCCAAAACAGTTATGAAATGGGTTCCTAAGGTTACCTGCTTGGTTGCCCACACGGCTTTCAAAGCTAAAAGCCATTAGAAGTGGTACTTAGACAGTGGATGCTCAAAGCATATGACAGGCGATAAGGCTTTATTCACCAACCTTAAAGATATGACTGATGGGTCAGTCACATTTGGTGATGGTAGCAACTGCAAGATTATTGGCCAAGGTACGGTTCAACTCTATAACCTCCCCTTATTTAAGAATGTTTTATATGTTGAGGGGCTAAAACACAACCTGTTAAACATATCTCAAATATACGATAACAATCATAGCGTGAAATTTTCTAATAAAGGTTGTGAAATCTTAAACAAAAAGGGTTCTGTAATATCAACTGGTCGCAGGACTTCTGAAAACTGATATATTGTAAGCGATGGTAGCTCATCTAATCAATCGTGTTACATAGTCCATATCAATGAAACAGAATTACAGCATAAACACCTTGGACATGTACACTACTGTAATTTATATGGATTGAGCAAGGGAGAACTAATAAGAGGTCTACCTATATTACAAAAAGTAGACAAAATATGTGGTGAATGCTAGTATGGCAAGCAAACTAGGAGCTCTCACAAAAAGGTGAACTCCAATACCACATCTAAACCACCCGAGCTTCTTCATATGGACCTTATAGGACCTACCAGGACGGATAGTCGAGGTGGCAAAAAATACATACTAGTAATCGTGGATGATTTTACCAGATTCAATTGGGTAGTGTAACAACACGAATTTTTCCCAACCTGGAATTAGATGTCCTTAGGCGATGGGTCAATCCTAACACTAGTTTAACTTCTCAAACACTCAATTAAAGCCTTAAATCCCTTTTCAAACCATTTTCTTCACAAATCTCACCTTTCACTATCTCGTTCTTTAAATCCTTCTAAGTACTTTCACATTAGACACTATCGTAAAGTTTAGGTGATGAAGAACAATACTTAAACTAAACATTGCTACAAAGGTCTAAGTACCACCTCAGACCGAAATCACTCAGGACTAAATCCTTTAGAAATTAGGCGAGATTTAGCTAGTGTTAAATTAGAGTGCCTGTGAATTAGCACCAATCACTTTAAATACGATCTGCAAGACCCAAAACTTGTGGAACCATTGACGCTACATTATCCTAAAATCTAGGATCAATCTCATTACCCGGTTGCTCTCGGGAGCATCACGAAACACTGTATCAGATCTGGACCGCACGTCGGAAGTCTGATTAACACGAAGTTAAGGAATTAGGACCGCCTTGCTGGGCTTGATAACCATCTCAGAAATAAAATGCAGATAGTGTCCCAACGCTATTCGCTTGAGCTCGGAGCGGGGAGTGTGAGAAATGTGAAATTAATTCAAAATAAAATAGAAATTTATGAAATCTAGCACCTCTCGCTTGCGGATCAGTATTAAGCAACCAGATCGTCAGAATCAGACCAAATTCGAATCAGGGATATTTCCCCAAACATAACCATGTACTCGGAATCTCCGATCGAGATCCGCTGACCGTTGAACTGAAACTGGTCCGCCACGCGTGATCTGAGAACCCTACTGGGACGAAAACTTAATAATACTTAGATCCAGTGTTAGTGAGCTTAAGTCCAACCTTTGGCTCAAGGGGGCTCGCCAAAAGTGCTCCGTTGAGCTGAAACAGGACTACTTTGGTTATAACCTAAGTATACCTTGACCATAAGTCTATTTCGGTGTATTTTTAGGCTATATAAGGACCTTAGAACCCTCTCTCTCACAGCCATACGAATTTGAGAGAAACCCTAGAGAGAGAAGAGAGAAAAGAGAGAGAAAGAGTGAGAGAAGTAGGAGAATCTCCCGGCCGCTCTACCCTGCCACTCTACGAGCTCCACCACTGCAATCTAATCGCTTTCCCGGCGATTTCAACATCTTTTCTAGGTAAGAAAACCCTAACCCTAACCTGTTTAAGGGTTTGATTCGATTCAAGTGATGAAATAGCTAACTTATTTCATTCTCTAGGCTACCTAGTTGCCGTATACGGAAGCTAGACAAATCCATAGAGTTTCTTATGCTCCAACGGCGTAAAGGTGTGGACTTTAGGTGTATAGGTTATGGTTTTCAATGCTTTCAATGTCAGATAATGATAGATTCATGATCTGCATGCAATTGTACATGTACAAAGTGCTGTCTGTTTTCCGTTTCGATTAAAGATGAAGAAAATGAAATTTTACATACTCTAGGTATTTGTAGAAAGTACCGTATACGTATAAATTTTGGAAATGTGTTTGCCATGATTATTTGCTATATTGATATATTATATATGGATAAAATACTTGTTTGGCGAAAAGATTCGCCCTAATACATGCTTTTACTAATATACACTATGTATGTTAAAATAGTGTATTCTAAGTGTTTGTGAAAATGACTGAATGAGTATAGAATTCTCATTCGTTCTTGCCATGACTAATTGTTATGGATATATGATTGTTGTATTGGCGATCCCCCTTTGACGAAAGAATTTGCCCTAAATCACGCCACGACCACTATAAGCTACATACGTTAAAATGTGTACTCCAAGTGTTTGTGGAAATGACTGAATGATTATGGAACTTGGATTCCTACTTGCCATGACTATCCGTCGTGGGTGCACACGTGTTATAATTGGGGCAACTCCCTAGTGAAAGGATTTGGCCTAATACATATGTGATCAGCATATGTGATGTATGTTGATGTATGTAGTTTAAAGTGTTTGTTGAAATGTCTGAATGAGTAGTGGTTAGTAAATTATAATGTATAAGGGTGTTGTGTAACGCCCTGAAATTCGGGGGTCGAGTATGAACTCAACTCCCGAGTTCCAACGCATCACTTATGCAACATAATTAATGATGGTTAAATGTTGTCTGAGTTAGAGCAATAAACATGAGTGAGATTATACCAAAACAGTAATTCATACTCCAGTTCAATTGTATAAAGGCAAGTGGAAGACTGAAATTGTATATATAAGGTATGTAAAGAGACAAAATTTTTATGAACATCAGAGTATGAACACTAACTGAGTACCCATATACATGTACTGTTTCTGAATCAAAAATCAAAATACAATCTAAAAGATGAGTCATGAAATCCCCGCGATGCAGTCGGCCTAAGCAAAGCCGTCAGAGTACTGCATAAATGAGAACTCATCCTGGTCCTCGTCGAAATCGGGCTCCGGCTCCTGAACCGACGCGCCGTCTATACCTGTGACAGAGTCTGGTTGGTGTGTACAACATTGTCCCGTAACGTGGGAGTGAGTAGCTAACTCAGTGGAACAATAAAGCATAGGTTAACATATTATCAATTCAATCAAGCAGTAATGATAAAGCAGTACAATCAGACAAATTTAACTACTCTTATTAAATGCAAGTATGAAATGACATGATGAATGTATGCCCTTGCCAAACCACCCTCATGCGACATCATCTTACGTTCGCGAATGCATACCTCCCTCAGTGCTCCACATCTACTAGGCACATGCGGTGCGATGATGAACATGATTACCGAGTTATTATTAGTCCATTTCAAATAGCAGTATTGGGAAACTAAGGTACCTCGCTTGTATCATTCCCAAACATGATCCATTCTAGGGCCGTCAATCCTAGTTAATCTCATACGGTATTATGGTTCGAGAGGCATCGCGAAGGCATCGCAAAGGGCTCGTCACCCGTCAGCACGGATACAGATCTCACCGTATGCGGCTCAATTGCTGACAGTCAGCTCGAGTACAAATCCCACCGTACTCGGCTTAATCGTTGGCCGTCAGCTCGAATACAGGTCACACCGTACTCGGCTCACCTCATACTCTAGTTGCTGTAAAGGGCTCCTCGCCAATCACAGACCTTGGAGTATACTCGAAGACACTACAGAGGACTCGTCGCCCGTCAGCACGAGTACAGGTCTCACTGTACTCGGCTCTCACCGTAAGTATCGACAGCTCGAATACAGTGTCCCATACCACCGTATTCGGCTCACGAGTTTGGGTTGCTCAATGGTCACTACGGGGAGGCACGTAGCCCCAGCATAGGCCGACAGCTCGGCCACGGTGTCCCATACCACCATGTCCGGCTCATGAGTCTTAGCGGATCGAGGTACCATGGTTAACGGGATTGTCACTGGTAAGTTTGGTACCCTAGGTTCAAACAGTAATGACCAAACATGGTGAACACACATTCGACATATCGGGTTACTTGACGAGCCTGACTAGCTCGAGCGCACAACAAGTTGGGCGATATGAAGCGCAAAAGCACTCCGTGTGGCCAACCACTATCGCCAACCGAAGTACGACTCGGGTTCGTCAGACACATCCCTTGTGGCGACATGAATCTTAGCCACAACCTCAAGTCTGGTACCGAATGTCTGGACTATAGACATAGTCCCAAACTCAATCAATTCTCATCCGTAGCATGTGAAGTAAAGCATGATAAACAAAGTAATACAAGCATGCTAGTAGGCATGTCATAAGGCATGTTATAAAGCATGATATAAAGCATGTTGTAAAGCATGTTATAGAGCGCTATACAGATAGGGATACAAATACATATACTTCATATGTGAGTGGTTGAAGTAAACAACCACATAGAGGGAATCATACATGTATCTAAGGTAGTTGAGAATTCCATCTCAGCACCGACCTACGGTACTAACACCTAAGCGTTTACTCTCACAAGCATTTACACCAACACTTAGAGTACACTATTTCAACATACATGATGTATGCTAGCAAAATATGTATTAGGGCTATCCTTTCGCCAAGCGGGTATTTTATCCATGTATATCATAATCATACGGCAATTAATCATGTCAATTGCATTTCCAAGATTTATACATATACGGTATTTCTAGAATACACAATTTCAACATACATAGTGTTTATAAGCAAACATGTATTACGGCGATTCCTTTCGCCAAACAAGTATTTTATCCATATATCGCATAACCATACATTAAATAAACATGTCAAACACTTTTCCAAAAAAATACGTATACGGTATTTCTACGTATACCTAGAGTATGTGAAATTCCATATTCTACAACTTTAATCGAAACAGAAAACGGAAAGCACTTTGTACATGTGCAATTGCATGCAGATCATGAATCTATCATTATCTGACATTGAAAGCGTTGAAAACCGTAACCTATACACCTAAAGTCCTTGCCTTGCTCCTTGGAATCTCAACGGATCAGTAAGGTTTGATGAACTTCCGTATTCGGGAGTTTTCTAGCTTAAAGAGTGAAATCGGTTAGCTATTTCATAACCTATAGCCTATACACCTCAAAACAGATCTAGGGTTAGGGTTTCTCACCTTAAAACGGAGTGGGTATCGCCGGGAAAGTGTCTGGAAAGAGCCGGTGCAGCCCGTGTGATGATCGAAAGCAGTAGGAGGAAGGTGCTCCCACAAATCCCAAGCTTTCTCTCCCTTTTCTCTCTCTCTCTCTAGGATTTTATCCCAAATTCGTATGGCTGTGAGAGGGGCTGTTCTAAGACCCTTATATAGCCTAAAACCTCTTCGAAATAGACTCCTGTTCAAGGGGTACGTCTATTATAAGCATTTCGGCGTTGTTCTGGCTCAAAAGAGGGTTTTTGGCGGCCCTCCTTGAGTCAAACGTCAGACTTAAGCTCACAACTCATGGATCTACGTGGGATTACGTTTTCGTCTCGGTCGGATTCCCAGATCACACGTGGTGGACCGTTTTCAGTTCAACGGTCAGTGGGCCACGATCCGAAATTTCAAGTACATGTAAATGTTCCTGAAATTTTTCCTGATCCGAGAGTGTAATTTGGTTTGATTCTGACGGTCTGGTTGCTTAATACTGATGCGCAAACGAATGGTGCCAGATCACTATTCAAGATATTTATTTTGTAAAGAAGATAGTGGTTTTCACACTCCCTCGCTCCGGGCTCAAGCGTATGGCCGTGGGACATCATTTGAACTTGATTTCCGAGATGGTTGTCAAGCCCAGTGAGGTGGTCCTAGTTCCTTAACTTCGTGTTAATCGGACTTCCGATGTGCGGTCTAGACCTAATACGGAGTTTCGATTCATTCCCGAGAGTAGCCGGGTAATGAGTTTGATCCTAAACTTTAGGGTAACCTAGAGTCAATGATTTTGCAAGTTTTGGGTCTTGCAGATCGTATTTAAAGCGATTCCAACGGATTTCATGGCTAATCGAGTTTAGCACTTAGTTAACTTTGTTAAATTTCTAAAGGATTTAATCCTAAATGATTTCTGGTCGAGGTGGTACTCGAGCCATAGTACGGAAATTTACGGATCGTTACATGTTGAGATATGATTCTCAATCCCTTTAACTATGTGTATGATCTCTTTAGATATCTGTGTGATTAGAAATTGAATATGTATAAACTCATGCTTATGTTGTACTTCATAACATACTCAACTGATCTATGATTTTATCTATGTCATACATATGTTTAAATTCATGTTAAGGCCGTAAAGGGTGATGGGGGAGTGGTGTAACGAGTGCGAGCAACAACGCTGGTAGCCCTAAGCGGACCGTATCAGACTTTGATTGTATGATTTGAATCTTGATCCATTACTGCTTTAACTATCAACAATTGAATGTGATTGGGGCTATTGTATAGTCCAGGCAATTGGTAATAGATTTGAGCTCGTGGTTGGCTTCTATTCGCCACGCAAGACGTGTTTGACGAACCCGAGTCGTGCATTGCTTGTCGGTAGTGGTTAGGCTACACTAAGTGCTTATGCACTTCATGTCGTACAACTTAACGGGCGCTCGTGCAAGTCGAGCTCGCCAAGTAACCCGATCTGTCTAATGTATGTTCACCATGTTTGGACGCTTCTGCTTGAACCTAGGGTACCAAACTTACCAATGAAATTTCGTTAACCTTGGTACCTTGATCCGCTAAGACTCATGAGCCGGGCATGGTGGTATGGGACACCATGGTCGAGCTGTCAGCCTACGCTGGGGCCATGTGCCTCCCCGTAGTGACCATTGAGCAATCAGACTCGTGAGCCGATTATAGTGGTATGGGACACTATATTCGAGCTGTCGGCCTACACTGGGGTAGCTTGGTTGTGGTCTTCAGTCAGGTTACATCCTGGTCCCATTGTCAATAAGTGGACTGGTCGGGCTTCGAAAATAGACTGCCAGTTGGTAGGACGTTAGTGGAGCGACCTCGAGCATACTCTAAAATGTGATTGGCGATGAGCCCTTCGCAGTAACTAGAGCATGAGTTGAGCCGAGTACGGTGAGACCTGTATTCGAGCTGACGGCCAGTAATTGAGCCGCATAGGTGAGATCTGTATCTGTGCTGATGGGTGATGAGCCCTTTGTGATGCCTTCGCAATGCCTCTCAAACCATAATATCGTATGAGATTATCTAGGAGTGACGACCCTAGAATAGATCATGTTTGGGAATGATACAAGGGAGGTACCTTAGTTTCCCAATCCTGCTGTTTGAAATAGACTAATAATAACTCAGTAATCATGCTCATCATAGCATTGCATGTGCCTAGAAAATGTGGAGCACTGAGGGATGAATGCATGCCGCGAACGTAAGATGGTGTCGCATGAGGGTGGTTTGGCAAGGGCATACATCATGTCATTTCATACTTGCATTAAATAAGAGTAGTTAGAATTGTTTGATTGTACTGCTTTATCATTACTGCTTGACTGAATTGATAACATGTTAACCTATGCTTTATTGTTCCACTGAGTTGGCCACTCATTCCCACGTTACGGGACGGTGTTTTAAAACACCCACCAGACCCTGTATCAGATGCAGGTATCACTGGAGCACAGGAGACTGAGCCCGACTTCTATGACGATCAGGAGTTCTCCTACATGCAGTTCGCTGGAGGCTTCGCATAGGTTGTCCAGTGCTACGGGGCTACATGGTTGATAATTTCAGTTGTAATATTTTGACATTTTGATTCAGAACCAACATGTATATATACGGTGACTCAGTTAGTGTTCATACTTTGGAGATCGAGAATATTTTGTTTTATATATATATATATCTATATACACCTTTCAGTCTTCCTCTTACGTTTTATACATGGATCTGGAGTATGAATTACTATTTTGGTAGAATCTCACTCATGTTTATTGTACTAACACAAACAAATTTAATCATCATTATCTATGTTGCATAAGTGATGTTCTGTAACTCGAGAGTTGAGTTACTACTCGACCCTCAATTTTTCGGGATGTTACAGGTAGCCTTTTTAAGGGATAAATCAGAAACCCTTGATGAAGTAAAAAGGATTCTCAAAAGGATCCAAACTGAAAAAGGTTCTCAAATTTGTAGGATCTGTAGTGATCATGGATCTGAGTTTGAAAATAGCAGTTTTGAGAAATTTTGTAGCGATTAGGGAATATTACATGAATTCTCTATGCCCAAAATACCACAACAAAATGGAATTGTGGAGAGGAAAAATAGAGTGCTTCAAGAAATGGGAAATATAATGTTGAATAGTATGAAGCTCCCTAGAAACCTTTGGGCTGAAGCCGTAAATACTGCATGCTATATTATCAACCGAGTTTATACATGTAAATCTAATAATAAAACTACTTATGAACTTTGGTTTGATAAGAAGCCTACTGTCAAATACTTTCGAGTTTTTGGCAGCAAGTGCTATATTTTTGTGACCATGAAAATTTGGAAAAGTTTGACACAAAAAGTGATGAGGGGATCTTTTTAAGATATTCTTTGAATAGTCGTTCATATTGAGTACTGAACAACAGGACCGGTGTGATTCAAGAATCCATTAATGTGGTCATTGATGATCACTTGAATACACCTGCCCCTAATTCAGATAATGATGAAGTTCTTTTGTTTGATAAACCAGATACTTCATCAAGTGAAAATAATTCTGAATTAAGGACTGTCAAAGATCATCCATCCACTCAAATTATTGGAAACCCTCTCACTGGTGTGCGTACTCGTAGACAATTAGAAGACATATGTAATTACGTATGCTTTACATCCCAGATTGCTTTACATCCCAGATTACGTAAAAGAAGCGCTTTCTGACGAAAATTGAATAGTTGCTATGCAGGAAGAACTTAACCAATTTGTGAGAAATGTTATTTGGTATCTTGTTCCTAGACTTAAAGATAAACACATTATAAGAACTAAGTGGATTTTCAAAAATAAGTCTGATGAACTTGGTAATATTATTCAAAACAAGGAAAGACTAGTTGTACAAGGGTACACTCAAATAAAAGGCATTGATTACAATGAAACCTTTGCCCCGGTAGCTCGTCTTGAATCAATCAGACTATTCATATCCATTGCTTGCTTTAGAAAATTCAAAATTTATCAAATGGATGTAAAGAGTACCTTCTTAAATGGTGATCTACATGAAGAAGTCTATGTTGAACAACCAACGGGTTTTGAAGACCCTAAGTTTACTGGTCATGTTTATCGTCTTAAAAAAGCTCTGTATGGTTTAAAACAAGCTCCCAGGGTATGGTACGAAAAATTGACTAAGTTTTTACTAAGTCATAATTTTCAAATGGATAGTATCGATAAGACGCTCTTTGTTAAGAAACACAACGATCATATCTTAATGGTTCAAATTTATGTTGATGATATTATTTATGGATCTACCTGTACTAACATGACTGTTGAGTTTGCAGATTTAATGAAATCTAAGTTCGAAATGAGCATGGTTGGGGAATTAAATTATTTCCTAGGGTTGCAAGTAAAACAACAACCTGATGTTATTTTATTTCTCAAACCAAGTATGCCTTGAACTTGATTAAAAAGTTCGGATTTGAGAATGGTAACAATTTTGATACTCCTATGAGTACAACTCTAAGACTCTCAAAGGACTCTACAGGTAAAGATGTGGATCCTAAATTGTATAGAAGTATGATTGGTAGTTTACTTTATTTAACTACAAGTAGACCTGATATTGCTTTAAGTTTTGGTATTTGCGCTAGATATCAGTCTAACCCTAAAGAGTCACATCTATCTGCGGTTAAGCGGATTATGCGATATGTTGCAAGTTCTGCTAATTTGGGTCTCTTGTATCCATATGATACTAGTGTCCAATTGGCTGGGTATTCAGATGCTAATTGGGCTGGTAATATCGATGATAGAAAATCAACTAGTGGTGATTGTTTCTATATCGAAAATTGTTTAGTTTCTTGGTTTAGCAAGAAGCAAAGTTCTATATCGCTCTCTACTTCTGAAGCTGAATACATCGCAGCTGGAAATGCATATACTCAGCTTGTTTGGATGAAACGTATGTTAAGCGATTATGAAATTGTACAGGAATCAATGATATTATATTGTAATAATTCCAGTGCTATAAACATTCAAAAAATCCAATCCAGCATTCACATACCAATCACATTGACATTAGGTATCATTATATTCGTGAATTAGTGGAAGAAAAAGTAATCTCTTTAGACTACATTTCGACCGAGACTCAACTTGCTGACATTTTCACTAAATCGCTCGACAAAAGTAGGTTTAATAAATTGAAATTTGATCTTGGTATGTGCAATTTAAATTAATTATTCATGCATATGTGTATCATAGTATATATATATTTGATAATTTATTGGTTTAAATTTCAAATTTTTATGAAAAATGCATATTTTTGTTGGTACACGACCAGTCGAGGACGTGCTTGACCAGTCGTGATACGACCGGTTGAGAACGGTCCTCGATCAATCGTGTAGCGCATTGGACCTTTTTAATTTGGGGGAAAAACTTATCTTCCTCATTTCCTATTTCCTCTTCAACGGGCATAAGCACGGCCAGTCGTACCCAACCGTCTGATTCATCAAGGTTAGTGTATCATTTGTGTTTTTCTTATAGATTCAAGCTCTATTCACTTCATTTTCTTCCTTGGAGTACTTGATTTTAAGTTTTCTTGAGATTTTGGGTTTTTCTTCTTCATTTGCTGATCTTAGAAAACCCATCTCTATCCTCTTTGCATCTTCTTATTTTCTTGGTTTTCCAATTACTAATGGATGCTAGAGGGAAAAAGAAAAATGTCCGTGGTCCATCATCCTCTAGATCTGCTCCTATCTCTAGGGGGCATCTTCGGTCACCCGAAGAGATCCCGCTCATGTACGGGATTTGCGTATGCGCAATGTCATTGTTGAAAAAGCTGTATGTATTAATCATATTGCTCCTTTTGGTATCTTTCCTCTTCTCCAATCTGTAGGTTGGGATCACATCCTACATTAGGGTGGGCCTGCATACCAATTCATTACATAACCTATGTGTGCATGTATCTCTGAATTTTTAACTGATAATTTAACGTTTAACATTGATACTAGAGAAGGTCCATTTACTGTAGATCGTCATCTGATTGCGGATCTAATGGAAATACCTGTTAATGATGAAGGCATCCCTATTCATTCTCTAATGGAAAAACCTTCAGAATAAAAAAAAATGAATGTTAACCAGAGATTTATGCAATATGGATGTTCAATGGACTCATAAAGGGAATGCACTCCCCACAAAGTATTTGTTACCTAAATACAGAGTTCTCCACAGAGTCTTTACTTCTAATCTGTATCCACGTTCTGGTAATAAAATAGAACTGACTTCCTATATGGTTCGAGTTTTGCATTCTCTCATCAGTGGTACTAAAGTTTGTCTGCCTTCTTTGATATGTCATTTCATCATTCAGTTTCGACTCCATCCAGGACAGTGATATTCCATTTGCTTATCTTATGAGTGTGTTAGCGTCTCATATGTTAGTTGCTATGCCTGTCGAAGAAGCACCTATTCATCATCTTTTATTTAACAATACTAATTTAAATAAGATGAAATTAGAATTGGCACCTGGCCAAAGAGATGTGGGTAGTGGTGGTGCTGAAGCAGGGAATGAAGAAGAAGGTGGTGATCTTCCTGATGATGTTAATATGGATGACATTTTTGCTGATATTGAATCAGACTCTGCTAACGATCCTGACTTTGAGTCATCTAAGTTTGATGCTCGTCTTCGTGCTCTTGAGGAGAAGGTAGAGAACATGAATGTTGCCCATGATTTGTAATTTAAATATACGCGTAAGTATCTTAGGCGCTTAAACAAGGGCCTTCATCAACTTGATCCTACCATACCTGCTCCTTCTTCAGGATCTGATTAGGTATTTTACTCTTTTGTCTGTAATAACTCTTATACTACTTTTATTGGTGTGTGGACTGATTAAGTGTTGATTTTACATTAGTTTTTATGACTGAAGTTTGATTCAGCTGGTTAATGCTATGTGCTCTTTGAATTTACTTGCATATCTTGACTAGTTATTCCTTTCTTTCCTCTCTTATTGGTCTTCCACTTCCATTTCTTCTTTCTTCCTATGTCATATTGTGACAAAAAGGGGGAGAATATTTTCATGGTTATATGGCTGAAATGATTATGGATTGTGGGGGAGTAGAGTAAGCATTATTTTTTCTGACGGATTTAGGTATGCTACTCAGGGGGAGTAAGCAATGAAAGTATTTGTGAATGACAACTGGTGCATGATTCTTTAATCATGCTATAACTAACTAGTGCATGATTCTTTGTGTTCATAATGATCATATTCTTGTTAAGTGTGTTTTGTCACAAATTTGACGAAGGGGGAGATTGTAAGTGCAATTGTTATTTGCCCCTTTAGTTGTCAAATTTTGTGGTGCCAAAAACACAATCTATGTCTTGTGTAGCATGTTGACGTGTATGTTCAAGTCACTACATCAATGCTGCAATCAAAAACAGTGATCTACTTCGAGAAATTCTAGTTCAAGTTCTTTGACTACTTCTGCAAGCTTCACAAGAGCTACATCAAAAGGCATGGTCTTGTTCAAGTCTCAAGTACAACTCATGATGAAGAAGAATTCAAGTACAAGCTTAAGAAGATCTCAAGTTCAAGCTACATCAGAGATCTCAAGCTTCACAATCTTTAAAGGTCAACCATTATTATAAGAAGTGAAGACTCAATGTCCATACTTCACATTTAAGGTTTTCATGACCTTAGTTTGACCTTAGGGTAGGTCATTTTGAATACATAATTCATATAGAATATTTTTATAAGTGTTTGGTCTATTCTAAGACCAGACTTGAACTCTGTTCGACTAGTCCTAGAACTGGCTCGACCAGTCCAAGAAATTTCAAGACCAGTCCTAAGTTGTTGCAAAATTTTAGAATTTTTTGGTTGAGCTTCGACCAGTCCTGGAGTGTGCTCGACCGGTCATAGGAACAATGTCGACTCATTCACAACCAGTCCTGCAACTACGACTCAAACTCTAGCAACCATTCTTAGTTTCTCTCGACCAGTCGTGGACACCCTAAGACCAGTCGTATAATGGTTTTATCCGATCGCATTTAAAATTTCAAAATACAGTTCGATCTACGACCAGTCGAAGATGCGATTTCTGTATTTATAAATAGAACACGAATTTCAGAGTTTTACATCCAAATTCAAGTAAAATCAAGGCATCACTCTGAGATAAGTTTGTGTTCATTTTAAGCTATATTGTGCATATTTAATATTCTCTTTTGTTAGCTTTCTTGATTTGATTTTGTTTCTATATTCCAATCTAATTTGAAAAGAGGAATTGTTGTATTCCTTTTTCTTGGAATCAAAATCAAATAGAGCTAAGCCCAACTGGTTTAATTTAAAATCAATTAGAACCTAGAACCATTTTAAAGTGAGTATTGGACATTGAACTTCTATATTCGAACTTCTACTCCGATTAGTTCTTCTGGGCTGCTTCAAAAAGGAGAAATCCAGGTAATTTACATTCTTTTTGGTTTATTTTGAGATTCGCCAGAAAAATCTCATTGTGTTGGTTATCTGAGGAGAGCCAGTAAAACTCAGAAAGTGGGGTTTTTGGATTGTGTAAGCCCAAGTTAAAAAGACACAATTGTGAAGGTTTTAGGTGAACCTATGAAACCTATTTTCATAGTGAACGTTGATATCCCCTGTGTGAGGATATTAGGAGTGGAGTAGCAATCTGTGTGGCTGTTGTTTAACAGTTGGTGTACACACAGGCGAACCACTATAATTCTTTATCGTGTGGTTTTGAATGTTTATTTTATTTCTATCTTTTATCATTCAAAGTTGTGGAATGTATGTGTGGATGTGAATGTTGTAATATTTACATTTCAAGCATTGTGGGGAATGTTGTAATAACTTAGATTTAATTTCTTTGTTATTTATTTGTTTATTTATTCCTCTATATCAAGTTTGAGTTTTTAATATAAAGACCTTTCTAAGAATCAGGTTGTCCTACCATAAACCTTGGTTTTTGGTGTAAGGTTGTCCTTAGAACAACATTTGTATCAATCTCTCAATACTCATACATTTGAGGTTGCTTTACATTTCAGTATTGTGATTTATTTAAAGTACTATCATTTTATTCAATTGTTTATAAGGCTATCTTATTTCATTTAAATTTCGCTGTTAAAGTTTTAATTTGGCATAGTCCTATTCACCCCTCCTCTAGGACATATAGCTAGGCCATTTCACCCTCTCTCTCAAATCTCCATTTTCATGCTTTTAAATCCACTTTTTCCTTACATCCTACACCTCTCACCACAACTCTCTCCTAATCTCCCTTGCATTTCTTCCATTTTGCTCATTTGAGCACCAAACCCATCACCTAGGGCTCCCAAAACACTCATCTCCTAAAAAAAAATAAAAAGCCTTCATTTCATCCATTTTCAACTCATGTCCTTCAAAAATCTCAACTTCCACCACTTTTTTCTTCAAATCTTTCTAGGTACTTTCATATTAGACACAAATCCTAAAGCTCAAAGGATGAAGAACTATATTAAACTTAAATTTTACTATAAATAGTAAAAATATAAATAAAATAAAAATTTGACCATTAAACTTATGGAATCTCATAAAATAACTAGGTTATTTGGATAGAGCAGCTTCTCCTACCCCAAAATCATGTATGACACGTCAAGTAGCTCATTCTGGATTGAGAAATACACTCATTTCAAAAATTGATTGGCAGAACCACCATCAGGACCACCAGCAGGCCGTAGCGGCACCACCCGATTGGCGACGCACCGCCGCTGGTTTCAGCAGGCCGCGGTGGTACGACGGGATCGGCGGCACACTGTGTTTTTTGACTAACTTCAAAAAGTTATATCTCCCTCAATATAACTCCGATTTAGGTGATTCAAAAGCCAGATTGAAGCTTGATAAGTCTAGTTTCAAATAAAAATAAGTGAAAAATAAAATAATTTTTTTTAATATAGTTAAATCTAGGATGCTTTGACAATTGTCCAAATTTTAGAATTTTAATAAATTTTCTACAATTCCAAATTAACTGAAATATTGTGGGATGACTTTAAACTTAACGATAAACCAACATAAAATTTTTAAAAATATTTCACTAACTGAAAATATAGAAAATGTTACAAGGAGTAAAGACATTATGGAATCATATAGAAAATCGTTGGTCTTGGACAACTAGTACTTCCCGAATTTTTATAATTTTTATGGAACTTCGAATGAAATGATGAAATGAAATTTTGTGAAATAAAAGTAAGCTTAACAATGGAATACTATAAAAATTATAAAAATAATATGGTAACTAAAGGTGACAAATATGTTATAAATAATAGAAGGGTTGAAACCAAAAATTTCTACAACTTCGAATTGCCAATAGACTAGTCATATCTTTTCATATTAAAGTTTAGTATTTGGTGTTTATTTAAGAATTATTTATAATCATACTAGGAATCATCCTGTGGTTAAATTTGATTACACACACACACACACACACACACACACATATATATATATATATATATAGACACACACACACACATATTTTTGTTTAAGTTGTTTTTGTGCAATTAAATTAGGACCCTTGAGTAGGATTGAGTTTCATAGTTTAATACTCCGTAAGCTCATGTTAGAGGCGGACTACAGTAAAATATTATAAGTTTTTTTTTATTCTCTTGTGAATTCAAGGTTTGTATCGTGTCAAGGAAATGTCCCTCCTTTTTCCTTTTCCGTGGCCTTATGTTGCTAACATTTCAAACCTCTGAAATATTTTAGAATTCTTGATTCTTCCTTCCCTCTCGAAGTTAGCGAAACCAAAGTACAGTCTGCTCATAACCCACTAGTCTTCAGATCGAAATGGTAATATACATATAAAATTTTATACAATTAGAAACCATTTTAAGATGACCTTTGACCATAGGCATATTAAGATATTTATTAACCCCTACCTTGGACATAAATTAAAACAAGGACTCTCTTAGACCAAGACCCAAAGGGTCAATCGTCAGCCCCCGAACGCTATTTCAGCCCCTCCTTTATGATCTGTAGCACCGGCGCAACCATATAACCGACCTCCTGTATCCCGAAATAGGCTGCCTCAACGGCCTATGACAGCGCCGCCTAACCACCTGCAACAAGCTCGTGTACATGCACTCGTCATCGGAGCAGTTGAATCAGTGGTTACAGTACCGCTAGCCTTTGAAGTCACTGCCCATGTCCAAGGTACACCTGTATTCCTTTTAGTGGACACTGGGTCCACTGTTTCTATGGTAGCATGCTTTACAGTCAAACGATTAGGGTTGGACACTACCCCTATGATTGGGGTGAGAGTCATCGCCGTAGCAGGAACCTTCTCAGACTCCACTAAGCTTTGTAAGAGTTGCCTGATAGACTCAGGGAGCAGAGTGGTGTGCATTGACCTGATTGTAACCAAGATATATCATTACGACGTCATCCTCGGCATGGATTGGCTCACCGAAATGAAGGCAGAGATTGACTGTGAAACCAAGTTGGTGACAGCCCATGAGTCCGAGGGCACTACCTTTACCTTCCCAGTTCAGGTTAGTTGCCCCTACCGCATTAGTTGTTATGCTTCCCTGTTGAAAAATTGTGATGGTCCGTCACTTGGGGACATGCCAGTGGTCCAAGATTTCACGGACGTGTTTAAAACAATCCTTGGACTATCTCCTCAGCGCGAGATCGACTTTACCATCGACCTTGTGCCAGGTGCGACACCTATCTCCTTACCGATGTACCACATGCCTCCATGTGAAATGGAGGAATTGAGGAAGCAAATTGATGATTTATTGGACTCGGATTTTATAGAGCCGAGTGTATCTCCTTGGAGAGCTCCTGTGTTATTTGTGAAAAAGAAGGATGGATCGTTGCGGTTGTGTATAAATTATCGCAGGCTAAATCACGTCAAGGTAAAGAACTAGTATCCTCTACTCAGGATAAATGACCTGTTCGACTAATTGAAGGGGCTTCAATATTTTTCTAAGATAGACTTACAGTTAGAGTATCATCAGTTCCGCGTCAGGAATGAAGACGTACAGAAAACAGCTTTCAGGACTAGCTTCGGGAACTACGAATTCCTTGTGATGCCGTTTGGACTTACAAATGCACCGGCCGTATTTCATGGATCTCATGAACGGGGTGTTTTGACTGTATCTTTATTGATTCGTCATCATATTCATAGACAACATTTTGATATACTCAAAGAGTCGGAAAGATTACGAAGAACACCTATGAGCAGTCCTTGAAACTCTTAGGCAGAATCAGTTATTTGCACAGTACCGAAAATGCAACTTCTGGAAGGAAGAAGTCAAGTTCTTAGGACATGTGATTTCCAAAGAAGGAATCGCCATAGACCTTGCCAAGGTGACCGCGGTACAAGACTGGGACTAGCATGGCTCAGTTACAGAAGTGAGGAGTTTCCTCGGACTTGCCGGCTATTATCACCGATTCATTAAAGATTTCTCTAAGATAGCCCGACCATTGTCTCAACTTACTTGGAAAGATCTTAAATTTGCTTGCAATGAGAAAGTAGAGGCAACCTTTCAAGAATTAAAGGACAAGCTGACGTCTACGCCAATGCTAGTACTGCCAGAGCAAGGGGTCAAATATACTATTTACATCGACACCTCTCGAGTCGGTTTGGGGTGTGTACTTATGCAGAAGGATAAGGTGATCGCCTATGCCTCACGACAGTTGAGGAAACACGAAGAAAATTACCCCACTCACGACCTGGAGTTGGCAGCTGTCATTTTCATATTAAAGCTTTGGAGACATTACCTCTACGGCGAGGAGTTCGAGCTCTTTTGCGACCATAAGAGCCTCAAGTATATCTTTACACAGAGGGACTTGAATATGAGGCAGCGCCGTTCGATGGAGACATTGAAAGGCTTCAAGTTTGAAGTCTCCTACCATCCAAGTAAGGCCAACCTTGTGACTGATGCGTTGAGCCGTAAGAAAACTATGGAATTTGCAGCCCCACTGATGGTGGGAGAATGGAACATGGTGGAGTTCGTGTGAGATTTCAAACAGACGCTGACAGTGGAGGAGCCATTCGAGAGCGTCGCACACCTCCACGTATAACCATTTATTAATGATCGAATCATTGTGGCTCAGAAAGAAGATGAGCTATTGTTAAAGATAAGAGAGTGTGCACACGACAGTGAAGAATCAGAATGGAGATTGACTTAGATGGAGGTTTGCGGTATCGTGGCTGCCTATGCGTCCCGAACCTTCACGACTTTAGGAGAAAAAGTTCTTGAGGCCACTCACAATTCAAAGTTAGCGATGCATCCGGGTAGTACAAAAATGTATCGGGACGTGAAGCGTTCATACTGGTGGGACAACATGAAGGCCTAAATAGCAGACTTTGTGTACCGATGCCTCACGTGTTAGCAAGTCAAGGCCGAGCACCGCTGAACCCTTGGTGTACTTTAGCCCATGCCCATAGCCGAGTGGAAGTGGTATTTCATATCTATGAATTTCATTTTCGAGTTACCAAAGACGAGAAAGGGGCATGACTACATTTGGGTGATTGTGGACCGGTTGACAAAGTCGGCCCATTTCCTCTCGATTCGAGTTTCTAATTAGGCAGATGACCTGCCCAAGCTGTACATTAAGGAGATAGTACAACTGCATGGGGTTCCTCTAGAGAGTGTGTCTGACAGAGACACACGGTTTACGTCTATGTTCTGGACTCGAATACAAGAGGCAATGAGGGTGAAGCTGAAGTTTAGTACCGCGTGCCACCCACAGACCGATGGACAGACGGAGCGGGTAAATTAGATACTCGAGGACATGTTATGAGCATGCGTACTTAACTTCAAGGACAGCTGAAATGACTGTCTCCCTTATGCCGAATTTGCTTATAAACAACAGTTTCCAAGCAAGCATTGTCATGGCTCCTTACGAAGCCTTGTATGGACGCCCATGTTGGTCTCCGCATTGTTGGGCGGAAGTTGACGAGAAGAGCTTGGTTGGCCCAGATCTGGTTTAGGCAACCTCAGAAAAGATCGATATTATCAGGCATCGACTCCTTACGGCCAAGAGTAGGTAGAAGAGCTACGCTGATACGAGATGGAGACAGTTAGAATTCGAAGTTGGGGACCATGTATTCCTTAAAGTTTTCCAAATGAAGGGAGTACTTCATTTTGGTAAGAAAGGGAAACTCATGCCGAGGTTCATTGGGCCATTCCAGATTTTAGATCGAGTGGGTGTGGTGGCATACCGTCTCGCCTTGCCCACACCACTCACAGGCGTACACAACATATTGCGTGTGTCAATGCTGAAGAAGTATGTTCCCGACCCTGCTTATATCATTAAGTGGGAGCAAGTACAACTAAGGGAAGACGCCACCTAAGTATTACGGCCCACACGTATTCTAGATAGGAAGAAACAAGTGTTGCGCAGCAAGGTTATCCCACTTGTGAAAGTGTTATGGACACACCACACCGAGGAGGAAGCTACTTGGAAAACAGAAGCTAAAGTCCGTAAAAACTACCCACAAATCCTCGAGGAGTACAAAAATGTACAAATTTCGAGGACAAAATTTTTTCTTTAAGGGGGGTAGATTGTAACGTCCCGAAAAAATCTGGGTAAAGACCTGAGTACCACCTCAGGCAGAACTACCCAAGGACTGCGTCCGATTATATATAACTTAGATGGAATTTGGTTAAGTACCAAATAATCGATGGATTAAGCTTGGGCCACCATTTTTACAAATGGGAAGGCCTAAAACCATGAGTACCATTGACTCAATGTCATCTTTAGACCTAAAAGAAATCCCAAGGGCCTGTCGCTCTCGGGAGTACATTGAAACTCTATAACGGACCTAGACCACACGTCGGGGATCCGATGACGGTGAAACTATAGGACGATGTCCATCTTGCTGGGTTTGACAACCATTGCGGGAATCAAGCCCAGATAGTGTCCAGAAAGGCCCAACTTTAACCATAAGTGAAGTGCGTGAGAAATGCGAATATTTTTAGAAAATGATATGAAACTTAAGTGAATTGGGCCATTCACTCTCATGCAAAGTTGAGGATTTCTGACTGTTAATTTGTGACCAAACTTCACCCATGGGGAAAGGAAATTTTCCTGCACATATCCGTATGACTGTGGCCTCGATTGAGTAAGTATGACCGTTGATCTGACGCAGGCTCTCCACGGTTGATCGGCTTATCCGATCACACCAAAATTAATCCTGGCATGGATCCATTGTCAGGGAATGTACCCTATGACGTAGATGGGTCGTGGACCTCCCTATGAGCCCTGTTCGTCAGAAACAGCCGCCCAAAGGGTATAAACAATGTATAAAGTGGCCCTAGGGCCATTTGCATCACTTTTGGGCTTATAAATAGCCCTTATTTCTCTCCCTCACTCCCATATACGAATTTTGTAAAAACCCTAAGGGAGAGAGAAGAGAAAAGAGGAGAAAAGAAGAAAGAGAGAAGAGATACGTTAAGAGATTGCTGCAGAAACCTTCTCCCACGAATCCACGCACCAGATCACCCTCCATTGCTCTACCAAATCTCGTTCGGCTATGATTTCGGGTAAGAAATACTAACTCTAATATTGTTGTAGAGATTCAGGATAGTTGTTCGTCAACCTAGCTAACCAGTTTCATCATTTAGGTGCCCGACGTTCCATTTATGGAAACGTAGAGTTTGGACCAAGTCCGGGTCGAGCATTCTAACGAAAGGTGCAGACTATAAACGCTTAGGTTGTAGTTTATCAATTCTTTCATGACAGCTAATGATTTATGTCTGTCTTGATTACTGCCGTATTGTCTTAAATACGTTGATTTCTGTATGAGATACACCTATGAACTATGATAAATAAATGATGTACCCCATGTGTTTGTTAAAATGTCTAAATGGGAAATTGTTGATGATTAGTGCTTGCTATGATTTCTAATCTAGGATTCATCATCGTCATCTGCATATAGATTTCCTTATATGAATAATTGATAAAACATATGTTATGACTAATGTAGTCTATGTGTTTGATAAAATATTTGAATGAGAAATTGTTGTTGATTTGTATTTACTACGAGTATTAAGAGAGGATTTTGATTGTCTTATGCATATGTATGTTTTCCTCTATGAAATCAACTGATAAAATGCAAGTTATATTTGAAATGGTCTTTGTGTTTGATGAAATGCCCACATGAGAAATCCACATGGATTGTTTGTTAAATGCTGGGATAATTATTACACGTGGTTGTTAGCCGCATTTGAGTAGGATTGGAGCTACAAACGTAGCCCAGGCTATCACGCCCCAAATCCAGAAATCAGATTCACAAGAATCCTGATTGCCGAATCCGGTGCCGACAGCCTCCATAGTACCCCATTCTTGGCTCCCAGCACCCATATGCCAGGTTCTGATCCTGGGATCCTACAAGGAAGATTTTTCAACGTGCATTTATCTCGTAAGAGGCATAACCACAAGTTTACCCAAATCACAAAGGTAATATCATCATCACATATCCACTAATATAAACATTTAAATACAATGCTAAAAGGAAAATACATATGTCCAAATCAAAGCTCCAGAAGTTAGCTACATGCCCTAAGCTCTACGCTGCTGCAACCTAACATCACCTGCACGCATCTATCGTGTATAAGCTTATAGAAAGCTTAGAGGGTGGTGTAAGTGTGTGCATAAGGTAAATGCCAAGTATTCAATATAATGCCATAATCATACAATATCGAAAATACTGGTAAGATCATGAATCATACGATATCAGAGTAAGCAAAAATACTGACAAGTCCATGAGTCAAACAATATCAGAGTACGTAATACAGATCAGCTATATATGCAAATGAGGAGTCATGAAAAGCCAAATATCATATGCCAAGGATACAATGCAATATACAATTCCTGATGAGTTCACAAATACCGTTAGCCGTATCTAGACCATATAAATGCAGAAACACAGTAACCCAAAATGTCATATGCCGCGGATGTAATGCAATATGCGGTGCGAATGGGATGACCATGCCGGAGTGTGAAGTCGGAATGATAGTACGTAGTATCGCAGGCTACGAGGTCCACCATAAGGGACTTCTATCCAAATCAATCCCATACCTAAATTTGGATAGTCAAACTCAATGTGGTAAACTCCTGGTCTCAGGTTAGTTGTGCGCCCCAACCGAAATCCTGGACATTGCGAAGGCACACGTAACAAATAGTTGCGCACCACCAACCCGAGTGGATAGTGAATGAATGAATGAATGAGTATGCAACTCTTGCCCAATAAGTCCACATATCAGTGTGGTTTATCTCTGGGATCATCATCGGGGTCTAGTACACTCTACACCAACTTGTCACCCCATCAAGTGCACAACTGGGTAAGTGGAAGAGACCTCACTATCCGCCTGGCCAGTAGTCAGCCAATATCTACCCGGCACGTCGATAGCAGACTCATTCACGAGCTGGTCAAACTCAGCCTAGCTATGCCTACTCCCTCAGGCGGGTAAGGCCACACCCCCTATTAACCGACCACGACACAGTGGGAGACGCGGCCTACTAGTATACGGCCCTCATGCGCTCATATATATCCACTCGGTCTCAACGTTGGGGCGTCCTCTTGTACTAAGAGGGTTTAGAAATTTTCACCCAAGGCCATCTATGGAAGCCCGATGCTCGAACCAAATATTTTCGGTGTCCCGTCTGGCCATCCATGATATGCCTGTGGAGGCTACGGCCCTGATGTCGCTAGGGCGTACAGTAATCACAACACACAATGCAAGATGCATAAGTCATGCATCAATCCTGCACATACCCTGCGCTCTTGTGAGATAACCTCCGCCTATCAGGGAGTCTCATAACAACTTGCCCAATGACATATGCAATTGTCAACCACATCTTATAACAAACATGCAGATGATGTGTATGGGCATGTATCATGATGCTATGCTATCACATACTCATAATCAGTATCAATAATCGACATCAACAATCGGCCTCAACAATGTCGACATTTAACCAACATTGCCCCAAGGAATGGCCCAAATAGAGCCTAACATATAGTGGATCCATGGCTTTGCACAAGGGACTAATATACAACACCATGGCCTTATTCAAGAGCTTAATACACATCACGATGGGCCTCTCACATAGGTCTAAGATACATCACAATGGGCTCCATCGCCTGGCCCTCAAATGCACCACAATGGGCCTCATCACATAGGCCTAATATACATCACATTGGGCCTCAAACACGGGCTGAATACATCACATTAGGCTTCGACAATCAGAATCGGCCTCGATAATCAGTCTATACAATCGGCCTCAGCAATCAGAATTGACAATCAAAATTGGCCTCGACAATCAGAGTCGACAATCGAAATCGGCCTCGACAATCGGCCTTGACTAATAGAATCGGCCTCGACATACAGAATCGACCTCGTCGATCAGACTCGATCTCGACAATCGGAATCGGCCTCGACAATTGACCTCGTCAATTGGACTCAGCCTCGACAATCAGAATTGGCCTCGACATACGGAATGGGCCTCGTCGATTGGACTCAGCCTTGATAATCGGCCTCGATAAACAGAATCGGACTCGTCGATTGGAATCGGCCTCATCGATCGAACTCGGCTAATGGAATCGGCCTCAACATTCAGCCTCGACATAAGGAATCGGCCTCATCGATCAGACTCAGCCTTGACAATCGGAATCGACAATCAAAATTGGCCTCAACAATCGGCTCGACTAACGGAATCGGCCTCGTCAATCAGACTCGGCCTCGACAATCGAAATCAGCCTCGACAATCGAAATCGGCCTCGACAATCAGAATTGGCCTAACAAAGCGCCTAAGGAAAGGTCACAATGTGGACATTTAATCATCATCTCCCATCAATGTGGACATTTAACCAACATTGCACTCAAAGAGTGGCCAACATAAAGCCAAACGTATCGTGGGCCCATGGCCTCACACAAGGGCCTCATACAATCATAATGGGCCTTACACAAGGGTCTCATATATCACAATGGGCCACGACAGATGGGCCTAGTACACATCACATGAGCCGCATCATGGTGGGCCACATACATCATAATGCGCCACATCACGGTGGGCCATATACAATCTTGATGGGCCACATTCCATGGGCCTTAAATATATCTTAATAGGCCACAACCCATGGGCCTAAAATACATCTTAATGAGCCACTCCCATGGGCCTCAAGTACATCACAATGGGCCTTACTCATGTGTCAGAAATACATCACAATGGGCCATGCCAATGGGCCGCACCAATGGGCCCCATATACATCAAGTGGGCCACATCCATGGGCCACACCATTGGGCCTTATATACAACAAGTGGGCCGCATTAATTGGCTGCACTAATGGGCCGCCTATACAGCAAGTGGGTCACGTCAATGGGCCTCATCCATGGACAACTTGGATCAAACACGTAAATCACGTGAGGCCCACATGGACGGTGTGAATAACATATATATCGCAGTGGGTCCCACTAAAACGCGGGTGAGGGCTTGGATTACATCTAAAATCATTTCAATTATGGCAGGTGCAACATGTGTATCACTGTGCACGATCATTCGATGGGGCACATAGTTCACTAATGATGATGAGCACTATCCAAACATTGTCTATGTAAATCAGCACTGTTCAAACATTGTCTGGCACCATCCAGCACAATCTGGACGGTGTGGATGAAATAAATGCATCATGGTGGTGTCCACAGAATTTGCTGATGTGGTACAACAGCTACATAGCTGGAGTAAGGTACACCAATCAATCTGTTCACAGCAGGTGGGTCCCACTGATTTGGACAAATGGGTAGAGTGGATATAGAATAGATACATCAAGGTGAGTCCCATTGATCTGAACAGTTGGACGACGTGGAGAAATACATGCATCACAGTGGACCCTCGAGATGGACGACATGGGACGAAGCACATGCATCAAGGTGGGGTCCCACGGAGTTGCTGGACGAACGGCGTTGATAATACATATGTCAAGGGGCCCCACGTCCAGATGGACGGTAATGATAAAACACATATATCATGGCGGGTTCCCACCATCCAGATGGAGGGTGAGGATAGAACACATCATCAAGGTGGTCCCGTACGTGGGATATTTCCACCGTCCAAAACGCTGGACGGTGTAGATGTACAAATATACATCATGCTAGGGTCCACATGTACGTGGACTGGATGGTATGAATATAATGAATACATCAGGGTGGTGCCATGTACCATCAAGGTGGGTCTACGCTGATGGATGGCGTGGATACAATATATATCAAAGTGGGCCCCACCCTCATGTGGGATGGCTCCACACATCCAAGTGATGGACGGACGGTGTGGATTCACCCACATTCATCATGGAGGGACCCACAGAACTTGTGGACGAGTGGATTACCACCATCTAGATGGACGGTGGGGATGAAACACGTACAGTGGGTCCCACGTGGTGGGCTACCCCACTTGATATATATATATATATACATATAAAATATTAGTATAATTATTATTTTATTTGCTTTCTTTCTTTTCGTTTCTTTTTTTAACAGATCCAGCGTCTACAGACTTGCTGGAATCCATACGGATGGACGGTTTAGATAAAACACCTATCATCAAGGTGGGGTCCATCTCATGGACCGGCCAATCATCTTTCAAGGTGGGCATGGATCAAGTGGGCCATACAATCATCATCTCATAAAAAACAACAACAAGAGAGAGAGAGAGAGAGAGAGAGAGAACGGTGAGATAGAGGGGAGGGACCCCGCCACTATGGGCCCTCCATATATAATACATACATCAAGATGGGTCCCCCATATGTGGGCCCTCTAAACACAAGATCAAATAATAAAACCACCCACCTCGAGATCTCTTTTTCCTTCTTCCACACTAGGGTAATCTAGCTCCAAGGAGTATGAATCAATGGTTAAGATTGGATTTTAGAGGTTGGATGATGAGGTATGAAGCTTCAAGGTGGGTGGAAAATGGAGGAAAGCTTGGACATGGGTTGCTCTCATAGAGCTTGGGAGGAAATGAGAAAGAAATGAGAGAGAGAGAGAGAGAGAGAGAGAGAGAGAGAGAGAGAAGAGTGGTGTAAGGGATATGGCATGGGAATGTATGGGTTTCCTTAACTTTTTGGTAAGAATGGGATGGGATAGGTATGGGTGTTGTTGACTTATGGGTGAGAGAGGGATGGGTGTGATGGGATATGTACTTAACTTGTACATTGATTGATTGATTGATGTGATGGGTCGTAGAGATTCTCTCGGAATTCACAACGCACGTCATTTTTCTTGAACTGAACGCAGGCCCATATCTCCCGACCTGGGTATCGGATCGGTACGCGAGTCACGGCGTTGGAACTGCGGCGACGGCGCGGTTACTAAGGTAAAAGTTTCGGGTTGAGCCGACTTTGATATGAAGGACTCGGTTTAGGATCACATGCAAAAGTCGGATACAAGTCGAGGGTTACTGGAATTCGACCGAGAGGACCGCGGAAGCCTATAGAACGGTGCGGTCTAGGATACAGGTCTTACACATGCAATCGGTAAAAGTCCTTGTTCGAGTGGTCGAATTAGTCTCACCACTTTGGTTAATCTTGATGAATCTAAGTCGTACGACGATTGTCGATAGTGGCTAAGCCACGAGGGGTGCTTATGCGCTCCATGTCGATTAAGTCAGCGTGCGCCCGTACCAATCAAGCTTGCCTAATGAACCGATTGACCCATTATGTGTTACCATGTATGGACGCGACTGCTTGAATCTAAGGTACCCCTCACCAATGTAAAGATGCACTTTAACTATGGTACCATGATCCACTAAGACTCATGAGCCGGGCATGGTGGTATGGGACACCGTGTCAGAGATGTCGGCCTACGCGGGGGCGACGAGCCTCCCTGTAGTGACCAATGAGCAACTAAGACTCGTGAGCCGGGCATGGTGGTATGGGACCCGTGTCCAAGCTGTCGGCCTACGCTGTGGTGACGAGCCTCCCCGGAGTGACCACGACATAACTTCTTACAACTTGCCTATCATATGTGTTTGACTAGGAGCGACGACCCTACAACTTGCCTATCGTATGTGTTTAACTAGGAGTGACGAACCTAGATGGATCTAGAACAGAGGAGTAGGACCACTGCAGTAGTCTGATGCCTAATGTTCGATTCGGGTCAGTGATATAAAGGGAGATGCCCTAGCTCCTAAACTTACTGTACGAATGAGCTTAATTAATTACTTGACTAACACGACCATGCATCGCACTGCATTAGTTAGGATGTGCCAAGAAGGAGTTAGAGTTACACCGTTTTGAGGAAGTGTTATCATATGTGAAATAGGTTATCGGAGTCACTTGTGAGGGAGCTTTGATGTGAGGGCATACATCATTACTTGCACTCCATTTCTGCATTAAAAAGAGTAATTAGGAAGTGATTGTTATGATTGCCTTATCATTACTACTTTGATTGACTTGATAACATGTGTAACTTTTGCCTTATAGAACCACTGAGTTTATCACTCACTCCCACTCTGGGACGGTGTTTTAAAACATCAATCAGACTTTGATTTAGATGCAGGTGCAGATGAAGTCTACGCAATGGAGCAGGACTTCTTGAATGAGGAGGAATTCTCCTACTTTCAACTCTCGGACGGGTCGATGTAGACTCGTACCGATACACAAGGATCACTGGGATATCTGGGTTTAGTTGGACACATTTACATTTCTGTATTTTGTTAATTTAGGAACGATACATGTATATATTGGACCCGGTTACGTACTCATACTATGGAAGAGGTTTTGTGAAATACCTACATGCTTAAATAGATATGTTTTAGACTTTCGCTTGCTTAACTTAATTATATCCGGAGTATGATATATTGTTTAGTATAATCCCACGCATGCTTAACTCATTAACATGGACGAAATCTGAATATCATCATCCATACTGCATAAGTGATGTTCGGAATCTCGGGAGTAGAGCTTTGCTCGATCCTTGAAATTCAGGGCGTTACAAATTATCATAAAACGGTCATTTGATTCTTAAAAGAAAATATCATTTTCCGATTCGGAACGCCTCGGGCCATTATTAATGATGGAGGTTCACACTTTTGTAATAGGCCATTTGAGAACTTAATGAAAAAAATATGGCATCTCTCATAAAGTGAGCACTCCATACCACCCGCAGATAAGTGGGCAAGTGGAGATTTCCAACAGGGAAATTAAACAAATTCTTTAAAAAAACGGTTAACCCTGACCATAAGGATTGGTCAAACCATTTTACTGATGCCTTATAGGCTTACCGTACAGCTTTTAAGACCCCCATTGAAATGTCTCCCTTTAAACTCATCTATGGGAAAGCCTGTCACTTGACTGTGGAGCTTGAGCATAGAGCTTACTGGGCTATCAAAAATCTGAACTTCAACTTGGACAACGTTGGCTCGCTACGTAAGCTCCAACTAAATGAACTTAAGGAAATTCGAAATGACGCTTATGAGAACTCGAGAATTTACAAGGACAAGATAAGGTGTTCTATGACAGGAACATCCTTTGGAAATCATTCATAACTGGTCAAAAAGTCCTTCTGTACAATTCTCAGTTACATCTTTTTCTGGAAAAACTTCGATCTCGTTGGACTAGCCCTTTCACTCTTACTAATGTTTATCCTTATGGGGCCGTCGAGATAAAGAATCTGACATATGATAATGTTTTCAAAGTGAATGGACATCGTCTCAAGCCATTTGTTGAAAAGTTTGATTCAGAGGACATGTCCATGCCTCTGACTGATCCTGTGTACCAGGATTGACCTCTTAGTGTGATGGAGGTGTAGCTAGGTTTATTGCTTTCATAGATTTAGGATTAAGATAGTTTGATTTCAGTTTGTTTAGTCTTCGTGCTAACCCATTTATATGTTAAAAACTTTGGAAAAGTTTCAATTCTCCTTCTTCAGGTATTATCTTCCCATTACTTCTCATTTCTTTTCGTTGTCTCATATGCATTGTATGCTCATATCTTTTACATCAAGGACAATGTAGGTTTTAGGTTGGGGGTGTGGATTAGGTAAACTAATCAGTGTTTTCTTATTTTTGAGTAAAAATTGTGAAAATTTTCAAATTTTCAAGTTAAAAACATGTTTGGGAAATGATAATTTGTGGAATTAAGAATGCTTTGAGTATGATGATAAGATGGAGATTGAACTTTGAATTGTTGGAGTTTGACCAACCGAGTAGACTATCGTCTAAATTCTTGCATTTAATTGATTAAGAAGAAGTTTGAATATCATGTTAATCTAAGTCACAAGTGACATTCAAATTGCTTTATGTGAATTGTACTAGAATTTCTCATTGTTAGTATGTGTATCATTGATAGATATTGAGAATTAAGTCTGAAGAATTTTATCCACCTTAAAAAGATGAAAAAATCAATTAAAAAATAGAGAGATCGACAAAAATGTCATGTATGATGAACAGACTGGAAAGGAATAAAAAGTTTGAAAAGAATGAATAAATAAAAGGGACCGTCGATATAAAATCAAAAACTGAAAAAAGAACGAAAAGTTGATAAGTTCGGAATCAGTACTTGATTATTCAATAAAACTTGTGGTGATGAGCATGACTAACATTATGAAATAGTAATATGTTATGGAAAGTAAATAGAATTCACTAAGTACATTGGAAAATTTTGATATATGAACTTATGGTCTTAAATGATTGATAAAGAAACTTTTTTATTGATTGCTCGTGTGATTCGGCTCTAAGATTTCAAAATTGCATTCTCACTTTTTTAGATTGTACTCATCATACTTGATTGCACAAAAGATTGCTTTCTGAAACTGATTTGAACATTGAAGATTGAAGATCACTTCACGCATGTTTTGCTCGAGACTACCAAAATGCTGGTTGGGGGGTGTGTTGAGTGTGACATATTGCATATATCCCCTTATTTATACCTTGGTTTTATAAACATGATAGTGCTTAATCGATTTAATTATACATGTTTTCATGTACGAGGTGATTTCGAGAGCTTAAGGTGAAATTGATGCTAAAAGAAAGATTTATGCTTAAAAGATTGCTAAATGAAGATTTGAAGATTTGAGAGTCATTTATGAAGAATTCACATGCTAAAGATCCAAGAAAATCAAGTGTAGAATGAATAGAATCAAAGATTTGAATTAAAGAAAAGGAATCCTGAAATTGTCCTAAAAACAAATATATTCTTGAAATTGTCTTGAAAAAGCATATTCTGAAACTCCGAGTTTATTTTGGAAAACTACGTAGAGTGTGTAAATTTGAGGCAGTTTAAACTCCGAATCTATTTTGGAAAACCGCACAGAGTGTGTAAATTTGAGGCGGTTTCTAGATTTTTCCAACTCGTTGCGAAAGTTAGAATTCCACAACTATAAATAAGACTCACTAGGATGCTGCAAAACATCTTCTAGGATTTGAAAAGGTCTTAAGAAGCATACACAATGGTAGAGTAGCTGCCAAAGAGTTTTTCTTCTTCTATAGTTTATTTTTCATGCTTTGTTTAAGAGATTTGGTTTCAATCATGTTTATGGTTAGCTAAACCTCCTAGTAGGGCGAAGAGGTAAAGCTTGTAGCGTGTTTAGATGTTTATTTTGCTTTGATTCTTGTTCTCATTAAACTTCATTGATTTCTAGTTTGATATTAAGGGAATATTTTCAATTTTCTATGATTTATTGTGATTCAAATTACAATAGATGTTGTGATAGATATCTTCTTTTTTTTTTTTTTTGAGATAGTGAGATTGGTAAATCTCGTTGTTCACCATCGTCTCCTGGGCATGGTAGGGTGAGGAAATCCCTTCCAATCATCATAATTCCCCTCCATTGAAAACTAAGTCAATGAAAAGTTCAAATTTGATTTAAATTGCTTTATCTTCCAATTGGATATGATAAGACTCTAATTCCAATTGTGTTCCTTGAATCAAATAAGGTAGCATCTTGATAGATACAAGTTGATCCTTGAGAGCCTAATTCCCACCTTTAAAATCATAAGTCGTAATCAACATGATTCACCATTACTCTCAATTATTCAGATTTCAATTTAGATCTTTTTCTCGTTCTAGTTCTAATTATTTTCAAAATACGTATAAGTTTAGTTCTGTGGATTCAACCTCAGTCTTACCGAGTATTACTACATCGCGACTCTACACTTGGGGTTGTGAACATTAACCACCCAGAGTGAGATTTAAAGGGGGTTAAAAATGATGTCTACTCAAGAGGTATGTGCTTTTACACAACCACCATATTTTGATGGGTCTAACAACGCCTATTGAAATGTTAGAATGAAGATCTTTCTAAGATCCTTTAACCCTATGGTTTAGGCAATTGTCGAACAAGGACGGATGATGCCCATGAAACAATCCTGATTGATGGTAAAATTATTAGCGCTCCCAAAGATAAATTCAAATGGAGTGCCAATGACAGAGCATGGTATACATAAAATGTCAAAGCTCTCAATGCTATTTACTGTGCGGTTTCTCCCGATGAATTTAAACGTATATGCATATATGAAATGTGGAAAGAAGCGTGAGACATATTAAAAGTCTCCCACGAGGGAGCTAGTTGTTCACAACCCCAAGTGCAGGGTCATAATGTAGCAATAACTTGATGAGAACGAGGTCAAATCCATAGGGAATGGGGAATATGGTTTAGAACTAATCCAAATCTAACTTGGTTGTCTAGGTTTTTAATATAGCGATGAAGAAAAATGTTTTAATTGATAAAGACAAAAGACTAAGGATCCATGAATTCACCTATAGCAATCTTAATATTCAATCTACTTAATTCAATGATAACTCGATTAGAATCGAAGTCCTATCCTATCCAATCGGATGATGGAGCAATTAAAACATAATGGGATTCTGAGCTTTCATTAGTGTAGTTCCCAAATATCCATCTAATTACGATGATTGTAGAGAATTCAATCATCCACTATGCCCATAGATGATGGTGAACAACGACTTTTATAAATCACGCAATTCCAAAGCCAATAAGATCATATCAAAACCTTTCACAACATCTATTATAATTTTAGTCACAACAAACCATAGAAATCTGGAAATATATCTTTATTTAAACTAAAACTTAATGGAAGTTCAACATATACTTGAATCAAAGCAAACTAAACATTAAGAATAACTATAAGCTTCATCCCTTAGCCTTATCTAAGAGATTATCATGAGAAGACTAATATCCTAGAAGAAAAATAAAAAGATCAACTAGAACCTGTGAAGAAATCGAAGTGGAAGAACGTTGTCGGCACTCCGCTTAGGCCTTCTCTCCCTTTCTAAACCCTAGAAGATTATTTGGAATAGCCTAAGGACTCCTTTAAATAGTTTTTAAAACTCTAACTTTTGCACCGCCATGGAATAGTTCGCAAACTGCTTCAAATTTACACACTTTGTGCATCTTCGATGGCAACTTTGATAACATCGGGGAGGTCTTTGATTGCACTTTCGATGGCATCGAACTGTCTTCGATGTCATCGAAAATCATCCATAATTATCAAGTGATTTGAGCTCGAAATTCCTAAATTGCTGATGTCATCGAAGTAACTTTAATGTCATCGAAGTTTATTTTTGGAATTATTTCAGGACTTTCTCTTTTTAGACTCAAAATTCCAGAATATGATTTTTTGGCCAATTTTCAGGATTCCTTTCCTTCATTTCAAATCTTCGATTTTCTTCATTTCTCACTTGGTTTCCTTGGATCTTTGGCATATTAATTATTCATTAATGACTTCCAAATCTCAAATTCTTCGTTATCTTCTTTTGAGCTCTAAATCCATCCTTTCAAGCGCATATTTAAAAGTCTTCCGAATCACCTTGCATGGCAAAAACACATAATTAAATCGAGTTAACACTAATATGCCAGGAAAGCTAATGTAATTGAAGGGTTAAATATGCAATATTTGAGTCTTAAGACACCCCCAACCAGCATTTTGCTAATGTCGAGCAAAACATATGAAAGATATTTCGAAAACAAATGATAATTTCCATAATCTCAAGCGGTTCTAAAAACAATCCAAATTATAGAAATCTAAAATACATTAATGTTAAGTAATACTTTCTCCTAAACTCTAGCACTTGGTAAATTTCCTAATCAAGTTCAAAGCATTAGTCCTCTAATTAGAACAATTCTAAACATGGAGTTCTATGGGTGCATAATGAAGTCTGGACTTATCACAACCAAAGGTTCAATTATATACTTTCCTGATAACATTGATAATCAATAGAGTTCAAGATAACCAAAACTTGCCTTACGATTCAACCTTCTATTCTTCCAGCTATTGATTTTTCCATGGATGACTTTCACACTATTTTCATATTTTTCTTCTTTTAAACAATCCTTAATGAACTTTGATAGGTAGCCCTTTTCGACGACGACTGTTTTTTTAGTTAGGTATTACTTCTTTCTTTCTTTCTTTTTTCAATTCTTTTTATTGAAATGATGGACAAATTCTCCAGGTTTAGTTGTTATCATTCTCCATAATCATCAAGTTAACCATTCAATATCAAACTTAAACTTTAATATGTAAACTATATTAGATATGTGAAATCATTACTCAATCAATGTTTAAAAACTTCTAATTATGAATTAATAACTCAAACTTAACCTTGAAATCTATTAATTAACTATAATTCAAGTTCAAAAATCTTCAACAATTAAGTATTTTATCATTCTAATATATGAATTATCTTTAAAATCACTTAATTTCACAGAAATTTTTAAAATTTTTGAAAAAAATTTATAACTCAAAAATTTTGGCCGCTTAGGTGCGGACTTGCGAAGTGGGCCCATTATCTTGAAAGACCACTTAAGTATAGCCCTATAGGCCTCGATAAACTTGGTTTTTAAGTAGGTTCCACCCGTTATGAATGATGAATTTCCATTATCATGTGGTGCGATATTTTACATGTGTTGGTACAATATTTCCTTGATAATTTTTGTACCTTAGTAATTTATGTGATGTTTACACTTGTGATTGTTATAACACTTCCTCTATGTTGATATGGTGCTTTCTTTATATTGATACGACACTATTTTATGTTAAATGTAGCATTGCTTTTACATTTGAGTTAACATTACTTTATATTAATTTAGCCTTGCTTTATGCTTGATATAGTATTACATACCTCATGCATAGTGGTTATGATCGTATGTTATCATATCTAATTTGCATCATCTATGCATGACTTGGATGATGGATAATTCATGATTTTTGGCTTACCTATGTGTGGCAAGGCTAAATTGACGACTTTACAACTTTGGGCATTTTCAGGGGACCCATAAGAGATGGGGCCGCCGTGTATGTATGCATGACTCGGATGATGGTCTCATGCATTCACGCATTGCATGATGCATTTGCATCCACACCCTAATGACATTAGGCTTGTGGCCACCACAGGATTATCATGGTTGACAATTTGAGTATGGACATCGAAAATCTGGTTACATTTACTGGGCACGTAGGATGTCCCTGGGTTAAAGTCCATAAACCATGTGGGCGAACAAGATGCTCCAACTTCGAGACCGAGTGGATAACATGAGCGCCCGAGTGCCAAAAACTAGTAAGCCGCATCTCCCACCGTGTTGTTGTTAGTTGGAAGGGGGTGTGACCTTATCCGCCGGGTGAAGGGGGTTATATGCTAGGTTGAGTTTGACTAGATCATGAAATGGGTCCGCTATTGGAGAGCCAGGTGGGGATTGACATACCACTGACGAGGCAGATAGTGAGGTCTCTTCCACTCGTTGTGTCAAGCGCACGATGGGGCGACATGCGAGTGTCAGTGTACTAGGCCTCGATGATTCCAGATGAGAACTGTACTGAGATGTGGATTAGACATCAGGATTTGCATATTGCATTACATCCTCAGCGTATAACATTTGACCCAATATGTCTTTGCATCGCATAGCCAGATAAGGTTGATGGCATTTTTGGACTTGCCAGTTTGGCCTCCACCATTCCGCTTACTCTGACATTTGTATGTTTGCCACATGCATTGCACACACACGCACACACTCTCTAAGCTTCGTATTAAGCTTATGCACATTCGTTATGTGTAGGTTATGGTAGACCGTAGCAACATTGAGGTAAGAGCCCATGCCTGATCTTTTAGAGTTTTGTTATATCATGTATTTTCCTTTTAGCACTGTACTCAAAGATTATATTAGTAGATATGTGGTGATGATGTTTTGTGACTTGGGTACACTTGTCATTATGCTCCTTTACAAAAAAAAATCACCCTAAAAATCCTCCTTGTAGGATCCCAGGATCGGAACCTGGCGCATAGGAGCCGAGAGCTGAGAATGGGATACTATGGAGGCTATTAGCAACGGATTCGGAGGTCAGGAACAATGAGTGAGCCCGGTTCCTGAGTTTAGGGCATGTAAAGCCCTGAATTTTGAGGGTCGAGCAAAGCTCTACTCTCGAGATCCAGCACATCACTTATGCACATGGATAATGATGTTCAGATTTCGTCCATATCAATGAGTTAAACATGAGCGGGATTATACTAAAACAACGTATCATACTCCGGATATAATTAAATTAAGTAAGCGGAAGTCTAAAGTTATATATAATAGTATGTAAGTGTTTCACAACCTCCAGAGTATGAGTATGTAACCAGGCTGAATATATACATGTACTATTTCAAAATATACAAAATGTGGAAATGTAAGATGTTTAACTAAGCCGAATGTCCTTGTAGTCCCTGCGTATCGGTACGAGGTCTATGTAAACCCGCCCGAGAACTGAAAGTAGGAGAACTCTTCCTCCTCAACCATGAAGTCCTACTCCATCACATAGACTTCATCAAAACATGCATCTAAATCAAAGTTTGGTTGGTGTTTTAAAACACCATCCCAAGGTGGGAGTGAGTGATCAACTCAGTAGTACTATAAGGCAAAGGTTAACATGTTATCAAGTCAATCAAGCAGTAATGATAAATCAACTTAACAATCACTTCCTAACTACTCTTGTTAATGCAGGAATGGAGTGCAAGTAATGATGTATGCCCTCGCATCAAGGATCCCTAAAAAAGCAACTCTGACAACCAATTTTGCATATGACAGAACTCCCTCAAAAAATAGTGCAACTTCATCACCAAAAATACATCCTAACTAATGCAATGCGATGCATGGTCGTGTTAGCCAAGTACTTAATTAAACTTTTTCATACAGGAGGTTCGGGAAGCTAAGGTACCTCCCTTCCCAAACCGAAGGATCCATTTATGGTCGTCAATCCTAGCTAATCACATACGATAGGCAAGTTGTAGAGCATCAATCCTAATGAAAAGTAGTCGATAGAAAAATTCAAAAGTTTATACTCGCGGTCACTACGGGGAGGCTCGTCACCTCAGCGTAGGCCGACAGCACGAACACGGTGTCCCGTACTACCATGCCTGGATCACGAGTCTTAGTTGCACACTGGTCACTGCAGGGAGGATCGTCGCCCCAGCGAAGGCCAACAACTCGAACACAGTGTCTCATACCACCATGCCCAGCTCATGAGTCTTAGCGGATCATGGTACCATGGTTAGAGTGGGCCTTTACATTGGAAAGGGGTACCTTATATTCAAGCAGTGGTGTCCATACATGGTAAACACACAATAGGCCAATCGGTTCGTTAGGCAATTTCGATTGGTACGAGCACACGCTGACTTAATCGACATGGAGCGCATAAGCACCCCTTGTGGCCTAACCACTGTCGACACTCGTCGTGCAACCCCGTTTCGTCGAGTTACCCAATGTGGTGAGACTAATTCGGCCACCCGAACAAGAACTGTTACCGATTGCCCGGGCTACATTATAGCCCCAATCTTACTCAGACGCAGTAAGTAAACACCTGTGATAGTCACTTCAGCATTTAACAAACTATTCAAGTGAATTCCTCATTTGAGCATTTTATCAAACACATTGAACATGTCACCGAACACTTGCATTTTTATCCATAAATTACATAGCGGCAGATATGATTTCCTGAAAGAAACTATACATATGAATAAGGAACTTAAGATCCTATCTTAATACTCTTAATAAATATAGATCATCAACTATTTCTCATTCAGACAATTCGTCAAACACTTAAACTACACTTCGTCAAATATATAGACTAGGTTAGTTACAACGCGTATTTTAGCAAATCCTTATACAGAGAGGTCAGCATGCATATGACAACGATGAATCCTAAATTAGTAGTCATGGTAAGCACAAATCATATTTACATGTTCATTCAAACATTTCAACAAACACATGAGAGGCATATTTTGTTCAACAAAGTTCACACATGTATATTATATCGAAAGCGGAGTATCTAAGATAATATGGCAGTAATCAAGTCAGACATAAATTATTAGCTGACATTGAAAGGATTGATAACCATAATATAAACATTTATAGTCCGCGCCTTTCATCAGAATACTCGATTCGGACTCGGTTCGAATTCTACGTTCCCGAAAACGGAACATCAGGCACCTAAATAACGAAATAGGATAGCTAGTTTGCTGATGAGTCAATCTGGATCTCTATAACAAGATTAGGGTTAGGTTTTCTTACCCAAATCATAGCCGAAACATATTGTGTAGCGTAACGGAGAGGTGATTCAGTGCGTGGAGTCATGGAAGAGAATCACTGCAACGATCTCCCAAAAAGCTTTCTTCTCTCCTTCCTCTTTTCTCTTCTTTTCTCTCTCTCTCTCTCTCTCTCTCTCTCTCTCTTTCTTAAGGTTTTGGGAAAATTCGTATATGAGAGAGGTGGGGTGATATAAGGGCTATTTATAAGCCCAGAAGTGATGTAAATGGCCCCAGGGCCATTATATACATGGGTTATACCCTTTGGGCAGCTGTGTTTTGACAAACAGAGTTCATAGGGAGGCCCACTACTCACACACATCCTAGGGCAAGTTCCCTGACAAAGGATCTATGCCGGAATATGGTTTCGGTGTGATCGGATATGCCGATCGACCGTGGAGGACCTGGTCAGATCAACGGTCGTACTTACTCGATCGAGGCCACGAGTATACGGATATGTGCAGGAAAATTTCTTTTTCCCATGGGTGAAGTTTGGTCGGAAACTGACGGTCCGAAATCCTCAATTTCACATGTGAGTGAATGGCTCAATTCACTTAAGTTTCTTTTTATTTTCTAAAGATATTCGCGTTTCTCACACACTTCACTCAGGGCTTAAGTTATGAGTTTCTGGACACTATCTGGGCTTGATTTCCGCGATGGTTGTCAAGCCCAGTAGGACGAACATAATCCTATAGTTTCGCGGTCATTGGATTCTAGACATGCGGTCCAGGTCCGATACGGGGTTTCAATGTATTCCTGAGAGCGACAGGCTCCTGAGATTTTTCCTAGGTCTTTATGTAGCGTTGAGTCAGTGGTATTAATGGTTTTAGGCCTTCCTGTTTATGGAAATGGTGGCCCGAGCTAAATCCATTGATTATCTAGTTTAGTACTTAAATAATCTGTCTAAGTTATGACAGGTCATGGTCCTTAGGTGGTTCTGCCCGAGGTGGTAATCGGGTCCTTATATGGATTTTTTCGAGACGTTACAATCTACCCCCTTAAAGAAAAATATTTTCCTCGAAATTAGTACCTTTTCGTACTCCTCAAGGATTTGAGGGTAGTTCTTACGGACTTCGGCTTCCATTTCCCAAGTAGCCTCTTCCTCAGTGTGGTGTGTCTACAATACTTTCACGAGCGGGATAACCTTGTTGTGTAGCACTTGTTCCTTCCTATCTAGAACACGCGTGGGCCGCAATACATAAGTAGCATCTTCACTTAGATGCACTTGTTCCCATTTGATAATATGGGTAGGGTCAGGAACATATTTCTTCAGCAGCGATACGTGAAATACGTTGTGCACGCCTACGAGTGGTGTGAAGGCGAGACGGTATGCTACCACATTCACTAGTTCTAAAATCTGGAACGGGCCAATGAATCTCAGCGTGAGTTTCTCTTTCTTGCCAAAATGAAGGACTCCCTTCATTGGAGAAACTTTAAGGAATACATGGTCCCCCAACTTCAAATTCTAATTGTCTTCGCCTCGTATCAGCGTAACTCTTCTGTCTACTCTGGGCTGTAAGGAGTCGACGCCTGATAATATCAATCTTTTCTGAGGTTACCTGAACTAGGTCTGGACCAACCAAGCTCTTCTCTCCAACTTCTGCCCAACAATGTGTAGCTCGACATGGGCATCCATACAGGGCTTCGTAAGGAGCCATGCCAATGCTTGCTTGGAAGCTGTTGTTATAAGCAAACTCGGTGTAAGGGAGACAGTCATCCCAGCTATCCTTGAAGTCGAGTGCGCACGCTCACAACATGTCTTTGAGTACCTGATTTACCCGTTCCGTCTGCCCATCGGTCTGTGGGTGGAACACGGTACTGAACTTCAGTTTCACTACCATTGCTTCTGGATTCAAGTCCAAAAAATAGACGTGAATCGTGTGTCTTAGTCTGACACGATCTCTATAGGAACCCCATGCAGTTGTACTATCTCCTTGATGTACAGCTTGGCTAGATCATCTACCGAATTAGAAACTCTAATCGGGAGGAAATGGGTCGATTTCGTCAACCGGTCCACAATCACCCAAATGGAGTCATGCCCCTTTCTCGTCTTTGGTAACCTGGAAATGAAATATAACGCAAGCGGAAGACTGAAAGATGTATATATAGACGTGTATGAGCCAAAAGTTCACGATCGATCTCCAGAGTATGAATACATCACTGAGTCACCATATACATGTAATAGTTCAAAAATCAAAATGTCAAAAAATAGTTCAACTACACTGATAAGCCTTGTAGCCCCGTCGATCCAGACGGCCTAAGCAAAACCGTCGGAGAATTGCATATACGAGAACTCATCCTGATCGTCATAGTAATCAGGCTCCGCCTCCTGAGTCACAGCGTCATCTGCAACTAAGATAGGGTCTAGTGGGTGTTTAGAACACCATCCCAGAATGTGAGAGTGAGTGATCAACTCAGTGGAATCATAGAGCAAAGGTTAACATGTTATCAACTCAGTCAAGCAGTAATGATAAAGCAGATATATCAGACATTCCTAGATACTCTTATTAATGCAAGGATGAAATGTATTCATGATGTATGCCCTCACCTACACTCTCTCGTGCGACACCATCTTACGGTCGTGGCATGCTTCCTTCCCTCTGTGCTCTTCAACCCGGGGCACATGTAGTGCGATGCTATAAGCGTGATTACCAAGTTTTTATTAGTCCTTTTCATATAGCAGGATTGAGAAACTAAGGTACCTCCCTTGTATCATTTCTCAAACAATGATCCATTCTAGGGTCGTCAGTCCTAGTAAATCTCATACGATGTTGCGGTTCTAGGTTACTACAAAGGGCTCGTCACCTCAATGCAATGTAGGCCTAGTTTATACTCTTTTTGCTACGGAAAGACTCGTCACCTCAACGAGGGCTCAGAGTATGCTCGAGGTCACTACAAAGGTGTAACGACCCGTAACTTTCCATACTTTGGCTCGAGTACCACCTCGACTAGAAATCAATTAGGATTAAATCCTTTAGAAATTTAACAAAGTTAACTAAGTGCAAAACTCGATTAGCCATGAAATCCGTTGGGATCGCTTTAAATACGATCTGCAAGACCCAAAACTTGTAAAATCATTGACTCTAGGTTACCCTAAAGTTTAGAACCAAACTCATTACCCGGCTACTCTCGGGAATGACTTGAAACTTCGTATTAGGTCTAGACTGCACATCAGAAGTCCGATTAACACGAAGTTAAGGAACTAGGACCGCCTCACTGGGCTTGACAACCATCTCGGAAATCAAGTCCAAGTGATGTCGCACGGCCATTCGCTTGAGCCCGGAGCGAGGGAGTGTGAAAACCACTCTTTTCTTTACAAAATAAATATCTGGAATAGAGATCTGGCACCATTTGCTTGCGGATCAGTATTAAGCAACCAGACCGTCAGAATCAGACCAAATTACACCCTCGGATCAGGAAAAATTTCAGGAACATTTACATGTACTTGGAATTTTGGATCGTGGCCCACTGACCGTTGAACTGAAAATGGTCCGCCACGTGTGATCTGGGAATCCGACAGAGACGAAAACGTAATCCCACGTAGATCCATGAGTGGTGAGCTTAAGTCTGACGTTTGGCTCAAGGAGGGCCGCCAGAAACCCTCTTTTGAGCTGGAACATCGCCGAAATGCTTATAATAGCAGTAACCCTTGAAACTGAGTCTATTCTGGAGAGGTTTTAGGCTATAAAAGGGCCTTAGAACAGCTCCTCTCACAGCCATATGAATTTGGGATAAAACCCTAGAGAGAGAGAGAGAAAAGGGAGAGAAAGCTTGGGATTTGTGGGAGCATCTTCCTCCTACTGCTTTCGATCATCACACGGGCTGCACCGCCTCTTTCCAGGCGCTTTCCCGGCGATATCAACTCTGTTGTAAGGTGAGAAACCCTAACCCTAGATCTGATTTGATGTGTATAGGCTATAGGTTGTGAAATAACTAACCAATTTCACTCTTTAGGCTAAAAAACTCCCGAATACGGAAGCTCACCAAACCTTGCTGATCCGTTGAGATTCTAAGGAGCAAGGTGAGGACTTTAGGTGTATAGGTTACGGTTTTCAACGCTTTCAATGTCAGATAATGATAGATTCATGATCTGTATGCAATTGCACATGTACAAAGTGCTTTCCGTTTTCTGTTTCGATTAAAGTTGTAGAATATGGAATTTCACATACTCTAGGTATACGTAGAAATACTGTATACGTATTTTTTTTGGAAAAATGTTTGACATGTTTATTTAATGTATGATTATACAATATATGGATAAAATACTTGTTTGGCGAAAGGAATCGCCGTAATACATGTTTGCTTGTAAATACTAGGTATGTTGAAATTGTGTATTCTAGAAATACCGTATATGTATAAATTATGGAAATGCAATTGTCATGATTAATTGCTATATGATTATGATATACATGGATAAAATACTCGCTTGGCGAGAAGATAGTCCTAATACATATTTTACTAACATACGTCATGTATGTTGAACTAGTGTACTCTAAGTGTTTGTGTAAATGCTTGTGTGAGCAAATGCTTAGATGTTGGCACCGTAGGTCGGTGCTGATATGGAATTCTCGACTACCTTAGAGACATGTAGGATTCCCTCCATGTGGTGGTTTACTCTAACCACTCACTTGTGATGTATATGTAATTGTATCCCTATTTGTATAGTACTCTATAACATGCTTTACATCATGCTTTACTTCATGCTTTATAACATGCCTTATGACATGCCTGCTAACATGCTTGTATTACTTTGTTTATCATGCTTTACTCCACATGTTATGGATGAGAATTGATTGAGGTTGGGACTATGTCTATAGTCCAGACATTCGGTACTAGACTTGAGGTTGTGGCTGAGATTCATGTCGCCACAAGGGATGTGTCTGACGAACCCGAGTCGTACTTTGGTTGGCGATAGTGGTTGGCCACACGGAGTGCTTTTGCGCTTCATATCGCCTAACTTGTTGTGCGCTCGAGCTAGTCAGGCTCGTCAAGTAACCCGATATGTCGAATATGTGTTCATCATTTTTGGTCATTACTGTTTGAACCTAGGGTACCAAACTTACCAGTGGTAATCCCGTTAACCATGGTACCTCAATCTGCTAAGACTCATGAGCCGGACATGGTGGTATGGGACACCGTGGCCGAGCTGTCGGCCTATGCTGGGGCCAAGTGCCTCCCCATAGTGACCATTGAGCAACCCAAACTCGTGAGCTGAATACGGTGGTATGGGACACTGTATTCGAGCTGTCGATACTTACGGTGAGAGCCGAGTACGGTGAGACCTGTGCTCATGCTGATGGGCGACGAGTCCTCTGTAGTATCTTCGAGTATACTCCAAAGGTCTGTGATTGGCGACAAGCCCTTCACAGCAACTAGAGTATGAGTAGAGCCAAGTACGGTGAGACCTGTATTCGAGCTGACGGCTAGTAATTGAGCCGAGTACGGTGAGACCTGTACTCGAGCTGACGGTCAACAATTGAGCCGCATACGGTGAGATCTGTATCCGTGCTGACGGGTGACGAGCCCTTTGTGATGCCTTCGCTATGCCTCTCAAACCATAGTATCGTATGAGATTAACTAGGATTGACGACCCTAGAATGGATCATGTTTGGGAATGATACAAGGGAGGTACCTTAGTTTCCCAATACTACTGTTTGAAATGAACTAATAATAACTCGGTAATCATGCTCATCATCGCACCGCATGTGCCTAGTAGATGTGGAGCACTGAGGGAGGTATGCATTCGCGAACGTAAGATGATGTCGCATGAGGGTGGTTTGGCAAGGGCATACATCATCATGTCATTTCATTCTTGCATTTAACAAGAGTAGTTAAACTTGTTTGATTTGTACTGCTTTATCATTACTGCTTGATTGAATTGATAACATGTTAACCTATGCCTTATTGTTCCACTGAGTTAGCTACTCACTCCCACGTTACGGGACGGTGTTTGCAACACCAACTAGACTCTGTCACAGGTATAGACGGCGCGTCGGTTCAGGAGCCGGAGCCCGATTTCAACGAGGACCAGGATGAGTTCTCATTTATGCAGTACTCTGATGGCTTTGCTTAGGCCGACTGCATCGCGGGAATTTCAGGACTCATCTTTTAGATTGTATTTTGATTTTTTTGATTCAGAAACAGTATATGTATATGGGTACTCAGTTAGTGTTCATACTCAGGTGTTCATAAAAATTTTGTTTCTTTACACACTTTAAATATACATTTTCAATCTTCCGCTTGCCTTTATACAATTGAACTGGAGTATGAATTACTGTTTTGGTATAATCTCATTCATGTTTATTGTTCTAACTCAGACAACATTTAACCATTATTATTTATGTTGCATAAGTGATGCGTTGGAACTCGGGAGTTGAGTTCATACTCGACCCCCGAATTTCAGGGCGTTACAAAAAGGCTCATCACCTTATCGTGTAGGCCGACGGCTCGAATACAGTGTCCCATACCACTGTATTCGGCTCACAAGACTGTGTTGCTCACTGGTCACTACGGGGAGGTTCATCGCCCCAGCGTAGGCTGACAGCTCGACCACGGTGTCCCATACCACCATGTCCAGCTCATGAGTCTTAGCGGATTGAGGTACCAAGGTTAAACGGGATATCACTGGTGAGTTTGGTACCTTAGGTTCAGGCAGTGGCGTCCATACATGGTGAACATTCAACGGGTCAATTGGGTTACTTGATGAGCTCGACTAGCTCGAGCGCACGACAAATTGAATGACATGTAGTGCGTAAGCACTCCGCGTGGCCTAACCACTGTCGCCAACCGAAGTCCGGCTCGGTTTCATCAAACGCGTCCTACGTGGTGAATAAAGCTCAGCCACGAACTCAAAGCTTGTTACCGATTGCCTGGACTATAACATAGCCCCAATCACATTCAATCCTTAACCAATAAGCATGTGGAGTAGTCAGAACAGAATTAACCAAGTAGTTCAGACACATTAACAAGCATGTTATAAGACACAACTTAAACAAGAAATCCAAACACATGTATTTCATAAGTAGAGCGATTAAACTAACAGACTTGCCTGGAGGAAATCACACACATCACTAAGGTAGTTGAGAATCCTATCTCAACGCCCACCCAAAGCACTACATACTAAGTACTTACTCATATAAGCATTTTTATAAACACTTAGACCACATGTATGAACATACATAACGTATGTTAGCCCACACAGGTATTAGGACGAATCCTTTCGCCGAGGAGTTGTTACACATATAACTAACATATGCACATAGCAATTAATCATGGCAAACACACTTTCATATTTTATAAGTATACGGTATTTTCTATAAATACACAGAATATGCTAAACTTCATAAATTTCATATATAACTGAAACACAAAACAAACATCACATTTTGCATGTGAAATAACATCTACATCAAGAATCTATCATTATCCGACATTGAAATCTTTGAAAACCATAACCTATACGTCTATAGTCCGCACCTTACACCGATAAATGTGTAACGGAGTCGTTTTAAACGTTAAGTCTTTGTCAACGGCGGATTTGCAACCTATAGCATGAACTAGGTTAGCTATTTCATCATTTCAACTATTTGAAACCCTAGTACGGATTAGGGTTATATTTTCTTACCTAAGAACGGGATCGCTATCGCCAATAGAGCGATACAGAAGTGGTGGTAAGGCACGTGGAGTAGCAGGGATCGAACCCAGGAGTGACTCCAAGTTCTCTCTCACTTTCTCTCTCTTTACTCTCTTCTCTCTCCTAGGGTTTTACCAAATTCGTATGGAGTAAATGAGAGAGGGTTTAAGGTCCTTATATAGGCATAAAACTGATGGGAATGACCCCAGGGCCAAGGTATACTTAGGTTATGTCCAAAGAGCGTCTGTTTCAACTCAACGGAGCACTTTCAAAGCCCCCCCTTAAGCCAAAGGCCGGACTTAAGCTCTCTGACCATGGATCTAGGTCAAGTTAAGTTTTCAGTCCGATCGGATTTACAGATCGCCCGCGGCGGACCAGTTTCAATTCAACGATCCACGATCACCGATCAGGGCCACAAGTATATTGACCTGTGTATGAAATTTCTCCTGATCCGAGGGTGTATTTGGGTCATATTCTGACGGTCTGAATCCTTATATTCGGCCCGCTAGCGACAAGTCTCAGATTACTTAAATTTAGATTTTTATTTCTAAGATATCCATGTTTCTCACACACTTCACTCCAGGCTCAAACGAATAGCTTCGGAACATTATCTGGACTTGATTTCCGAGGTGGTCGTCAAGTCCAGCAAGGCGGTCTTCATGATATAATTTCGTAGTAATCGAACTTTCGACGAGCGGTCCAGATCCGATACGAAGTTTCAATGTGCTCCCGAGGGCAACTGGGTAATGAGATTGATCCTAGATTTTAGGGTAACCTAGCGTAGTGATTCTACAAGTTTTAGGTCTTGCAGATCGTATTTAAAGTAATTAGTGCTGATTTTGCATGTAATCTAGTCTAACACTAGTTAATCCTCATCTAATTTCTAAAGGATTTGACCCTGAGTGATTTCTGCTTGAGGTGGTACTCGGGTCTATGTACGGATTTTTTCGAGACGTTACAAATCCATAGATATGAAATCCCACTTCCACTCTACTATGGGCATGGGCTGAAGTAAACCAGGGGGTCGGTGATGCTCGGCCTTGACTTGCTGGCACGTGAGACATCAGGATACAAAATCTGTTATTTGGGCCTTCATGTTGTCCCACTGGTATGAACGCTTCACATCTTGATACATCTTTGTACTACTCGGATGCATTGCTAACTTTGAATTGTAGGCGGCCTCTACAACTTCTCTCCTCAAGTCATGGAGGTTCGGGACGCATAGGCGGCCACGATATCGCAAACTTCCATCCAAACCAATCCTCCATTCGGATTCTTCACTGTCGCTTGCATACTCTCTCATCTTCACCAACAGTTCATCTTCTTTCTGAGCTGCAATGATTCGATAATCGATAAGTGGCTGCACGTGGAAGTGTACGATGCTCTCGAATGGCTCCTCCACTATCAGCTTCTGCTTGAAATCTTGCATGAATTCCACCATATTCCACTCCTCTATCATCAGTGGGGCTGCGAATTCTATAGTTTTCTTTCAGCTCAACGCATCGGCCTCAAGGTTGGACTTGCCAGGATGGTAGGATACTTCAAACTTAAAGTCTTTCAAAGTCTCCATCCAACGTCGTTGCCTCATATTCAGGTCCCTCTGCTTAAAGATGTACTTGAGGCTCTTGTGGTCGCAAAAGAGCTCGAACTCCTCTCCGTAGAGGTAATGTCTCCAGAGCTTTAATGCGAAGATGACTGCTACCAATTCCAGGTTGTGAGTGGGATAATTTTCTTCGTGTTTCCTCAACTGCCCTGAGGCATAGGCGATCACCCTATCCTTCTACATAAATACACACCCCAAACCAACTCGAGAGGCGACGGTGTAAATGGTAATTTGACCCCTTGCTCTAGCAGTACTAGCACGGTGCGGACGTCAGCTTGTCCTTTAATTCTTGAAAGGCTACTTCTGCTTTCTCGTTCCAAGCAAACTTAAGATCTTTCCAAGTGAGTTGAGATAATGGTTGGGCTATCTTGGAGAAGTCCTTAATGAATCGGCGGTAATAACCGGCAAGTCTGAGGAAACTCCTCACTTCTGTAACTGAACCGGGCTGCTCCCAGTCTTGTACCGTGGTTACCTTGGCAAGGTCCATGGCGATTCCTTCCTTGGAAACTACGTGCCCTAAGAAGTTGACTTCTTCCTTCCAGAAGTCACATTTTCGGTACTATGTAAACAATTGGTTCTGCCTAAGAGTATCAAAGACTGATCGCAGGTGCTTTTCGTGATCTTTCTGACTCTTTGAGTATATCAAAATGTCATCTATGAATACGATGACGACTCGGTATAGATACGGCCGAAATACCTTGTTTATGAGATCCATGAATATGGCCGGTGCATTTGTAAGTCCAAACGGCATAAGGAGGAATTGTAGTGCCCAAAGCTGGTCTTGAAAGCTGTTTTCTGCACGTCTTCATTTCTGACGCGCAACTGATGATACCCGGACTGTAAGTCTATTTTAGAGAAATATTGTGTCCCCTTTAACTGGTCAAACAGATCGTCTATCGTGGGCAGAGGATACTTGTTCTTCACCATGACTTGATTTAACCTGCGATAATCTATACACAACCGCAACGATCCTTCCTTTCTCACAAACAACACGGGTGCTCCCCAAGGAGATACTCTCAGCCGTATGAAACCCAAATCCAATAGATCATCAATCTGCTTCCTCAGTTCCTCCATTTCACACGGAGGCATACAGTACGTCGGTAAAGAGATAGGTGTCGTGCCTGGCACAAGGTTGAAGGTAAAGTCGATCTCGCGCTAAGGAGGTAGTCCAGGGATCATTCTGAACACGTCTGTGAAATCTTAGACTACTAGCGTGTTCCCAAGTGACGAACCATCAACATTTTCCAATAAGGAAGCGTAACAACGGATGCAGAAGGAACTACTGACCTAAACTGAGAAAGTGAAGGTCGTGCCCTCGAGCCCATGGGTTATCACCAATCTGGTTTCACAGTCAATCTCTGCCTTCATTTTGGTGAGCCAATCCATGCCGAGGATGACATCGTAATGATATATTGTGGTGACAATCAGGTCAACGCATACCACTCTGCTTCCTAAGTTTATTGGACACTTCTTACAAAGCTTAGTGGCGTCTGTAAAAGTTCCTGCTGCTGTGATGACTGTCACCACAACCATAGGGGTAGTGCTCAGCCCTAATCGCTTGACTGTAGAGTATGCTATCATTGAATTAGTGGACTCGGTGTCCACCAACAGAAATACTGGTGTACCTTAGATGTGGGTAGTGACTTCAAAGGCTAGCGGTACTGCAATCATAGATTCAGACACTTCGGCGGCGAGCGCATGTACTCGGGCTTGTTGTGGACGATTGGGTTGCACTACCATAGGTCATTGAGGCGGCCTGTTTTGAGGTGTGGGAGGTTGGTTGAATGGCTGTACCGGTGGCGCAGTTTGTAGAGGCGTAGCTGAAATAACATGTGGTGGCTGGCAATTGACCTTCTGAGGCGGCGTAAAGCAGTTGTCCTTCATATTGGTGAAACAAAAGGGTTCTGTATGGCCCGCCTTATTACAATAGATACACCAAAGATCAAATCGTCTCTACTAAACCGGCGGAGTCATTGGTTTGGGAGGCGAATTCATACGCGGCCTCTTGCCAAGAAACGGTCGGTTCTGTAATTCAGGCCGAGGCCTTGGGCCCATTGGCATGCGTGTTCAAGACACTATTTGTAACGCCCTGAAATTCGAGGGTCGAGTAGCAACTCAACTCTCGAGTTCCAGAACATCACTTATGCAACATAGATGATGATGATTGAATGTTGTCTGTGTCAGTGCAATAAACATGAGTGAGATTATACCAAAACAGTAATTCATACTCCAGATCAATTGTATAAAGGCAAGCGGAAGACTACAATTGTATATATAAAGTATGTGAAGAAACAAAACCATCTCGATCTCCAGAGTACGAATACTAACTGAGTAACCATATACATGTATTGTTTCTGAATCAAAAGGTCAAAATACAACTAAAACAGATATATCCTGAAATCCCCGCGATCCAGTCGGCCTAAGCAAAGCCGTCAGAGTACTGCATGTATGAGAACTCGTCCTGGTCCTCATCGTAGTCTGGCTCCGCCTCCTGAATCAATCTTATCATCTATACCTGAGACAGAGTCTGGTTGGTGTGTACAACACCGTCCCATAACGTGAGAGTGAGTAGCTAACTCAGTGGAACAATAAAGCATAGGTTAACATGTTATCAATTCAATCAAGCAGTAATGATAAAGCAGTCAATCAAATAATCCTAACTACTCTTATTAAATGCAAGTATGAAATGACATGATGAATGCCCTTGCCAAACCACCCTCATGCGACACCATCTTATGCTCGCGAATGTGTTCATCCCTCAGTGCTCCACATCTACCAGGCACATGCAGTGCGATGATGAGCATGATTACCGAGTAGTTATTAGTCCATTTCAAACAACAGTATTGGGAAACTAAGGTACCTCCCTTGTATCATTCCCAAACATGATCCATTCTAGGGTCGTCAATCCTAGTAATCTCATACGATGGTGTGTTTCTAGGTCGCTGCAAAGGCTGTCAGGGCTGTTATGCACAAAGGTTACACTACTCCCCCATCACCTTTTTAACGGTTCATCACTATACATATACAGGCCTAGTTCATACTCTATACACTGCGGCAACACTCATCGCCTCACCGCAAATTCAGAGTATGTTCGAGGTCACTACAAAGGGCTGTCAGGGCTGTTACGCACAAAGGTTACACCGCTCCTCCATCACCTTATCAATGTAGGTCGACAGCACGAATATAATGTCCCATACCACCATAATCGGCTCACGAGTCTGGTTGTTCACTGGTCACTACGGGGAGGCACGTGGCCCCAGCGTAGGCCGACAGGTCGACCACGGTGTCCCATACCACCATGCCCGGCTCATGAGTCTTAGCGGATCGAGGTACCATGGTTAACGGGATTCCACTGGTAAGTTTGGTACCCTAAGTTCAAGCAGTAGCGACCAAACATGGTGAACATACATTAGACACATCGGGTTACTTGACGAGCCTGACTAGCTCGAGCGCACAATCAACTGAACGACATGAAGTGCATAAGCACTTCGTGTGGCCTAACCACTGTCGCCAACTGAAGTACGACTCGGGTTCGTCAAACACATCCTACGTGGCGACATGAATCCTCAACCACGATTTCAAGTCTGGTACCGATTGTCTGGACTATAGACATAGTCCCAAACTCAATCAATCCTTATTTAGAACATGTAGAGTAAAGCATAATAGACAAAGAAATCAAGCATGTTAACAAGCATATCATAAAGCATGTTATAAAGCATGTTATAAGCATGTTGTAAGACACTATATAAACAAGAATACAAACACATATGTTTCATAAGTAAGCGCTTAAAGTAAACAACCACATGGAGGAAATCATACAGGTCTCTAAGGTAGTTGAGAATTCCATCTCAACACCTATCTAAGGCACCATTATCCAGGCACTTACTCTCACAAGCATTTTCACAAACACTTAGAATACACTACTTTAACATACATAGTGTATTTTAGTAAAACATGTATTAGGGCGAATCCTTTCGCCAAGCAAGTATTTTGCGCATATATAACATGTTCATACAGCAAATAGTCATGGCAAACACATCTCCAAAATATATACATATACGGTACTTTCTACAATACACTATTTCTACATACATAATGTATATTAGCAAACATGTATTAGGGCGAATCTTTTCACCAAATAAGTATTTTATCCATATACCATATATTCATACAACAAATAATCATGGCAAACACATTTCCAAAATTTATATGTATATGGTATTTCTACGAATACCTAGAATATGTAAAATTTCATATTCTACATCTTTAATCAAAATGGAAAACAAACAGCACTTTGTACATGTGCAATTGCATGCAGATCATGAATCTATCATTATCTGACATTGAAAGCGTTGAAAACCGTAACCTATACACCTAAAGTCCTTACCTTATACCGTAGAATTACAACGAATCAGCTAGGTTTGCTAAGCTCCCGTATTCGGCAGTTTGGTAGCCTAAAGAATGAAATAGGTTAGCTATTTCATAACCTACAACCTTTACACCCCAAATAGATTAGGGTTAGGGTTTCTTACCTAGAAACGAAGTCGGTATCGCCAGGAAAGCGACAAGAACGGAGTGGTGGAGCTTGGGTAGTGGCAGGAAAACAGTAGCAGGGAGTTTCTCCCACTTCTCTCACTCTTTCTCTCTCTTTTCTCACTTCTCTTTCTAGGGTTTCTCTCAAATTCGTATGGCTGTGAGAAAGAGGGTTCTAAGGTCCTTATATAGCCTAAAAACTCACTAAAATAGACTTATGGTCAAGGTATACTTAGGTTATAACCAAAGTGGACATGTTTCAGCTCAACGGAGGACTTCTGGCGGGCCCCCTTAAGCCAAAGGTCGGACTTAAGCTTACAGACACCGGATCCAAGTGGAGTTATGTTTTCGTTTTAGTGGGATTTCTAGATCACGTGTGGTGGACCAGTTTCAATTCAACGGTCAGTGGATCTCGATCGGAGATTCTGAGTACATGAATATGTTTGGGAAAATATCCCTGATCCGAGGGTGTAATTTGGTCTGATTCTGACGATCTGGTTGCTTACAAAATGTCCACAAGCGACACATGCCAGATTACTATTCAAGATATTTATTTTGTAAAGAAAACAAGTATTTTTACACTCTCTTGCTCCGGACTCAAGCGAACGGCTGTGGGACACTGTCTGGGTTTGATTTCCAAGATGGTTGTCAAGCCCAGCAAGGCGGTCCTAATTCCTTAACTTCGTGTTAATCGGACTTCCGACGTGCGGTCCAGATCTGATACGGAGTTTCGAGATGCTCCCGAAAGCAGTCGAGTAATGAGATTGATCCTAGATTTCAGGGTAATAGCGTCAATGATTCTACAAGTTTTGTGTCTTGCAGATCGTATTTAAAGTGATTGGTGTTAATTTCACAGGTATTATAGTTTAACACTGGCTAATTCTCGCCTAATTTCTAAAGGATTTAGTCCTGTATGATTTCTGTCTGAGGTGGTACTTAGTCCTTTGTAGTAATGTTTAGCTTAAGTATTGTTCTTCATCACCTAAACTTTAAGATAGTGTTTAATGTGAAAGTACTTAAAAGGATTTAAAGAACGAGGTGGTGAAAGGTGAAATTTGTGAAGGAAATGGGTTCAAAAGTGGTTTTAGACTTTGAGATTTGAGTTTTGACAAGTTAATAAGGTGTTAGGATCGACCCATTACTTAAGGACGTCTAATCCCAGGTTGGCAAAAATCCAGGATGTTACACTATTTCACCACCTACTCAGCTCGCAAGGACATATTCACTAGCTCAGCATAGTTGGGAATGCTAGCGCAACACATCTTAGTGTGGATATCAGCCCGCAACCCTTCTGAAAATCGTCGCATTCTTATCGACTCGTTTGCCAAAATCAAAGGAGCATATCTAACTAGCTCCATGAACCAGTTTTCATATTCTACCATTGTCATTCCCCCTTGTAGGAGGCGGAGAAATTCGCCCTCCTTTTCATTACGGTAAGTGAGGGGGAAGTACTTTCCATGAAAACGGGTTTCGAACTCGTCCCACGTCCATGCAAATCCCGTGGGAACGGTTCGAAGGATGCTATCCCACCAAAGACTAGCCTCCTTTCAAACATATACGTAACAAGTTCGACTTGCTCTGCTTCAGTACAGTGCAATGGCTTCAACATCATGGATATGCGATCCAACCAGTACTCAACCTCCTCGGGTCTATGAGTACCCATAAAAGTGGGAGGACGGAGGCGTTGAAAGCGCTTAAATAGGCCACTTGTAGTCATAACCCCAATAGGCTGTACATGTGGCATCGACAAGGCCACATTCATGTTTTGTATGATGGCCTCCGCTATAGTGGCCAAAACTTGTTGTTGTTGTTGCATCAGGAGCATCATTTGCTCCAACCTATTAGGGGGAGAGGCTGCCTGAGGCATGTGTGGTGTCGACGAAGACGCACGGTTCTGACCCAGAACCGGTGGTGCACTCGGTGTTGGCCCATTTGTAGGGCCAATGGCCGGTTGTGAATCCGGCATCATATCGCTACTCGGACCTAAACTAGGGTCTGCTTGGCTACTACTCGGGTGAGAGGCCTCGTCAATCATTCCGCCAAGTGGGAGACGTGCCATGTTCCGAGTAGTTTTATGAGGCATTCCCTATATATAACATAGGGTGCAACATTTACAGGATTTGGATAACATCATCCACTTTTTCCAAACATTCTACACATTTCTAAATAAAAGAAGCTTCATGCATATCATTTAACAAAATTTGTCACTAATACATATGATGTGGTACTTCATGCACTATGACAGAGGATGCATGTAAGCTAATTAACAAAGGCTTTAACATTTACTAACCTAACATCCAAACTAAGCCTACCCAAGGCTATTACAAAAAGAAAGGAAACCGCTACAAATATACGACTAGTCCTCCAATTCCGGCAAAGGCGGAGGCACTCCCTTATCCTACATACAGCACAAGAGGGCATTTAGGGTGCGAGACATTTTCTTAAACTTTTGTTTCAGGTAGGCCTGGTTCTCCTCGAACTTCTGCTTCAAGTAGGCCTGATTTTCCCCAATCTTGGCCATGCGGGCTTCTAGGGCAGCCCGATCATGGCGGTCCTCACGAGCAGTAGGAGGTCCCCTATTTGAGTCCTGGGCCTCCTCTTCTTCTTCCTGTCCTCTACTTTGCTACCTTCCTCTTCTTTACCACCATCCTCTTCTTCATTGACTTCCTCTTCTTCACTGGCTTCCTCATCTTCAATGTCTTCTTCTATCTCATCCCCGTACTCATCAATTCTAGCTTGGTGTTGCATGGGCCCTATCTTCATATTGTTGAGTGTAGTCTCACTAATGAAGTGGTTATGCGTGAGGTTATCCATGTGAAGCTTAAACCCGAAATTGCGGGCGATCTTGCAAATGAGTCGGCCAAATGGGAGGGATGCGTCCCCCCAAGTAAATCGTGCAGTATTGACTATCTGAGTCAAGACGAGAGTAGGCAGGCACACTTTTTCTCCCTGTCCAACTCTATACAAGAAGTCCACCATAAATCAAGTACATTCTGTGTGGTTACTCCACCTAGGATACACGTTGTACATGAATATATGATGGAGTAGGCTAAAATCCTCCATCATATGCGTCGATGCGAGACTGTTCCCTCACCTCCAATCAATAAGTTAGCCGCAAAGGAAATGTGTGCGGCGATTTCTCTCCCGTTCACTAGCGAGGTTAGTATCACTGGCATGTACAACTCCACGTTCTATTCCCATGATACGTGTCATGATATCCACATTGACCTTGGCTTGAGTTCGTCCCAACAGTATGGTAAACTAGACAGGCTCAAGAGTTGGGTCCCGTATGTGTGCATAGACGGCTCGCACGGTGCCTTCACTTGCATGAGTCTTTCCTTCAAATATGGGACCCCACCCATTCTCCAGGAGGAGATCGATCACTGGATATAAACTAAATAATTTCTCGTCAACGTGAGCTTCAAACACAACCTTGCAATTACAAAACTTATGGAGTTCGACGCCCGCTGGAAGAGACCTTTCTATTGGGATTCGAGGGTCGAGGTTTCGTTTTGACCTTCGCTCGGCACTTGCACTTGTCTCGGCACTCGTCTTCTTCTTAGAACGGCTTGGACGACTAGGTCCGGCTTCATCCGGGGCCGCTCTCTTCTTTCCCATAAGGAAAAGGAGTGTTGAAATAGAGAAAATGGCAGTTACAATATCATAGAGAGCCATTAAGATGGAAAAACTTTGAATATGAAGTGGATTGGAGAGTTTGAAGGTTATGAGACATAAAAAGAAGGGTTTTGTGCTCAAATTTGTGAGAATAAGGGAGATGGGAAGATGTAAGGGATAGTTTTAGGGGAATGGTGGTGGATGGGTGTAGGAAATAGAGGAAATGAGATATTTGAGTGTATGGGAAAGAGGATTTGAGAGAGAAAGAGAGTTGTTGGTGGGTTTGGGGGTGTTTGTGGGGTAAGAATAGGGTAAAGTGAGCAAAGGGGGGTATTTAGAGGGTTAAAAGGGGCCCCCCACAAGTGGGAGGGACTCACCTACGTCGGCCGGCGGCGACGCGCAGCCGATCCCGCAGCGCCCTCTAGACCGGCTGGCGGTGCGCCACCTATCGGGCGGTGCCGCCGCGCCCCTCTGGGGTGTCCGCGGTGGCTCTGCCCTGGGGCGGTGGCCACCCCCTCCCAGGGTCCTGTTTTGATGCGTGGGGCCCCCTGAGCCCCACTGGACCTGGTACTTTAGGGTCTTAGGCCCGTACGGTCTAATTTTGTGGCCCAACGCGCGGGTATTCACGCCTTTTGAGTCTGTTTCAGGTTTGTAATTTGTCACCTAACGCCTCAAACCCGTCAATTGATGGCCTTAAGGCGACTTGGGTCAATTCACATAGTCTAAGATGCATTGTGGACCTACAGTATTCTGTCTTGCCTGTTAGTGAAACCTTGGGATCCTAAGATCGTTTCTAAATTTCATCGCCCCCTTCTTAAGTCAGAGTGAGTCAGAGTGCATCGTGTTACCTATAACCCAGGTCCAGTTTAATCCAAATCATGCTCTGATACCAACTTGTAACGTCCTGAATTTCGAGGGTCGAACAAAGCTCTACTCTTGAGATCCAGCACATCACTTATGCACATGGATAATGATGTTCAGATTTCGCCCATATCAATGAGTTAAACATGAGCGGGATTATACTAAAACAACATATCATACTCCAAATATAATTAAATTAAGTAAGTGGAAGTCTGAAGTATATATATAATAGTATGTAAGTGTTTCATAACCTCCAGAGTATGAGTATGTAATCAGGATGAATATATATATGTACTGTTTCAAAATATACAAAATGTGGAAATGTAAGATGTTTAACTAAGCCGAATGTCCCTGTAGTCCCTGCGTATCGGTACGAGGTCTACGTAGACCCGCCCAAGAGCTGAAAGTAGGAGAACTCTTCCTCCTCAACCATGAAGTCCTGCTCCATTACATAGACTTCATCAAAACCTGCATCTAAATCAAAGTCTGGTTGGTGTTTTAAAACACCGTCCTAGGGTGGGAGTGAGTGATCAACTCAGAGGTACTATAAGGCAAAGGTTAACATGTTATCAAGTCAATCAAGCAGTAATGATAAAGAAACTTAACAATCACTTCCTAACTACTCTTGTTAATGCAGGAATAGAGTGCAAGTAATGATGTATGCCCTCGCATCAAAGCTCCCTATATAAAAGCGACTCCGACAACCAATTTCGCATATGACAGCACTCCCTCAAAAACAGTGCAACTTCATCGCCAAAAATACATCCTAACTAATGTAATGCAATGCATGGTTGTGTTATCCAAGTACTTAATTAAGTTTTTTCATATAGTAGGTTCGGGAAGCTAAGGTACCTCCCTTTATATCATTAACCCGAACCGAAGGATCCATCTAGGGTCGTCAATCCTAGCTAATCACATACGATAGGCAAGTTGTAGGGCATCACTCCTAATGAAAAGCAGTCGATAGGCAAATTCAAAAGTTTATACTCGAGGTCACTACGGGGAGGCTCGTCACCTCAGCGTAGGCCGACAGCACGAACACGGTGTCCCATACCACCATGTCTGGCTCACGAGTCTTAGTTGCTCACTGGTCACTGCGAGGAGGCTAGTCGCCCCAGCGTGGGTCGACAGCTGGAACACGGTATCCCAAACCACCATGCCCAGCTCATGAGTCTTAGCGGATAGTGGTACCGTGGTTAGAGTGGGCCTTTATATTGGAAAGGGGTACCTTAGATTCAAGCAGTGGTGTCCATACATGGTAAACACATAATAGGCCAATCGGTTCGTGTCACGCCCCAATCTCGGAAACCGGGCTCACAAAATTTTCGATCGCCGAATCCAGTGCCAACATCCTCCGTAGTACCCCATTCTCGGCTCCCAGCATCCATACGCCAGATTCCGATCTTGAGATCCTACAAGGAGGATTTTCTAACTTATATTTAACTCGTAATAAGCATAACCACAAGTTTACCTAAATCACAAAGGCAACATCATCATCACATATCCACTAATATAAACATTTGAATACAGTGCTAAAAGGGAAATACATATGACAAAATCAAAGCTCCAGAGGTCCGCTGCATGCTCCAAGCTCAACGCTGCTACAATCTAACGCCACATGCACACATCTATTGCATAAGCTTATACAAAGCTTAGTGGGTGGTGAAAGTGTATGCACGAGGTAAGTGTCAAGTAAGCAATATCAGAGTAATCAGAGTAAGCGAAAATACTGATAAGCCCATAATCATACATATCAGAAATACTGGCAAGATCATAAATCATACGATATCAGAGTAATGCGAAAATATGCTAATAGACTTATAAATACCATCAGCCTTATCCAGGCTATGCGATGCAAAAATATAATAAAAATAATATCATATACTGATGAACAAAATGTAGATCAGCTATACAATGTGGGGACAGTAAGCCAAATATCAGATGCTGATGATACAATGCAATATGTGGTGCGAATGAAATGACCAAGCTGGAGTGAAGTCGGGATAATAATACGTAGTATCGCAGGCTATGGGGTCCATCAGAAAGGACTTCTATCCAAACCAGTCCCATACCTAAATTTGGATAGTCAGACTCAATGTAGTAGACTCCTGGTCTTAGGTTAGTCGCGCGCCCAACCAAAATCTTTGCCATTACGAAGGTACACAATAATTACTTGCGCACCACCAACCCAAGTGGATAGTGAATGAATGAATATGAAACTCCTACTCGATAAGTCCACATATCAGTACAGTTTCTCTCTGGGATCATCACTGGGGTCTAGTACACTTACATGCAACTCGCCGCCCACTGACGTGCGACCATGCAAGTGAAAGAGACCTCACCATCCGCCTGACCAATAGTCAGCCAATATCTACCTGGCACGTCTATAGCGGACCCATTCTCGAGCTGGTCAAACTCAGCCTAGCAATGCCCCTTACTCTCGGGCGGGTAAGGCCACACCCTCTCCTAACCGACCATGACATAGTGGGAGATGCGGCCTCCTGGTATTCGGCCCTCATACACTCATATATATATCCACTCGGTCTTGGCATTGGGACGTCTCCTGGCCATGGAGGTTTAGGGATTTTCACCCAGGGACAGAACCAAACATTTTCGGTGTCTTATTTAGCCATCCACGATATGCCTATAGAGGTTATGGCCTTAATATCGCTAGGGCGTACAGTAGTCACAACACATAATGCAAGATGCATGAGTCATACAATCTAGTCATGCATCAATCCTGTGCATATCGTGTGCTCATGTGAGATAACCTCTGCCTATCAGGGAGTCTTATAACAACCTGCCCAATGACATATGCAATGGTCAAGCACATATCATAACAAACATGCGGATGATGTGTATGGGCATGTATCATGATGTTATGTTGTCACATACTCGTAATCAGTATTAATAACCGGTATCAACAATCGGCCTCGACAACGTGGACATTTAACCAACATTGCCCCTAAGGAATGACCCATATAGAGCCTAACATATAGTGGACCCATGGCATCGCACAAGGGCCTAATACACAACACCATGGGCCTTACTCAAGAGCTTAACACACATCACGATGGGCCTCTCACATGGGCCTAATATACATGACAATGGGCTTCATCGCCTGGCCCTCAAATGCATCACATGAGCCTTATCACATAGACCTCATATTCATCACATTAAGTCTTAAACACGGGCTGAATACACATCACAATGGGCCTCAAATACGGACCGCATATACCTCACATTGGGCCTCAAACACAGGCCGCATATAGATCATATTGGGCTCAAACACAAGCCGAATACACATCACAATGGGCCTCAACTATAGGCCGCATATACATCATATGGGTCTCGACAATCGGCCTCGACAATCGGAATCGGCCTCAACAATCAGAATCGACCTCGTCAATCGGAATCGGCCTCAATAATCGGCCTCGACAATTTGGTTTGGCCCCAACAATCGGCCTCGACAATCGGAATTGGCCTCGACAACCGTAATCGGCCTTGACAATCTGACTCGGCCTCAATAATCGGCCTCGACAATCGGAATCGGAATCGGCCTCGTCAATCTGACTCTGCCTCGACAATCGGAATCGGAATCAGCCTCGACAATCGGGATCCGCCTCGACATTCGGAATTAGCCTCGACAATCTACCTCGGCCTCGTCAATCTGACTCGGTTTCGACAATTGAAATCGGCAATCAGCATTGATAATCAGAATCGGCCGAACAAAGCCTAGGGGAAGGTCACAATGTGGTCATTTAACCATCATTGCCCATCAATGAGGACATTTAACCAACATCGCCCCCAAGGAGTGGCCCTCATGGAGCCAAACCAAACGTATATAGTGGGCCCATGGCCATACACAAGGGTCATATATCACAATGGGCCACATCCATGGGCTAGAAATACATTATAATGGGCCGCATCCATGGGCCGGAAATACATCATAATGGGCCTCGGCACATAGGCCATAAGTTCATCACATTAGGCCTTGCCCATGGGCCTCGAATACATCACAATGGGTCTTACTCATGGGCCTCATATTCAAGTCAGTGGGCCCCATCATATGGGCCTTAAATTAAGGTAGGTGGGCCCTATCACATGGGCCTCAAATATACATTACAAGTGGGCCTTAAATATACATCACAGGTGGACCTCAAATGGGCTTGGACCACACCAAAAAATCATTTCACTAATTGTAGGTGTAACATGTGTATCACTGTACACTGTCATTCCATGGGGCACATGGCCCACTAATGATGATCGGCACTGTCCAAACATTGTCCAAGTAAATCAGCACCATCCTAACATTGTCTAGCACCGTCCAACTCAATCTGGACGGTGTGGATGAAATAAATATATGATGGTGGTACCCACGCTAGCAAAACAAGTGGACGGCTTGGATAGAACACTTACCTCTGAGGTGGGTCCCATCCACTGGAGATGGACAACAAGGTAAAACATGAATATCAAGGTGGGCCCCATCGTCTAGACCTCTGGACGGTGTGGATGTAAACCACACATCAGGTGGCTACTCAAAGCTCCTGCCCGTCCCATTTAATGAATGGACGGTTGTAGATATAACATAGCATCGTGGTGGGGTCCACACACGTGGCCCACCAAATATATAATATATTATATTGTAAAATATATAGTCTCCAGCGTCCAGGGAGAGATGACAGCTGGGATAAAAAGAATTACATGCATCAAGGTAGGTCCCACGTGGGACCTGCCATCCATATATATATATATATATATATATATATATATATATATATATATATATATATATATATATCATATTTAGTTTATGTTTTTATTTTTATTTGAAAACAATGACCAACATCCAGGCCTAGACGAACGGCCTGGATGGAAAACACATATATTAAGGTGCTTCCAGCACCGTCCGTGTGCTGGACAGTGTTGGATATATAATAGATTCATCAAGGTGGGTCCCACCATCTGAAAATGTTAGACGATGTGGATGAATCACATACGTCAGGTGGGTCCCTCAGATGGACAGTGGATAATACACAAACCTCATGGGAATCCCACCGTCCAGAAACACTGGATGGTGGATAGTCATGGATGAAGCACAAACATCAGGTGGGTCCACACGTGTGGCCCACCTGCTTTAAATAAAGCTGTTATTTGTTTCTCCCTTCATCTAGGGCCTATCCAAACGGACAGGCAGGTGAAGCCCGCCCGTTGGATAGACAACGTGGATAAAACATTGCATCATGTGAGGCCCACGTCCATGGAAGGCATGGATATACAACAGATACATCAGGGGGTCCCACGTTCATGTGGCTGGACGGCATGGATATACGGCACATGCGTCAGGTGGGCCACACACTCCAAACAGATGGACGGTGTGAGCAATGCATATCATCAAGGTTGGCTATCAAAAGGAGAAGAGAGAGAGAGAAAGGGAGAGAACATAATAGCGGAGGGACCCCACCACTATGGGCCCCTCAATACAATTCATACATCAAGATGGGTCCCACCATATGTGGGCCCTCAAATCACAAAAATTAAATCATAAAATCACCCACCTTTGATCTCTTCTTCCTTCTTCCACCAATGTGATCTAGAGCTCCAAGGGGAGCGATTCAACGGTCGAGATGGACTTTAGATGGTGGAGATGAGAGATAGGAAGGTGGGCCACACAAAGTTCTCTCATGGAGCTTGGACGTGGAAGTTGCTTGGGAGAATGAGAGAGAGAGAGGGATGGGATGTAAAGAGAGAGAGAGGGATGGGTGATGGAGTGAGTGATGTGTACTTGACATGTAAGGGTGTGTAAGAGAGAGAGTTGACTTTGGGGATGGTGTTGTACTTGACATGATGTGGCGATTGATGGGATTGATGGGATTGATTTGATTACAGATTCTCTTGGGTTAGCAAATGCGCAGTGTTTGCTCGAACTGAACGTAGGCCCACATCTCTTGGCCCGGGTATCGCCTCGGAGTGCGAGACACGGCATCGGAACCGCGGCAACGGCGAGGTCGTAAGGATACAAGCCTCGAGTCGATTTGACTCCGATATACAGGACATGATTTAGGATCGCGTGCAAACACCGATAATAGATCACATGTCGCTGAAATTTGAACGGGAGGATCGTAAAAGCCTACGGAACGGTGCGGGCTAGGATATTGGTCTCACGGTTCATTAGGCAAGTTCGATTGGTACGGGCACACGCTGACTTAATCGAAATGGAGTGTATAAGCACCCCTTGTGGCCTAACCACTGTCCATAATCGTCGTGCAAACCCCAATTTGTCGAGTTACCCAATGTGGCGAGACTAATTCGGCCACCCGAACAAGAACAATTATTGATTGCCCGGGCTACGTTGTAGCCCCAATCTTACTCAGACGCAGTAAATAAACACCTGTGACAATCACTTCAGCATTTAACAACCAATTCAAGTGAACTCCTCATTTGAGCATGTTATCAAACACATTGAACATGTCACCAAACACTTGCATTTTTATCCATAAATTACGTAGCGGCAAATATGATTTCATGAAAAAAACTATACATATGAATAGGGTACTTAAGAATCCTATCTTAATACTCTTGATAAATACAGATCATCAACAATTTCTCATTCAAACGATTCATCAAACACTTAGACTACACTTCGTCAAATATATAGACTAGGTTAGTTACAACGTGTATTTTAGCAAATCCTTATACAGAGAGGTCAGCATGCATATAACAATGATGAATCCTAAATTAGTAGTCATGGCAAGGCAAGCACAAATCATATTTACATGTTCATTCAAACATTTCAAGAAACACATGAGGGGCATATTTTGTTCAACATAGTTCACACATGTATATTATATCGAAAGCGGCGTATCTAAGATAATATGGCAGCAATCAAGTGAGACATAAATCATTAGCTGACATTGAAAGGATTGATAACCATAACCTAAACGTTTATAGTCTACACCTTTCGTCAGAATACTCGATTCGGACTCAGTTTGAATTCTACGTTCCTGAAAACGGAACTTCAGGCACCTAAATAATGAAATAGGTTAGCTAGTTTACTGATGAGTCAATCTAAATCTCTATAACAACATTAGGCTTAGGTTTTCTTACCCAAATTGTAGCCGAAACAGATTGTGTAGCGTAACGAGGAGGTGATTTAGTGCGTGGAGTCGTGGGGAGAGAATCACTGCAACGATCTCGCAAAAAGCTTTCTTCTTCCTTCCTCTTTTCTCTTCTTCTTCTTCTTCTCTCTCTCTCTCTCTCTCTCTCTCTCCCTTAAGTTTTGGGGAAATTCGTATATGAGAGAGGTGAGGTGATATAAGGGCTATTTATAAGCCCAAAAGTGATGCAAATGCCCTAGGGCCACTATATACATGGGTTATACCCTTTGGGCAGCTGTTTTTTTTGACAAACAAAGCTCACAAGGAGGCCCATTACTCACACACGTCCTAAGGCAAGTTCCCTGACAAAGGATCTATGCCAAGATGTGGTTTCGGTGCGATCGAATAGGCCGATCGACCGTGGAGGACCTGTGTTAGATCAACGGTCGTACTTACTTGATCTAAGTCGTACTACTGATCGGGGCCACGAGTATACGGATACGTGCAGGGAAATTTCCTTTTTCCATCGGTGAAGTTTGGTCGGAAACTGACGGTCCGAAATCCTCAATTTCGCGTAAGTGAATGGCCCAATTCACTTAAGTTTCTTTTCATTTTTTAAAGATATTCGTGTTTCTCACACACTTCACTCAGTGCTCAAGTTATGCGTTTCTGGACACTATCTAGGCTTGATTCCGCGATGATTGTCAAACTAGTAGGACGGACATAATCCTATAGTTTCGTGGTCATCGGATTCTCAACGTGCGGTCCAGGTCCGATACGGGGTTTCAATGTATTCCCGAGAGCGACAGGCTCTTGGAATTTTTTCTAGGTCTTTATGTAGCTTGAGTCAGTGGTATTAATAATTTTAGGCCTTCCTGTTTGTGGAAATGGTGGCCCGAGCTAAATCCATTTATTATTAGTTTAATACTTAATTAATCTCCGTCTAAGTTATGACAGGTCACGGTCCTTAGGTGGTTCTGCCCAAGGTGGTACTCGGGTCCTTGTACAGATTTTTCTGAGACGTTACAAGGCATGACATTCCTTCTCTTTTTTCAAAAATTTCAATAATCTGCCGTCGATATGATCTTGAATGAGATTCCTAAAAATAACACATTTGTTAGTGGAATGAGATTGAGACCCATCTCATTTGCAATACACGACCTTTGGTAATTCATCGACCGAAGGTATTTTATGATTAATAGGAACCTTTATAAACTTTGCTTCCAACATGAAATCAATGATTTCTTCGGTCCGAGTGATATCAAAATTATATACTTTCTAAGCCTTCTGTGTAGTTGGGGCAGTCGATTCTACCTTGACCAATGCCAAGCATACCAATGGCTTTTTAGCCATTATTTTGGCAATCACAATTTCATAATTAAGATCATTGTAATACATTCCTACTGACGAATTTTCTCGACTGCCCCCCTCCTGAAGCAATTCCTCATAACGAGAAACATTCTTAGTAAGGTCATATAAATCAGTAAATTCCATGCTTACAAACTTTTTGCGAAGTTTGTACTCTGGACCGTCTTGTGCAAGTTGCACGAATTCGGCCTCGATCATGACTACCTTACAATGGCTTTTCCCCCACTTGAATCACATAATATAACTTTCGCACAGTTCCCCAAGCAGCTGCTATAATCGTACGAGATCGGCCATGGTTATGTCCCTGTTCCTGGAGAAAAATTGGGCATGGAATTTCTCTTCTAATTCTTGTCAGCTATGTATTGAACAATAGGTTCAAAACCATGTAAAGGCCACGACAGTCAATGAATGATTGAATAACTATAGTTTATAATAATCATTGTTGACTAGTTCACCACATTGCATGGTGAACAGCTGACATGTTTGATGGTTGACTGACTGTGCTTGCCAAAAACATAAGGTAAATTTCGATCGATAGTTCCTCGGCAATAGGTGTTGTCAATCTACCCATTTAGGGTATGGTTTATGATATGTGAGAATAGCGTTGCGGCCTAACACTTGAACAACAACCTCTTGTACAAGTTGCAATATTTGGTCGTGATCAATCCGTTGAGGCTCCACGGCTGGCAGATGATCCAGACTGAATCGATTAAAATTCTAAACCTAGGACCTTTCGGTGGGTGGAACCCAACTAGAGGTCCTTGATTTCTATTTTCAAAATCTCTAATTCTCGCATAGGTTGTCTGATCTCCTTAGGAGGTGGCACATTCCTGACCATTAGGGGAGGAATTGGTGGTGAGCTGGGTGTAATTGTGGTGTCGGTGGGAATGGGATAGCATTACGACCGAGCTCCCATTGTGTGTTGCTGTGTTGACTGTCTTCACTCTGTCATTATGGCCAACAATCATTGCAAAGTCTCAATTTGGCTGGCCATATAACGATTAGTGCTTTCAACCTGTTAACGGAATTGCTCCGCTTAGGCTCTCCCACACTCCTGTATCATTTGGATGCTCATATGAATTTCTTAGAGTACCACCAATACCTCATCCAAAAGGATGGGGCGGGATGTGGATGGCCTATCCTGGTTTCTGGTTAGGTTAACATTTAAATTAATTTCACCTGGGGGTGCTTGAACTAGCACATCATCACCCGAGGGTGGTGCGGTTGGCGTTACAGGTTCGGTTCCAGCAATTAAACCACTTCTTCTATGCATTTTTGGCAACAACTAAACCGGTAGTTTAAACGAATAAGGTCCCACTGGGCGTGCCCGAAAATTGTTCATCGGTATTTGCAACCCTTCTCTAGGACGGGCGGCGTGCGGGTGTGCCAGAACTAGGATTGTTATTCCAATTCAAACCGAACAACAATGACCCCGAGCGCCGAAGCAAACATAGAGTATAACCAAGATCTAAGGAGATCAGTCACCTATTCAGCCACTTGCTCAATGTGTAAATTAATTAGGAGATAGTTAGAGGGTGGGGTTCGTCCTTTGATGATGGATTACTCCTTTGCCTTCCGTACGAAAGGACTTTTTAATGCAAATAGAATGGAATAAGACATAAAAACTTACAATCAACCACTATCGGCCATTGAAGGGTACTCTGCCAGTGATGTGATGAAGTTTCAATTACAACTATAATTATCAACTACCGCATTGACACTATGAATTACACTAAGGAATGTAAATGGCAAGTGCATAAAGTAAATGATTATACTAAGAAAAGAAATTTACTTGATCGGAAAAGAAAACAATTACACTATGGAATGTAAATATAATGAGATAATTTAAAAGATAATTGAAAGATAAATTTTGGTTTTGATTGGTTTAGTTGGTGTGAGACGATCATTTTACTGGCTTTGCTTCCTTCATTTATAGCCTTGATCCAACAGTTATAGATCCTTTCCACGTTCTGACAGTTACCATAACAATATCTCCATTACTCTGCTTTTAGATGCTTCTCACGTTCTTGCTCCCTTCAGTCTCTCCTTCAGCCACCTTTTTAGCGATCATGCGAATTTGATCATCGATCATCTGTCAATCGGTTGCACTTTCCTCTACCACTTTAATGCAATTGATTTTGTTATGGCTCTATTTCTAAAATGCAACCGTACATATCTGTAGAAAATCCTACAACCGCAACACGCTCATCCGTACAGATTACACGTATTTGGTCCTAATTGGCCGAAAACAGGATTCGGCCGAATAGGGTACAAACACAATCATCTATATATATATATATATATATATATATATATATATATATCTTATCTTAGCTTATCATAGGAGCAACGATATTCAAGTAGTGGTAATTCTTAGCTATAGTACTTAGTTGTAATCCAAGTCTACTCATTAGGGGTGCACACGGTTCGGTTCAGTCCAGTTCTGAGTTGAAACCTGAACCGAACCATTCCCAACGGTTCCAAGAAAACTAGAACTGGAACCGGACCATTTGCACCCTAGAATTGAATGGGACTAGACCGTAGAAAAACCGCATCGGTTCCAGTTCAGTTTTACGGTTCTGGGCTATTTATAATCCAATCCAATTGCATGATTTATTTTTATAATCCAACCCAATTGCATGGTTTTTTTAGAATCCAGTCCAAGGTTCTTGGAGATAAAGAGATGCTATGAAAGAGGGGAAGAATAAAGACTAATTATACTCTTTTTTTTTTCTTTTTATGTTAAAAAAAATAAATTAAATTAAATATTTATTGACCGAGGGGTTTAGTTCTGATCCAAGGTTCAGTTCACGGTCCGATTTGGTTCTACAGAACCCCAAACCGAGAACTGAACTGAACTAACCGGTTCTTTGATTTTCAGAACTGAAACCGGAACATGTGCGCTTCATAACCGGACCAAACCGTGCGGTTTGGTTGGTTCCAGTCCAGTTTACCGATTCCGTGTGCACCCCTATACACCATATGCTGGATTTGATCTCTATAATATCACGCAATTCTTTCGCATTATTGTGGTTGCTCCTAGTGATCGAGTGTGAGTTTTTTTTTTTTTTTTTTATTAATATTCTGAACGTTCTTTCTTGTAGAAGACATGAAGTAACCCATCTTCGGAGGAAGAACCCCACCATCCAATTATCACCTAGTCATTATAAAATTCTGCAAGTAACTGAGTGACTGATTTTCTTATAATCTGATTATATACATTCATATAAGACACATCTACTTATTTTGGTGCATGCAGATGCACATTACTAGTGACAGAGAAAGCAAACCGGACCCCAACACCATCCCACTGTTTCCTGCAGCGTAGCCCACTAGAGTTTTAAACCTGACTAATGTTTAGACTCGTATCCTAACATGACCTTACAAAATTGATGGACAGAACAGTTGATTCACATGGATATCGAGGGTGGGCTCCACAACTTTTGGTTACAAGGTTGAAGGATAGGTATTCCACACCATTTATCCGTTGGGAAGTTATTTTTGGTGCTGCAGTTGCGTGTTATGCTTGATACGCAGGCACCTAGAAACGGTACTTTTGACACATCAGCTCAAATCAAAACATCCAAATTGTGGAAAGCATTGTGGTCAAGCTACAAACCAATACTCAAATTGCAACCTTTGATTTGTAGACACTAGTCTATGGAAATAAGTCCATTAGATTTTTTCATTATTAATCATCCAACAAATAGCAACCAATCTGCCAGTAAGATAATTAAATAAGCATCAAATAATTTAGACAACTTACTTTGAATTTTTGCGTGACCTAAGTTGTTAAAAGTGCTTGTTTGAGTAGGGGTGACATATGAAGGTGGATACAGAAAACTACCATGTTCTTGGTCAAAGTAGAAATCATTGGATGTGAAAAAAGGATGAATCATCAGCATACATTGTTACTTTTCATGAAAATCAACCTATTTAAGTCAATTTCCATACTTTTTTACAATATGAACATGGAACAAAGTGCTTGAACTAGGCCTAATAAAGTAATAAAGTGGAGAGATTGATTGAGAGGAACGTGTTGAAGGGATCGACTCAATTAGGATTGGTCAATATGGCAAGAGTCTCACCCAACTGGGACGAATCTGGGAGCGTTGGCCCGAGCCACATCCTATCTACTGATTCGTTTTATCACATCCAAGTTGACCCAGACAATCGAGTCGCACATGAATAGAAACAAGTGTTAAAACCATACAAGATGATTGTATATGAACCTGACTCCTCCCAAAATCATGGAGTGGTTTGGATATCAATCCCATTGAGAAAAAGGTTTTGTCAATGTTGAAAAACCAAAACAGATTTTGTGTGGACATTCATATAATTTTTCTCATAAACATGTACATTGCATAGTCTTTAATTTCTTCGCCTTTTTTTAAAAAACTTTTGGAAGCTACTGCTATTGCAAATAGGGAAGCAGCGGTCAAAATCCCTCAAAATTCAGTCGGGAGATGATCCAGTGGATCCGGTCGAACCTACGCTACTCACCACCCCAAAACAGCTTTCAAACTAGCATAATTAGCAGAGGTGGTTGATGGTCGAGGTTCAGTGAGGGAAAGTGGTCTGATAGACATGGTATTGGAACTGTAGGCCATCCACGATAGGCCCATTAGATGGATGGTCCTGATTGATACATCAGACTACCACGTGTAGGGTCGATAGATGGCTCTACCATGACTGGTTTCCCGACGGTTCTACCGTATCATCTCCGAAGATGAAAGGCGTAAAAAAAAAAAAAAAAAAAAAAAAAAAAAAAAAAAAAGAAGAAGAAGGTCCAGGAACGCTTTTAGTGAGTGGAGGGGTGGCTTCCCATAGCAGGCGACCAGAAATCAGCGCCGTTGCTATTTGCCACATGTACGGTCGACTCAACTGGGACCAGGCATAGTCCTCGACTCCTCAGACCGTATTTCGATTCCGCTTCTGCTTCTCCTCCCTCCTGGAAAAAGAACATCCACCAACCCATGGTAAATAATTAAAAAACAAAGGAGAAGGTAGGTAGTCCGCGGGACCATGCAGGATTGTACCACTACATGTCAGCGGATGTGCAGAAATCCTGGACGGTTGGATGTAATGGTCTCCACCGTGGCCTCAACAGAAGTATCCTCATTAGAGTGCAAACTGTCCGCTATAGCTTCAACGTATATCTGATCGGTGAGGTGCATCAATAGAGGATAGAGGGGACCCACTGAATAAATGGTCCAGATGGGACGCAGATTGCCTACTGACACTCAGTAGCCAGTAGCTACCAGACGGTGCTTTGTGGGCCCCACCATGATGTATGCGCTTTAGTCCATTTTTTTCACAATATTTCATGACATGAGCCCAAAATGAGGCAGATCCAAATCTCATGTGGACCGCACCATAGGAAATTGTGGTGATTGAACGCTCACCGTTAAAAACATTTTCCCGTTCATCTACATGTGTTTGACCTAATCAAAAAGCTGGATGGCAAATAAACATTACAATAGCCCTTAGGAAGTTTTTAAGGATGAGCGTTCACTAGCGCTACTGTTTTACTGCCACTTTTTCTTGTAGCGTGGTTAATTCGAGATTTAGTTGTCTCAATTTTTTAAGATCTTGCCCTAAAAATGAGTTGGAGAAATAGATTACGATTGTGGATAAAAACATATCATGGTACGGCACACAGAGCACTGTCCACTGGCGACCTCGCTACTGGCAGCCTCTCTGGGCAATCAGCGTCCGTCCAGATGGGACTCGGATTCGGTGGTGACCCCTCGGGTACGGAGGTAGTATTGGTCGGTGCTAAAAAAAAAAAGCACTGTGGGCGGCCCGGACGCGGATTGCGTACTACCCCGCCTGTGCCAAGCTCCGAACGGGGAGTTCAGTGGGCCCGCCCACCGTGATGTATCTGTACATTCAAGTCGTCAATCCCTTTTTTTTCTTATTATTTTAAGGCATGAGCGCAAAAATAAAGCAGATCCAACGCTCAAGTAGACCACACCGAATAATAAGCTTGGCTGCGTTTAAAATGCAAAAAAAAGTATTAAATGTCAGTTGCAGTCATCTGTGGTGTGGCCCATTTGACCGTGGGATCTGTTTCATTTTGTCCTGATGCGAGTCATCTGTGGTGTGGTCCATTTGACCGTGGGATCTGTTTCATTTTTGTTTCAATGCCTTAAATAATCTGAGAAAAGGGATAAACAGCTTGGATGTACAGATACATCACGGTACGCCCGTCCACAGAACTGCCCGTTCGGAGCTAGGAACGGGCAGGGTAGTACGCAATCCGCGTCCGGCGCCCCATCATAACACATGTATTTTATCAACTCCTGTCCATTTTGTCAGCTCTTTTAATGCACGAGCTAAAAGATTAGGCAGATTTAAATCTCATAGACCAGAACACAAGAAACAGGTTGATTGCACGCCGCCCACTAAAATCTCTAAGGCCAACGACAATTTTGGATCATGATGATATTTATGGTTTCCCTTCATCCAGGTCTGTCTACCTAATTCATAGGTTGGATGACAAATAACACTACAGTCGGCCTTAAGATGTTTTTTTTTTTTTTTTGGATGCTAACATCTGGATACCCTGATAGCCCACAGTGCACGTGCAAAACCAAGTGATAAATGGGCACTGGTTGTAGCCGTGGGCCCTCCAATGCCTGAGTAAAAATAAGCACACAATTGGCGTAGTCAAGTTAAGGTAATTGGCATAGTCAAGTTAAGGTAATTATGTATATCTTTTCCTGCCGATGAGGGGCCCTATTTATAACCTTTTGACATTGACTAAGTATCTGGTAGTGAATCTGCTATATAGATGCATATCATAGAAGGGATCTCTTCCCAGATATATCGCGCTTATTTCAGCATGATCCTCGATGAAGATCTCGTGGGGAATCCTTTCCGTATACGAAGAGGATCTCCCCTCCTGTCTCGCGATAGTGGTCAATATCTAAGACTGAAGCTGATGGTTGACGCCGACCACTTAGTCGATGGCCGAGGCTGACCTCTAAGTCGATGGTTGAGGCCCTTGGTTGAAGTTGGTCCTTGAGGCCGACAATCGAGGTTAACCCTTGAGGTGGGCATATAGAACCGTCTTCTTGGTCAAGATTGTGAGGTATCAAGTGGGCGACCAAGGCTATCATTCGTGATCGCCACTCGGCCTGGTCGCGGAGGTCGTGAGGTCAGCATCTAAGGCCGACCTCATACCCGACCTCACGTCCAAGCTATTTCCCTTGTTATTTCTATTTTATTCAAAGTGTTTGGTCAATCTAGTTTTACCTATAACAGTAGCCCCCTACTTTCAAGTGCTCTCCAGGAGCTCGGGAAGTAAAAGACCTTGGACTAACGCTCGAGCACAAGGTCTCACGCAGGAGAGGTCGGGAGGTCGGCTCGATCAGGGCACATCCCCTGCCATTATTGTGGGAGAAGGAAAGGTTGTGCGCTTCGGAACCCGGGGAGGATATAGTGATGACGACGACGGGTCGTACGAGGAGGCGTGGGTTGTGCGGCGCCTCCTCATCTCCTTACGAATGGTAGGAGGACACCTGTCTCTGCCTCGATAGTGAGGCCTGCCCACGAATCCTTGATTGCCACGTGGATAGAGGCGTGCGTCGAGGCATCTTTTCGAATTAAAACATTAAATGCATGCATTTAATGCTGCAGTCGAAAATGCTATAAATAGGGGAGGAGTGCCCTAAACCCTTTCATTTGCTCCGCTCGCCTCCTTTGCTTCCTCCTGCTGCCGGACTTAGGTGATTTTCGGTGAGTCGGGATTTCTCTTTTTCCTACTTCTCCGGGCAGTCCTCCATTCCTTCTCCGGCCTTTCGTTTCTTCTACGATTCCTTTTTCTCCTCTCTTCCTTAGTTTTCTTTTATCTTTTGTAAATGTCAAACGATTCGGGTAGGGCATCTGTATCCAGTGCCTTTCATGGGGAGTCCATCCCCGAAAAGCGTGGACTCCCGGCTGGGTGCATTCTTGGGTGAGCCATCTCCGACGATGGAAGCCCGGTAAGAAGAGGTGGTGTTTGCCCCAGCAAGGTCGCGGCTGATATCTGTTGGGGGGCCGTCCTTGGATGTCGGTCCTTTTGGATCGAGGCTGCAGGAGGCAGACTTGGGCTCCATCAACACTGAATTCCATATCCGCGACTCCGTGGGGCTACGAGCTCCTGAGATCGGGGAAATTCCTGGCCACCCTCGCGCGGGCGAGGTGGCCATTTATGTCATGGCCCTTCATGTGGTTTGCGGTTTCCCATTCACCTTATTGTTCAGGAGCTCGTTCATCGCCTAAGGCTCGCCCCTGGGCAACTAATTCCCAACGTTTGGCGAGCTATATTCGACACATACATCTTGTGGCATCAACTTGAATATACCAAGCTAACCGTGGATGAGTTCCTGTATTTGTACAGAGCGAAGGCCAGTCCGAGTGCTGGGGGCTGGTACTACTTCTCTTCTTGGGTGAACCAAGGCCAGACCCTCATCACTGACAACTCGTCCTCCGACAAGGGCTGGAAGGACAAGTGGTTCTTTACATCGGGGGAATAGGAGGCCCCAATGGCTAAGGTGGGTAGGCTGCGCTCTCAAGTACCCACGCTTTTGCTTTTACAGGTCCGAATATATATATAGATATATATATATATTATATATATATATATATAATATATATATATATATATATATATATATATAATATATTATATATATATATATATATAGTCTATTTCTCGTCCGATGATCACTCCTTTGTCTTTGTACCAGGTCGGCCTATTCGTGGTTGATTGAATAGGTACATTATAGTTGGTCGGTGACTTTGTGTCGTTTGTGTTTGTACGTTATTTGTTATTCGTTTAGCATTTTGTAAGTGCTTGTATTTAAAGCACACATGTAGCTGTCAAATTTCGTAGACAAAATGCTGGTTAGATATCTAGTACACACCAGTTCTCTATAACACCTCATGAAGATCGACTCAACATCAAAAGACTAGAAGACTCCACATGTTTTCAAGTTAAAGATCAATGTGTATGTAAGCCATTAGGTGGTATGACCCTAGAAGAGACTTAGGTTAGATGTTTTTTAAACATGGCCTTATGTACTTAAAATATAAAAATTACAGTATAATTTCATTGATGTTCGGCCAGCCCAACTTTTGGTTTGGCCAGCCGAATTTGGATTGGCCAACCTAACCTCAGCCTCGGGCAAGTTTTCAGCAATACAAAAACAGAAAATCTGTTGCAAGTTCAGCCAGCCGAACCTGGCATTGGGCTAGCCCAAAGGTGTCTCGGGTCAAGTTTCCTGCAATGGAAATTTCAGGTTTTAAAGGAATTCGGCCAGCCAAACCCTGAATTCAGCCAACCGAATTTTGGTTCGAGTGAGCTGAATTTTTAATAAATTTTATCCCACGCAATCCGATAGCCGTTGGAACAAAATCGTTAGAATCCGACCAGCCGAACCTATTTTTAAGCTGACCGAATTTCCAATCCCTTTGGATATAAATAAGAACATTCTCTCATTCATTTTAATAACGAAATTCAGTGAAAAATCTTCTACAAGTGAGAGATAAACTAAGGTCTTCCCAAAGCTATCTATGTGGTGATTATTATTTGTATTTAACTCAGTTAATTCTCTTTCCCAAGTTAATGTTAAATGCAATTATAGAGTAATTTGTACTCTACTTGAGAAATAAAGAATTGAATATACAACAGTTAGGGTTTATATTTTTAAAGAAATATTAGATCCCTATATTCTTTCCGGTTGAGCATACATTACTTCATCGACATTCAAGAAAGAAGATCGCTGCTCGAAACCTCGACTTCATCTTTAAAGTGACTTTGTCTTTTAAAGATAAATATTGTTATTGTTTTATTTCATTTAAGTTTGTTGAGATAACTCAGAAATATCATTTGGGTTGATTTGTTGTTAAGCTCGTAAAAATCACAAAGGGGGTTGATTCGTGGAAAGCTTATGAAAATCACAAGAATTGTAAGTGGTTGTTAAGGTGAACCTTTAAAAACCTTGATACAATGAAAAGCCAAAATTATGAGGTTAGTAATTTTGGGAGTGGAGTAGGTGTGTGTTAAATACCGAACTACTACAACTCCTTGTGCATTTGTGGTGATTTATTTATTTGATTATTGCCTTTTACTATTTTGAAAGATTGATTTCAAGACGTCGTGAAATAAAGTTTGTCTTGCCTAAAATAATAGGTGAAGGTTGTCCTACGAATTATTGGAATCAAGGTTTCAATATTTTGTACGATTGAGAATATATTTTCTGCATTTTATTATAAGGAATTGGTATTGTCTTATTGACCACCCCTTTAGGACATTTGTAGCTCATCTATCACATTTGTATATGCGTATTTTCCTGCAGATATAGCTGACCAGCCCCGCCCGTCGAAGAGAATCAAGCTTCCCTCTACAGCTCAGCTAGAGAAGCTGAGGAGGGTGGTTAAGAAGATTCCTGCCCCTCCTCAAGCTCGTTGAGGAGAATCTTTTAAGGTTGCTCATGACAGGCCCGACCTTGCCCTAGAGGGGGTTGATGTTGATGTTGCACGGCCGAGGTTGGCTGATGCTGGGCTCGAGTAAGAAGTCAATCGGGACTTCTTTGGCGATGTCGTCGTCGGCTTTCGTGGCCAACTTTGCCAGAGCATCTGCTTGAGAATTTTCTACTTTGGGGACTAAGGTGACTTCGCACTTGTTGAGCATGCCAATAAGCTCTCCTTCTGCAAATAGGTAATCATCTTCTCCCCCTTGGCCTGATACTAGACAACAACTTGGTTGATAATGAGTTAGGAATCGCTATGAATCTTCAAGGCTCGGTCTCCCATAGCTTTTGCTAGCTTAAGCTTGGTGAGGAGTGCTTCATATTCTGCTACGTTGTTGGATGTCGAGAACCTAAACCTCAAGGCGTACTGTACGCAGGTCTGGTCTGGTGCAACAAGGATTATTCTCGCTCTACTGCCTTTTGAATTAGAAGATCCATCAACATGAAGGGTCCACTCTTGCAAGTCAACTTCGTTCTCGGCCTTTTTCGGGGGTTCAAGGTTAGTGAACTCAGCGATGAAGTCGGCTATTGCTCGGCCTTTGATGGTGAATTGGGGTTGGTATACGATGTTAAACTCGCCAAGCTCAATCGCCCACTTAGTCAGTCTCCCTGACACCTCGAGCTTTTGGAGCACTTGTTAGAGGGGTTGGCCGGTTAGGACTACAATGGTGTGAGCCTGGAAGTAGGGGCAGAGGCATCACAAGGATACGATTAAGGCCAGCACGAGCTTCTTGATATCAATATATTTGGTCTCAGCTTGGACCAATGCCTTGTTGACATAATGCATGGGAAGTTGTTTGCCTCCGACCTCTCTTATCAAGTCCGAGCTAACCGATGCGGTTGAGATAGCCAAGTAGAGCAGTAGTGGCTCTCCCTATTTGGGCTTAGAGAGTAGCGAGGGCAACCCGGGGTACTACTTGAGTCGTTGAAAGGCCTACTCACAATCGTTGTCCCATGTCGGCTTCGTCTTACCCTTTAGTTGTTGGAAGAATGACAGACACTTATTGGTGGCTCTAAAGACAAACCTATTGAGGGCCGTGATTCTGTCTGTAAGGCATTGAATTTCTTTTGTAGTCCTAGGTGATCTCATGTTCAATAATGATTGAATCATGTCGAGATTTGCTTCGATTCCCCTTTAATTGACCAAGAAGCCGAGGAACTTTCTCGAGCACACCTCGATGACACATTTGTTTGGGTTTAGCCTCACATGGTACTTCCTAAGGATAGCGAACATCTCTTCGAGGTTAGCCATGTGGTTTGCTACTCTGATGCTCTTGACTAGCATGTCGTCGACGTAGACTTCCATGGAGTGCCCGATCTATTTAGCGAACATCTTGTTGATAAGGTGTTGATATGTTGCTCTAGCATTTTTAAGCCTAAAAGGCATAACCTTGTAGCAGTAGAGCCATTTGTTGATAACGAAGTTCATTTTCTACTTGTTGTGTTCGTGCATGACTATCTGGTTATAGCCCGAGTAGCCTTCCATGATGCTGAGAAGTTCGTGCCCAGCTCTACTATCGACCAGCTGGTCGATCCTAAGGAGAGGAAAACTGTCTTTTGAACACACTTTATTCAAGTCCATGTAGACGACACATAATTGCTATTTCCCATTTGATTTCTTCACTAGCACGACATTTCCTATCCAGTTGGTATAATAGATTTCTTCAATAAACCCGGCCTCGAGAAGCTTACCAACCTCCTCATCGATGATTGTGTATCGCTCTGGTTCGAATGTTCGTCACTTTTGTCTCACAGGTCAGTGGTCGGGATCAACATTCAGTATGTGGACCATTACCTCTGGGTTGATGTTAGGCATGTCTTGGTGTGACAATGCGAAGACGCCTGCGTTCCACTTCAGTAAGCTAACGATCTCCTCTCGCTAACCTGGGACTAACAACAAGCTAACTTGAATCGTGCGGGTCAAGTCGGTTTCACAGAGGGGTATAGCCACTATGTTCTTTACAGGAGACCCTCTTTCAACTGATTCTTCTAGGGGGTCGAGAGAGGTGATAGCCATCATCTGTTGTTGCATTTTTTCCCTAAGTGTCGATGAGTAACACTGTCGGGCTTCATGATGATTGCCTCTGACCTGACCGACAGTATGCTCGGTCGAGAACTTCATCGCGAGGTGATAGGTAGATATCGCTGCTCTCATGACATTGAGGGATGGTCGTCCCAATATTATGTTGTAGACATAGGGGAAGTCGACCACGAGGAAGTCGATCATTATGGTGGTCTGCTTATGACCCTCTCCTACAGTCATGGGCAGCAGTATACTTCCTTCGGAGGTGATTTTCTCCCCCGTGAACCCGAACAAGGGAGTGCGGATAGGACGTAATATGGACCTCCCGATTACCATTTATTAAAGGCGGCGGCAAAGAGGATGTTGGCCGAGCTGCCAGTGTCCACCAGTATGTGGTTAATTTTTTGGTTGGCCACGGTCATGGTTAGTACCAAGGCATCGTCGTGTGGGTGGTGGATTCCTCAGGCATCTTCCTCAGTGAAGGTCAAGATGCAGGGGCTCAATTTCTGCTCCTTCGCAGCCTTACTGGTGAGGTATACATGGTGTTATGTGTTGTTGTTGTTGATGCTTCTAGCGTGCACCCTACGATCTCTGTTCGAGTCTCCACCGGTTGCAGGTCCTCTGAAGATTATGCGTATTTCACATGTCGCTTCATTGTTGTTTCTATCATCTTGTTGCTCATCTCGTTTATTAAGTCGCTCATCTCTCCTTATGTTAACATACTCTTGTAGGTGTCTGATTCGAATGAGGGACTTGATCTCTTCCTTGAGGTCGAAATATTCAGCGATGGTGTGCCCGTGATTGCGGTTGGTGGAAGTAGCAGTACTTCTGTTTCTCTCTTGTCGGTATCGGCCTTCATCTTGCTCGACCACTTCAAGATCCTTTTGTTGCGAATCTCCATAAAAACTTGCTTGGGAGTTGCATTCAACGGGGTATAAGAGCAGAATCTACTCTTCAATTGTCGGTTAGGATGCAAACCTCTGCTCGGATCGTCTTGCTTTCTCGTCTTGCTATTGATGGTGGGCGGCTCCCTTTCCTCCTTGTGCTTCCTATCCTTAGCTGAGCTACCTGTGGTTCGAGTAGCTTTCCACGAGCTGAAGAGTTCTTCTGCGTTAGAGTACTTTTGGGCTCGGTTAAAAAGATCAGCCAAGGTAGTCAGAAGGGGGGGGGGGGGGGGGGGGGGGGGGGGGGGGGGGGGGGGGGGTTACCAATTGAGAAGAGGAACTTCCTCTCCGAAAGACCAGATATCATGGCAGTCAGAGCTATCTAGTCAGAATAGCCGTCCACCTATACCGCTTTCTCTTTGAAGCGGATAATATAGTCCTTTAGTAGCTCGTTTTCCCTTTGGGTAACGGTGAGGAGGTGGGTCGTTGGTTTTCTTCGATCCTTCCCACCGATGAATTACGTGATGAAGGTCTCGTTGAGTCGGGCAAATGAGCTAATGGACTTCGGCTTTAGCTACCTGTACCACTTTCGTGCAACTTCTAACAAAGTCAGGGAGAATGCTCGGCACATCACTGAGCTCATAGCGTCCTGTAGCTCCATCCAAGCTCTGAATGATTCATGCTCGGCCGAATCTCCATTCCAGAGTAAGGGGTAATCTGAGGCATCAAGCATCTCGATGAAAGTTAAAGATCTCATGATGTCGTCGGTAAATGGAGGTTTCATTTCCTCCAACATGGCTTCAACAGAGGTTGGAACCCGAGCACGGTACGCTTGTTGGATGTCACCGAGCTATCCTCAGATTTCTTTGAGCTCAGCTTCCCATGAGACCTCATTCTCTACGACGATCTCGGGGGCCTTTTCGCACCTCCTTTTCTCAAGGGTGTGGAGCGGGTCGAAGTTTACGAGTACGGTGGTTCCCGCGGTATGCACAGGAGCTTGGCTATGCTACCGGGTCGTTGCTTTATCGCATGAGAGTCGTGGGGCACTTGAGGAGGTCAGGGCAATTCAATTGATGCCCCTACTTCCACACCGTGATCAAGAGGTGGTTGTTGCCTTTCCAGTATTTGCATTATTCAGTTGACATTGCTAGTTATGGCTTCAACCTGGTTTTCTAAGGAGATGAGCCGACCTCCCCTGTTGCGAGACCTTTGTGCGGCCATCGCAGGAGGATTGGTATGATGCTCTGAAGGCAAATTCTTGGGACTTTCAGGCTGTGCTTCTAGTGTAGGGATTGGTGCAGTGATGGCGGCTAAGGCCCTCTTATTTCCTTTAGCCTGTTGGGTAGGCGAAGATAAGAGGTTTTTAATGACTTCCTTAGTCGAAGTTGGCCCTTGAGGTGGACAAGTTGCCCCTCAAGGTGGGCATATAGAACCATCTTCTTAGTCGAGATTGTGAGGTATCAAGTGGGTGACCGAGGCCATCATTCATGGTCGCCATTCGGCTTCATCGCAGAGGTCATGAGGTCAGCGTCTAAGGCCGAACTCATACCCCACCTGGCATCCAAGATATTTCCCTTGTTATCTCTATTTTTTTTTTTTTTTTTTCCAGTTGTTTGGTCAATCTAGTTTTACCCGTAACATTTTTAACCGGGGGCGTTCAATCGCCATGGTTTCCGTGTAGGCCACATGAGATTTGGATCCGCCTCAATTTTTAAGATCATGACCTAAAAAAAAAACTGAGAAAATGGATGAAACGGCGTGGATAAAAACAAATACATCATAATGGCGTCCACGGAGCTTTTTCCAACACAGGCAAGTACCGACCAGGTCCTGGAGGGTCGCTAGCGAGTCCGAACCTTTCCAGATGGGTCAAAAGTGGGACCCATATAGTGTGGAGGTCAAGAAGACAGTAGGAGGATGCTCTTGCATATACAGGCGAGAGATTGACACCATTCATCAGGCAAGTCCCCTGGGCTGTAGGTCCCACGTGTATGAAAAAAGGATGGTTACATTCACAGTAAGTAGAACGGCCCTACTTATCGGTTCCGGACAGATTCACCGGCGGATCCGCCTGATGAACGATCAAGATCTCGCACAGGCACATCACATTGAGACAAACGGCGCGCGCTTGATCGTCGCTGCTCCAAGCGGCAACTCCACTTTGAGGGAGAGAGATAGGTGCATTGAGAAATGATAAGATGTACAGCTGCTGTATGCAGACTTTCACACGTGTCTTATCACATGTGTAGCACATCTGATCCGTGTAAAAACTGGCCAAACCATGGTGAAGAACCCTGTAGAAAGTTAGCACCACCCACTCATTAGCTGGGCCATAAGTTAAAACAACAGTTGACACAGCGTAATGTCGTGGTCCAGCCAATAAGTGGATCGTCTACATTTTCAAATCAAACGATCAACATAATATGGTCTTATATTATGCACGGATGGGATATTCTACACCATGACACGTCATCAAGAAATAAACTACTGAAAATGAAATTTACCATACGAACCCTGTATCTTATCAGTCTTGAGGAGAAAATGTCTTGCTTACCTGCAGGTGAGCAGAAGATGGTAGACGCTGCAGGTACGGCGAACTCAGCACCTGAAACGAACAAATTACAAACAAAAGAGAAAAAGATTTATATATTATATAGTAGGACTGATGTTGGCAAACACCCCAACCCTTCCCTTCCAATATTGGCGAACAAATAATACAACCTTTTACTATTCTCAGCACCGAAAGTTGAAATGTGGACCTATCCATCCATTATAGACTTGTGATGGTACCGAAGTGCTGTGAGGCCCATGACAAACTGTTCGTTAGATCCACCCGTCCATCAAGGCTATCCCCTCATGCTAACCGTATATAGACCAGTCTGGCTCTAGGAATGGAATGATTTTTGGTATGTCCCTGCATCCTAGCTTAGAGGTCTGAAGAATGGATTAGATGGTATAGATAAGCATGGTGGGTCTCAAAAACAGTGGAGAAGGTTTTATTGGTTGGTGTCCCGTCCAACTATTTCCTTATAAAGTGGCCGACTAGAGTTTTCATTCCTACTGATTTTGGGCACATGGCTAACATTTAAGGGCGCATCTAATGGGAGTGGATTGGATGCACCGTTTACATTAGCCTGGTTATCACCGCAAGCTGCCTCTGTATGCATCTGATACGAAAAGTCTCACGTGAGGTGCCTAGGTAGCATGGCCACAGACGTGCCTACCGCATATGACATCCACCTTGTCAATCAGGTCCAACAACCCTCTTCATTTGTAATTGATAAAATAAAATAAAATCAGATTGACACTCTGGTGGGCCACCCCATGCGGAATCACTCCTGTATTCTATAAATTTATCTGCTATGGCCTACCTAGTTTTATTATAGCCTCATTTTTGGAATGATTTCACCGTGATGAGGCAAGTTAGATGAATGGATTGAATGAAATATGGAAACTTCCATGTGCCCTACACAAAACTAAAGGTGAGAGTTCCACCCCTACTGTTTCCTATGGTGGGGCATACCTGAGCTTTGGATGGCAATGAGTCTAGTAACGTTTCCCAGGATGAATGAGAGGCGCAGTGTCCCTGATGAATGGATTGGATGTCGTGAAAGTTTGCCTACGTGGCCAATTCACGCTAGCGGGGTCAAATTCTATATCCTCATCTTTCTTTTTTTTTTTTTTTTTTTTTTAAATTAATAATTAATATAAGCATGTTTATAAAGTAGGTACCTGAACCTGGTCGTGCAAAAATCTGATGTATCCCATCGCTTCGTGAAGGACAGAAGCCGTGTCTGTCTGCATCAGTCAAAAAGTCAAGGGTCAAAAAAAAAAAAAACACAAACATCCTTGTCACGACAAAAGGGTCGCGAGTTTTCTGAAGCACTGTATCACAAACTTCTATGAGCCCAACGCAATGTTTGTCTGGAATCAATTACTCGTGCATCAGTTTCCAGAGTGATTTTTAGAATGTGAGCCCACAGATACAAAACTCACGCCGGCCACAAACCAGATAAAGTGGGGATGGAAACACCCACCAAACTCCTGGGCCCACCGTCATATTTATATGCCACCCAGCTCGTTCGTAAATAAGGTGATTCCCACGGTTGATGAAGGGAAAGCATATAGATCATACCCATCCAAAACTTCTGCCGGGCCTAAGATAATTTGCTTTCCCGTGGTGTGGCCCACTTGAGTTTTTGGGTCTGCTTCAATTTTTGATCTCATCCTAACATGAGATCTTGCGTATCTCGAAACAAATGGACCGACTGGATGTCACGAGGTTGGTTCCAGAGAAGTTTGGGTTGCCGGCAACAGGTGTTACACGCAACTCGCGTCCCGACAAAGGACCCGTTTTTCCCGGGAGTGGTACTTTCCACCCCTAAACTTGATAAATACACCCCTTTGCTGCCAAATTTAGGGGGTGAGATTTTCAATATAAATATTCGATTTTTTTATTTTTATTTTTATTTTCCTGCAGCCGAACCTTGCCGTAGGGAGAAACGAGCTTCTGCAATGCCGTAATTCGTTCTCCCAGCTTCTCCTTCTTCACCTGTCATCAAATCCAAAACTTATATAAAATAAAAAAGAAAATGGCATTTAAATCCCATGTTTTTACACACACACGCTCTCTTTCAGAAAAAATAAAAATAAAAAGGAGTGCATGCATAAAAAGTAAGGGTGCAGATATCAACTCCCATAAAAGAATTTTTTTTTTTTTTTTTTTTTATAAAAAAAAAAAGGGGGTTCGGATTTTGAGACTTTCAATAGTCCGGCGGAAGCAGCGACCTCCGTTTTGTGCTTCTTAGGCGTTTTCCCACCGTTCTCGGCTGACGCACACGAACCCGAACCCGAACCCGTCCCCGACTTGAGAACAGAGTCAGGACCCGACTCGACTCGTCTGTTCTCCTCCATGCTCCCCTCTCCGCTCTTCGCTTTCTGCATACAAGAAAACCAACAAAATCATCCCTTCTTCCAAATGCGTACATGCATGCATGCATGTCGGGTTTCCAGAATCAGAATTCCACCAACCCTCGACTTAGAGAAACTGCAGCCGCTGCTTGAAGAGTCGAAGAGGAATCTCCACCGCTGATTCCAGATTTCTGGGCCACCGCACCTGCTTCGAAAAAACCCATCACCTCTTCGTTTCGGCCGTCGTCCCCGAAACGCAGCATCTTCGAGCGTGTCCCATCAGGCAAAGACGAAGGGTAGATTAAGACCTCCTCTATAAAGGGACCCACATCACCAGATTCAAGCATCTGAGCAAAACTCCCTCCTGAAAGTGGGCCCCCATCAAAGCCATTGTCCGTCGCCATCAAAGCTCAAACCACCAAAAACAGTAATACAAAAGCCCTTTTCTGTCTTCAAGCTCTGCAACTACTACCCTAGAGAGGGAGAGAGAGATTCCAGGTAATGAAAGAGAAGAAGGTTCTGGCAATTGCAGGGAAGGCAGAGTCCCGTCCGTGGGGGTTGGGCTTTGGTTTTGTTGCCCTTCGCTTTTGGGATTTGAAAAGTTAATTTGGTAGAGTGGAAGAGTACGACTATTAATACGCATGCACATTGCCAGTCGTCCGTGGAATCCTTTCCAGACCGTCCAAATGTTACGTCCACTGTATCGAAGAATCAGACTATATGACTATTTATAAACTTGTTAATGGATACTCAGTCACACGTTGGATACACGTTTAGGGCGTGTTTGGGCAGCGGGATTAGAAGGGATTAGGTGGGATGGGATTCATGTGGTCCCGTGCCAATTTCACTCCGGGAAGAATAGAAAAGCTTGGAATTAGATTAGATGGAATTGCATTGGTTCCGTGCCAATTTTACTCAATGTTAGTAAGTTGTGTAGGTCCCACCATGATGTGTGGGTCCACCCATTTTTTGAGATTATTTTAGAACATGGGCTAAAAAAATCATGTAAATCTAAAGCTCAAGTGGACCCCACCATAGAAAGCAACAGGGATTGAATATTTACCGTTGAAAACTTCTTTAGGGCCACATAAGTTTTGGATCTAACTCATTTTTTAGGCCCATGTTATAAAATGAGGTTACAAAACAAATGAACAGCTTAGATATAACACATGTGTGTTATTCTCAGTAATTTCAAATGATGGTGAGTATATCTATTCAATGTACCACTGTATTACCAACAAAGTATGGTATTAATGTTATAGCAACGCGGGACAATCCCTGCCATGGGTTATAATTATGATTTTCTGAATCCTCCCACCTAATCCTTTCTAATCCCATCGCCCAAATACGCTCAAAGATCTGACCGTCAAAGCTGGGATCTTTTGACCGATTCATCCTACAAAGAAATTCAGATTAGCCGGAACAAATTTTTTTCAAAGAATTTTACAAATGAAAGAAGAAAAAAAAAAAAAAAAAAATCCCAAAAGATTTTTAAAATTTACCTCATTAATTTATGCAACCATCATCTTATGAGCCGCATCATAGAATGTCGATGTAAAATCAATTGAGAAGACCAAGTGTATACCCATTTAGAAGTGGAGTGGATTGGCTGGAAACGGATTTGCTACTCCCCTGCCACCAGCCATTGGCTAGTGGTCCGTGCTATGTGGGCCCACCACGGGTGTATGTGTTTCATCCATGCCGTGGATATCCAATCACTATTATTTTCCTATGTGTGGTTCACCTGCGCGATTATATTTCTTGTGTTGCGCAGCACGCCAACAACGCAGTGAGCCTAGATCCAATCTAAGGCCTCACCCACAAACGATAGACAGGAAGAAATATAAACTAAATAGATCAAAGCAATCCAAAACAAACCACAAGACAAGATATACGTGGAAAAACCCCAAAACTAGGGTAAAAAACCACGGATGCAAAATTCCACTATGAAGAGAAACGAAGATTACAAGGCAATATACTAACCTCTCTCTTGGAAGTACAGAGAAAACCCCTTGCCCACACTTTAGAATCATTTCCTAGAATTCACCTTAACCTAAAATAGCCCTAGGGACCCCAATTTATAGTTTTGGCAACTTCCCTTTCCCCATCCCAGTTGCGAAAGGACTTGCGACACGAAATCCGCGAAACTCCTTTCGCATCCTAGTTGCGAAAGGACTTGCGACACGAAATTCGCGAAACTCCTTTCACATCCCAGTTGCGAAAGGACTTGCGACACGAAATCCGCGCAACCTCGACTGGTCGTAGGCGGCCCCAGATGTGGCTCTACTTCTCAACAATCTCCCACTTGGAGACACATCTCCATAAACCTTGTCTTCTTCATTCGGAGTGCACCACCTCCCCGTCTTCAAGCCTGAAGACCAATCAAAGCTGAACAGAGCTTCAACTTCTCCCTTGTGACCGCCTTGGTCAGCATATCCGCAGGATTCTCACTTGTATGAATCTTCTCCAGAGCAATCGATCCATCTTCCAGTAACGAACGTATGAAGTGATATCTGATGGCAATATGCTTGGTCCTTGAATGAAAGGCTGAATTCTTAGCCAAGTGTATTGCACTCTGACTGTCACTGTACAGCTTGCAATCTGCTTGCTTCTTACCCAACTCTTCCATAAAACCTTGCATCCACACCATCTCCTTGCATGCTTCTGTAGCCGAAACATATTCTGCTTCTGTCGTACTGATAGATACTATCTTTGTAACTGAGAGACCCAACTGACTGCAGCACTACCCAGAGTAAAAACATAACCCGTAGTGCTTCTTCTGCTGTCGATATCTCCTGCCAAATCTGAATCCACGTAGCCTTGTAACTTGATTTTCGATCCACCATAACACAGCCCTACGTCCTTAGTACCTACCAAGTACCTAAGGATCCACTTCACAGCTTCCCAATGTTCCTTCCCGGGGTTGTTCATGAACCTGCTAACAACTCCCACTGCTTGAGCAATGTCTAGCCTCGTGCTCACCATAGCATACATGAGACTCCCAATAGCTGACGCGTATGGGACTTTAGCCATGTAGTCCTGTTCCTCCTGCGTCTTTGCACCTTGCTCCTTAGATAGCTTGAAGTGGTTGGCTAATGGAGTGCTAACCGGCTTAGCACCCCATATTGAATCGATCAAGTACCTTGGCTATGTACTCTGCCTGTGACAAAACTAATTTCTTGTTTTCCCTGTCACGCTTTATCCTCATGCCTAGGATTTGTTTTGCAGCTCCTAAATCCTTCATGGCAAATTCTCTAGACAATTGTCTTTTGAGATCTGAGATGTCCTCCATGCTTGAGCCAGCCACAAGCATATCATCAACGTACAGAAGAAGGATGATGTATGACGTATCAAACTTCTTCAAGTAACAACAGTGGTCTGCATGACATCTCCTAAAACGTTTCCCGACATGAAACTATCGAACTTCTTGTACCACTGCCTCGGGGCCTGCTTCAGGCCATATAGACTCTTCTTCAGTCTGCACACCTTGTTCTCATTACCTGGTGCCACGTATCCTGTCGGCTGATGCATATATATCTCTTCTTCAAGGTCCCCATGAAGAAAGGTTGTCTTAACATCTAGCTGTTCTAGATGTAAGTCCTCTGAAGCCACTATACTCAAGACCATGCGAATCGTAGACATTTTCACTACCGGTGTGAAAATATTTCAGTGAAATCGATACCTGCCTTTTGTTGAAACCCTTTCACAACCAATCTGGCCTTGTACCGTTTCGAACCATCGTGCTCCTCCTTCAGTCTGTAAACCCACTTGTTATGAAGAGCTTTCTTACCCTTGGTAGAGTGACTAGCTCCCATGTACGATTAGACTCAAGAGAGTCCATCTCATCATCCATGGCCTGCTCCCACTTAACCCGTATATCTGACTGTAACGCCTCTTCAAAACACTCTGGCTCACCATTATCTGTCAGTAGTAGATAATGTAAGGAGGGTGAGTATCGGACCGTGGGTCTCTCTCTCCGAGTAGACCTCCTCACAACTGGTGTATGCGGCTCTGCTCTGCCTCATCCTGTGGCACTGTAACACCCATGTCCGGTAACTCTTCCAACTCTACGAATTTTTTTCTCGGCCTTATTTTCCTGCACACTGTCCTTATGCATCACTTTTTCATTAAAGACTACCCTTGCTTCTGATGATTTTTCTGTTTTCTGCATCCCAGAACCTGTAGCCAAAATCATGTTGCCCATAGCCTATAAACGTGCACCTCCTGGACTTCGCATCCAGCTTGTTTCTGTGCTCTGCATCAATGTGAACATATGAAGTGCAACCGAACACTCTGAGATGTGCAAGGTTCACTTCTTTCCCAGTCCACGCTTCTTCTGGTAGCCCACCATCCAATGGTGCTGAGGGACTTCTATTGATGAGATATGCGGCAGTATTCACAGCATCTGCCCAAAAGGTCTTGGGCAACCCTGCATGTAACCTCATGCTCCTGGCGCGCTCAAGGATGGTCCTGTTAATGCGCTCAGCCACACCATTCTGCTGTGGTGTCCCTGGAATCGTTTTTTGATGTTTGATTCCATTTGCTGCACAATACTCCTCAAACCTCTTATCACAATACTCCCCCATTGTCAGATCTGAGACACTTTACTGTTTTACCTGTCTCATTTTCTACCATAACTTTTCACTTCTTAAATACATCAAATACATCAGATTTATGTTTTAAGAAGTAGACCCACAGTTTTCTACTAGCATCATCAATAAAGGTAACAAAATAACGTGAGCCACCAAGAGATAATACCTGTGCCGGTCCCCACACATCAGTGTGTACAAGCTCCAACAGATGTGTCTTTGGAGCGCGTCCCGTCTTCTTGAAGCTTACCCTCTTCTGCTTGCCATACACGCAGTCCTCGCAGAATTCCAAGTCAATAGACTTCAGCCCTGGTAGCTTCCCTTTTGACAATAGCACTTTCATCCCTTTCTCACTCATATGTCCCAGCCTCTGATGCCATAACTGCCCATTCACTCCAGTTGATGCGACTGCGAGTGAACTATACGATCCTGAAGTCACGTACAAAGTACCTTCCTTTTGCCTCGAGATATTACCAAGGCACCTTTTGTGATCTTCCAGGAGTCACTGGTGAATGTCGTCACATAACCGGTATCAGCCAACTGTCCCACTGAGATCAGATTACGTTTCAAACTCGGTACATGTCTGACATCCTTCAATTTCAAGACCGTTCCGTCTTTCTGATTTACATGAACATCTCCCTTTCCAACAATATTGCACGGCTCATCATCACCCAGGTAGACTCTCCCAAAGTCACCTGACACATAATCACGCAGAACTTCCTTACACGAAGTAGCATGAAACGAAGCACCCGAGTCTATAACCCAAGACTCATTCCTCGCATCAAGAGACAAGATCAACGCCTCTGTGTGTCGCTCTCCTCAGACAGATTCACTGAATCTTTCCCACCTTGAGAGCTTCCTTCTTGTTCTTGAGCGCCCTGCAATCACGTTTCATGTGCCCCTTCTTGCCGCAATGCCAACACCCGTCTTTGTCTTTCGGTCCCTTGGACTTATTCCTTGACTTAGAACGCCCGTGTTTATTGCCTCCTTTGCTCAGCGATCTTCCTCTCCCTTCAACGTTTAGAGTATTCCCTGAATCCCGTGAAACTCCTGATGCCTTCCTTCTAGATTCTTCGATGAGAATTAGACCGGCCACATCATCAAATTTCAGCTTTGTCGATCCTGAAGAATTGCTCACAGCAATCACCAAACCATCCCAACTGTCTGGCAAAATGGATAAGATCAATAACGCCCTGACGTCATCCTCAAAAGCAATGACAACGGATTCCAACTGGCTCGTGACTGTATTGAACTCGTTTAGATGTTCAGCCACGCTCCCACCATCTGACATCTTCATGTTGAATAGTTGTTTCATAAGATGAACCTTGTTGGATGCTGAGGGCTTTTCATACATGGTGGCTAGGGCTTCCATTAATTCTTTTGTCGTTTTTACCTTGGATATATTGAAGGCGACGCTCTTAGACAAAGAGAGTCGGATCGTTCCTAAAGCCTTCCTATCCAGTAAAAAACCATTCATCATCTGTCAACTTTTCTGGTTTCTTCTCTTTCCTCCTAGAGGAATATAGAGGTCCTTCTGATACAGATAATCCTCCATCTGCATCTTCCAGAAGGCAAAGTTTGAACCATCAAACTTCTCAATTCTAGTTTTCCATCTTCTGCCATCGCCCAATAGAACTAAACCAATAGCTCTGATACCAGTTGTTGCGCAGCACGCCAACAACGCAGTGAGCCTAGATCCAATCTAAGGCCTCACCCACAAACGATAGACAGGAAGAAATATAAACTAGAAATAGATCAAAGCAATCCAAAACAAACCACAAGACAAGATATACGTGGAAAAAACCCCAAACTAGGGTAAAAAAACCACGGATGCAAAATTCCACTATGAAGAGAAACGAAGATTACAAGGCAATATACTAACCTCTCCCTTGGAAGTACAGAGAAAATCCCTTGCCCACACCTAGAATAATTTCCTAAATTCACCTTAACCTAGAATAGCCCTAGGGACCCCAATTTATAGTTTTGGCAACTTCCCTTTCCGCATCCCAGTTGCGAAAGGACTTGCGACACGAAATCCGCGAAACTCCTTTCGCATCCCAGTTGCGAAAGGACTGCGACACGAAATCCGCGCAACCTCGACTGGTCGTGGCGGCCCCAGATGTGGCTCCACTTCTCAAACAACC
>JAJHSJ010000010.1:37519320-37633357 GCA_021015155.1 Magnolia officinalis
AGAAATACCCTTAGTTGGGTATGGTTTTAAGATGAAATGCAAGCGTTACTCTATGACTATGCTAGCAGTGCATGGGATCCACCTCGTCCGTCAAAGGTGAGCCACCCCAAGATTGGTCCTGAGCCCAAATATCAGGCTGATAAAAAAAAAATAAAAATAAAATAAAAATCAGATGGGCCACACCACAGGAAACAGTTGGATGGGAACGACCACCACTAAAACCATCCACAAGTTTGTGAGGGCCAAATGTGGCATGTATATGCCATCCAATCCATTCATCATGTGTCCAACCAAAAAAAGATATGCCCTAGACATCTGGCCATCCAAAACTCAGATGGGACACGTCACTTGAATGTAGAGGTTTTAGGCATCATTTATAATGTCCTCTATGGTGTGGCCTGCCATAGTTTTGGATTAGCCTGATTTTTGGGTCCTGGAGTGAAGATGAGATAGTGCATGTGATGAATGAGGTGGGTCTCATAGAGATTTCATCTCAGTAGCCCGAAGACGTGAATTTGGAAGTTTTTGGGTGGTTTTCCATGGATCTCTATGGTGTGGCCCACCTAATAAGTGTATAGGCTTGAGTTCTTGGAAATCCTACCATCGTGGAGGGGCTTACTATAGATTGGATCATACAAAAACAACATGGCGAGCCACCCAATAGAACCAATGGATAACCACCCAAAAACCTCTAATTCAATTCATGGCCTACGTGATGGTTGGATCAGCTTATTTTTTTAGGCATCCCAGTTTCATGATGGAGCAACCCTTATGGACAAGTTGGATGCCTCGAAACATCACAGTGGGACACATACTCAACAGTTGTAGAAAAAAAAAAAAACTAATTCCATGAAAGTCACAGGGGATCTGGCCTCATCCAAAACATATTCTTCTCCAAAATCTTTTGAAAGAGTACAATGGTTGATGCAATTAGAAATCAATAAATAGAGAATGATCACACAGCATGGAAGAGACCATGGTGTACCGTAAAGGCCGTTACGTAAAGGTAATGGTGGCAACCGTTACACGTTACAAGGTCCTAAAGGTCGTAACAGCCGTTACAGAAATATGACCCGTAAAGGCTGTTACAGCCCCCATAACAGCCCGTTAGGCCTCCCGTAAAAGGCCGTAACAGCACCGTCATGGACCATTACAAGGCCGATATAGGTTTTTCGGATTTTTTTCAATTAAGAAAGAGAGAGAGCGAGAGAGACCATAACAGCCATGACACCTCATGTTGTAAAGGTAACAGTGGTGGCTGTTACGGCCACAGTTACTGTTACGGAATACCTTGGAAGAGACTCAAATCAAACCATTGAAAACCATGGCTCCACCCTAGATGCGCTATGCCACATAAATCAACTCAAAAGTACAATCCTAACTATTTGAAACTATGTACTACATATAGATGTTAAATAAGAGAAATATGATGATAATAGTCCATACATCAAAGGCTAAGATATTCAAATCTGCAAAAAAAAATTTAAAAATAAAAAAAAAAATTAAAAATTAAATGTTGAAGTCCATGCTTAATCTATGGAAGTTCTCAATAGGTGAACAGTCTAGATTATTGAAAACCCCACTTTTGACAATTGAATTAGGTAAGTATAAATTGTGAAGTTGCATCAATTCCAATTTTAATTCTCCTGGACTACATTAGCCTGACTACATGCATGGAAGCATGACTTGCATTAACTAAGCGCTACATGGAGAAACATACTTCAGATCCACCCTCTGTCTATTACGTGCGCCACCACATTTTCACCGTGGATCCAAAAAATCGATCCAATTCAGGACTTAGGTGGGGCACATAGGTACGGTGTAAATCATACCAAAAACCTATAAATTTATCAGGCGGGGCCCACGTGAGTCTCGGAATGTTCTGATTTTTTGGGGTATCCCTTCATCTTATAGATGGAACAACAACAAAAAATAATAATAATAATAATAATAAACAAAAAAAAAAAAAAAAAAAAAAAAACAAGAGAAGTCCCGCCATTAAAATTGTCTAAATTACATGTTGGGCCCATTGTTGTCTAAATATGGCATCGAATTTACTAAGCTGACTAGCCCCACTAAGATGAGCTTATTCCTCTCTTCTTTTTTTTCTTTTTCTTTTCTTTAAAAATTTAAAAAAAAAATAAAAAAAATAAAAAAATTTTAAATTTAAAAAAAATATTCTAAAGCTCAACAAGCTCAAGTTGCAGCCCTGTCCACACCATGCACACACTCACATGCAACTAATCAACTGCACATATGAATCAGTTTTCTGCAATCAATCAAAAGCAATAGAAAAGCTAAGTAGAGACAGAAAGCGAAGGAGGAAGAGAGAGAAGGAAAGAGGGAGAGGGAGAGAGAGAGATGCTTGCCTCCAGAGGAGATGGAGCTTTCTGCAACAAAAACCCTAAGATCACCGTTTTAGGGTTTCAGGGAAGAGGGCTTGAGAGAAGAGCTTCGCTCTCGTTTTATGTGCGAGGAGAGAGGAGAAAAAGGGTTTGAGGGCTTTAGGGCGAGAAATTGACCACTGTAGACATAACTTTTTATCCAGTTTCTTCTGTGAAGAGTCCAAAATAGAGTTGGGCATCGGACCGAGTCAAATCGGATTGGGCCCTACTCGACCCTGTCTGAGTTCTGCATGTCCTGACCCGAACTTGGTCCGATCCAGGACTGAGTCCGGGTCCTCTGACCCGATCCGATCCTAACCCATGCTGACCTGAACCGATCCGAGTCCGACTCGGTCAGGAAAACCGAGTCGGATTGGATTGGCCCAGGTTCGGATCGGTCTTTTTTCACTCTGTAAAGCTGTAGCTGCCAGGTACTTGCCCATGTTGCACTCTGTTACTTGTTAGCAGGTTGGCTGATGATGATTTGGGCATAGCTTGGTTAGGATTAAACATGAGAGAGAGAGGACCTTAGCCCAGTTAAGGGCCTGTTTTTAATTCCAGGCTAGTGTGTGCCCTGCAAATTCAAAGAGTATGGATTCCCTCCCAGCCGTTGCTTTTTGAACTTTTGTTTTTGTTTTTTTGTTTTTTTTTTCTTTATAATAGTAATAATAATAATAATAATTATTATTATTATTATTATTATTATTATTTATGATTAGCACTGTCCCCATTCTTTCCCAATCCCAAACATGGTTCCTTGACAAAGGATTACATTCAACAGTAATCAATGACTGAATCCTTCCCAGGGAATTTTGGAACCTGCTAAATTCCACATTGCCAAACGAACCCATCATACTTTTGGCCATATTCTTGTCCAACTAGCCAGCCTTCTCATGGAGATTTAGCCCATCAGGTGAATGGCTCAGCTCATTTTTTGTCTCGGACACTCTGACAGTAGGCCCATCCTAATGATAGGCTGGGACTTGCAAATGTTTGGAAAAGAAGCTGCAAATCACCTCTTCAGGGGAAAACCGGCAAGATTGGATACTAGAAATCTATCTCAAATATCAAAATGCAATATCCTGGCAACCCTTCGTTTGAAAATTTAAAGCATATAGAAGGATAATTGTTATAAAACTCGAAGATAAATGTTCACATAAAAGCTGTATATTACGATATAACACTTCTATCTTTGTAAAGATTACCTTGGCCTAAAAACAGCCCAATCTATTCATCTGATGTACTGTGTCGAAAGCTCATGGTTTTACTTGATGTATTTACTGTGTGTGGCTCACCAAATAAATGGATTGTACAAATTTTTTCCTTATAAAGGCATGCCTATATATTTTTAGTTTCAAGGTTGTCTTATGTATTTAGGCAATTTATTTGTAACTTCTGTTCTATGGGGTGCTTTTTCTCCTGGGAATCCAGCCTCTCGGAAACAGATTCCATCAGCAAGAGGCTGATGTTTGTGTTTAGGTCCTAAGAAAGTGAGAAACGTATTCCCAAGAGAACTGTAAAAGGTTAGATATTGGGAAATGGATTCCCTTATTATAGACATATTTGTTAAGAGGATAAAATGCCTCTCTTCTCCTAACATTAGCAAAAGCTTCAGTCAATTCACAGAGAAACACATCCTTCTCATGTTCTTATCTAATGTAATTAGGCAATTCAAATTGACTTAATAACACCAAGATGATCATGCAAAATATATAACTATAAGGTATCACTTTTACTTTGCACTTCAATCCACCAAATGCAAACATCAGTCAGTACTCAATTACGCTAGGCTGGATGTTCGATTGATCAAAACCAGTTTCGCTAATGGCCATGACAATCTCATTGACCTAAACAGGTTTCACATCACCATCCTACCATGGGCGAGGTTAATTTGAAATCTTACTTAAACTAGAATTTCAAAGGATTGTGATATTGGGTTATTTTTCTTCACTTTCTGTCGATTTTCTTCACAAACCCATGTTGAACATTGAAGGCTGTGACAATGGTATTGTTGAAATAAATGGAACTACTATACAAATCAAACAAGGGCTATGATTCAATTTGTTAAAATTACTTACCAAATGGTAGGGGTTAGATGTACTGAGAGCACCCAAGAACAGCACAAAAATCCTGGTCTAGGTGACAGTAGTCAGAAAAACCAGCTATCATAATCTCGCAAGTTTTACAACTACATATAATTTGTTGGTTCAAATTGTGCCAGCTACCATTAGTGATAGAACTTGAAAATTACTCATAGTCCCTATCAGTTCCCCGGTGTGGCTATCGTTGTGTTTTCAAGTGGTCTAATTTTTGGCAGCCAAGTAGAACCTGAGTGGCACATATGATAGACAATTGATTATCAATAAAACATCATAGTGGCTTCACAAATGGTTTGTAGGTTAAGCTTATCCTGCAAAGATATTTTGGATTTGACCACATTTATATAGATGAAAGTAATGAAGGAAAGAACACACTTAAAGATCCAAACCATGAAGATGAGATGTGAAGAATGCTTTCAATTAATTAAGATTTTCAAGAATAAGTTCTTCATCTTCCCAACTCCCAAGAACATTCCAGTGTCGTTTGGATTAGGGGAATTTGAATTCCCCAGTGTTCTAATACCACGACCCTCATGATTATGTGGTTTGGAGGATATTCCCGCTTGTTAATTTAAAATTCAAACTAAGACTTAATTCATTAGACGCACTTATACTGCACTCATATCCATGTAAACACGCTTAGAGACACATTGTAAACGTACAGAGCTTTCTATTAGATGTAGGCTCATTAGAAAATCATTTGTTAATTACCTCTTTGAGTGCACCTAATCTTGTGTACTGATACCATGCTGCAACAGCAACTAGAACATGCATGAATGAATACACATGCACAATGCAGCAACAAACACTCTGGCAGAACCTCATAGGTGAATGGAAAGAAGACTCGGCAAAAGGCAAGGTACATCCACAAGCCGGAGAACCCGTAGGAGAGGGATGTAACTATGGGTCAAGCCCTTGGTTCAAGCTAGCCACTCCAACCATGAGTAGGGGTGAGAAGTCACTGAAACCCCAACTTACCAAAAGATTCTACTCTATGGAAGCATAAATGCTTTATACTCCAAACCATTATAAATTTACAATACATTACAGTGGGCCCAGTTGGTCTAATGGTTGGCTAGTGGTTGATGCTCTGCAAGCCCCACCATGATACATGTGTTTCATCCATGCCATCTATCCTTTTTTTTTTCATATCATTTTATAGTATTAACCCAAAAATAAAGTAGATCCAAATCTCAAGTGGACCACATCACAAAAAACAATGTTGATTGAACACCAACGATTAGGAACTTCCTGAGGGCTGCAAAAGTTTTGGATGGAGATGATATTTGTTTTTTTCCCCTTCATCCATGTTTGTATGACCTAATCAATAGGTTGGATTTCAAATAAACATTACAGTGGGCCTTATGATGTTTTTAAAGTTAGACATTCAATTACTACCATTTTCCTTTGATGTGGTCCACTTGAGATTTAGATCCGCCTCATTTTTTATATCAAGCCCTAAAATGTTAGGAAAAAATGGATGAACAACACGAATAAAACACATACATCATGGTGGGGCTCAACCCAATTCATAGGAAACTTTTAATGGTGGGCATTCAACCACCGCTGTTTGCTGTGGTGTGGTCCACCCGAGATTTGGACATGCCTCATTTTAGGGGAGCTGTCAAAACAGATGAACGGCGTGGATATAAGGCAGATCACATGCATCAGATTCACTCCACAGTCAGGGATTCATTAGAATAAGAAGAAATAAGAAGAGGAGGAATAAGAAGAAACTATCAAAGATTCAAAATGGAATCCTCACCAAAACCTGATTCAATCACGAAGAAGGAGAGGAGACTGGCGTCGGGCGACGGGCAGGCAGCAGAACGGGTGTTGAAGAAGAAGAGGAGACTGGAGAGGAAAAAGATCGTCCGTCGGGCAGGCAGCAGGACGTCGGGCAGCGCTTGTCCGCGTCGGGTTGGGTTAGGGTAAGAAAAGAGGGAATCGGATTGTGTACTGAGTTACTACGCTAAATGGGCACTGAGTTGATGCGTCATGAGCTGATTGGCTCTAATATGTGGTGTGGTCCACTCGAGATTTTAATTTGCTTCGTTTTTGGAATCAAGCCCTAAAATTATCTGTTGATATGGATTAACAGAGTGGATAAAATAAATAAATAACAGTGGACCCACACAGTTTACTCAGTACCCTAAGGCCTTGTGGACGGGTGGATTGGATGGGATTGAATGGTATTAGGGTGGATGGCATGGATTTCAAGGCAGTGATGGTGTTGTCGGTGGATTATCTTAAGATCCATGGGATTGCTATATCAAGTCTGTTTGACACCCCCAGCCAATCTCAGGATTAAACGTTCCCATCCCTTCCAATCCCTCAAACCAAACACATCCCAGGCAAATTTGAATGGATTAGGGTGGATTGGATGGGATTTAAAGGTAATGATGGTGTTGTCAGTGGATTGTCTTAAGATCCATGGGATTGCTATATCCCGGGATCATATCACCCAATCTATTTGGCATGTCCGGCCAATCCCAGGATTTAACTTCCAATCCCTTCCAATCCACCCAGCCAAACAGGCCCTAAGGGTACTGAGTTACTCAGTGTGCAATCCGCTTCCTCCTCTAAGAAATAGGATTGCATATTGAGTTACTCAGTACGCTTTTATCGTACTGAGTAAACTCAGTTGGGCCCACTGTGAATTTATGTGGTTTATCCACACCGTCCATCCATTTTACTGCTAATTTTATGGGTTGATCTAAGTAAATCCAAAGCTCAAGTGGACCATTACATAGGAAACAATGTAGAATAATGATTTCCACCGTTGAAACCTTCCTAGGGTCTAAAGAAATTTTTATTTGTCATCCAACTTGTTCGTAAGATCACAAAGACATGGATAAAGAGAAACCATAGACATCAGCTTGATCCAAAACTTCTTTGGCCTCCAAAAAATTTTCAATGGTAGAGGTTCAATCAAACTGTTTCCTGTGGTGTGGTCCACTTGAGATTTTAATTTGCTTCGTTTTTGGGATCAAGCCCTAAAATTATCTGTTAACATGGATTAACGGAGTGGATAAAATAAATAAATAACAGTGGACCCCACACAGTTTACTCAGTACCCTAAGGGTACTGAGTTACTCAGTATGCAATCTGTTTCCCCTCCTCCAAACGCCATTAGCTTCTTTCTCTTTCTCTCTCTTCCGTGCAAGGAGGAATCGTAAAAGGATCTACCGCTGCTTAGAAAGGTTTCAATGGTATTGAGTAAACTCTATTGGCCCACTGTAAATGGATGTAGTCTATCCACGCCGTCCATCCGTTTTTCAATCGCATTTTAATGGTTGAGACCAAAATTGAATCATTTCCAATGCTAAAGTGGAACAGGAAACATTGAGAATAATAATTTCCACCGTTAAAACATCACAGTGGCCCTTATAGAGGTTTCAACGGTGGATGTCATTATCACCGTTGCTTCCTTTGGTGTGGTCCACTGGAGATATGAATCTGCTTAATTTTCTAGATCATGCAGTAAAATTATATGAGAAAATTTATTAACAGCGTGGATAAAATCCTTAGATCACAGTAGACCGCACAGAGCCCTACCCGGACGGATTACCGTCCGGGCAGGGGTAGGACGTAGAGTTGGGCATCGATCCAGATTGGATCAAATTGGGTATAACCTGAACCGATCCGTAATCTCTATGTCTTGATCCGAACTCGGACCGATCCGATACATGGTTAGACTGACCCGAACCGAGTTCAACTCGGTTAGAGAAACCGAGTCGGATCGGATTTGATTTGATCTGGATCGTTTAAATTTAATTTAACTATTTCATGTGGTGTGGTCCACTTCAGCTTTCAATATACTGCATTTTTTTTGCTCAACGCCTAAAATGATAAGTCAAAATAGATGAACGGCTTAGATAAAACATATACAGCAAGGTGGGCCCCACATAACTCTAAAAAAATTGTATTAGTGCTTTCCCATATGTATTACCATGTTTACGTACACTGCCGTACTTTTCACGTCAGCTCTATATAACACTTGCTGTATATAAGCACGTCACCTGCTGATAATGGGGTATGTGTTATATCCAAACCATCCATCCATTTGGCGAGTTCATCTTAAGGCTTGAGACAAAAAATAAGATAGATCTAACTATCGTGGGGACCACACAAATTGTTTAATGGTAAAAATCATTCTCTGCTACTATTTGTGGTGTGGTCTAGATGATCTTTGGATATTATTTATTTTTTGGATAATGCTCTATAATGATGTCTAAAAATATATGAACCATATAGATATGATAAATACATCACGGTGGGCCATGCAACTTTGATATCCTTTGAACCGTTCGTACAACTCGAAGCTCGAGGAGTGTCAGTGCTCGTCTTCTCACGACACGTACCTATATATAGCTGGAGACGGGAGTGGATGTCAGATCATGTGAGCGTACGGAGAGGGGAACGGACTCGCTACTCTCCCTGACATAAGTCGGTGCTAGATGGGCCCCACCATGATGTATGTGTTTCATCCATGTCGTCCATATATTTTTACAGATCATTTTACAATATGAGTTTAAAAATGAGGTATATCCAATTCTCAAGTGGACCACATTACAGGAAACAGTGTTGAATGAGAGATAACAATTAAAAACATGTTGAGGGCCACAAAAGTTTTGGATCAAGGTGATCTTTGTTTTTTCTCTTCATCTGGGACTGTATGACCTAATCAACGGATTGGATGTCAAATAAACAGTATAGTAGGCCTTAGGAGGATTTTAATGGTGGATATCCAACCCCTATTGTTTTCATGTGGTGTGGTCCACCTGAGATCTATATTCCTCTCATTGTTGGTACCAAGCCATAACTTGAACTTTAAAAATGAATGAACGGAATGAATGAAACACATACATCCAGATCGGGTCGGTTAGGATCGGATTCCGGGTCGGATCGGTCTGGGTAGGCAATTCGACCCGAAAGGATTTCGGATCTAACCTAACCAACCCGATTCGCACCGATCCAGGCCGTCGGATCGGTTCGGATCGGGTCGGATCCATCGGATCTGGTTAGGATTGCCCAGCTCTAGTAGGACGTAATCCGATTCCATTGCATACCGATAATTCGTTAGGCTCAGCGTACTGATTAAATTCTGTGACATTAACCATGATTTATGTATATTATCCACTCCGTTCATCTATTTTACCATAAAATTTCAACGCTTGAGCTCAAAATGAATCATATATAAAGTTCAAATGGACCACACCACAGAAACATTGTGAATTGAATGTCTACCGTTGAAAAATTCTTAGGGCCACAAAAGTTTTGGATCAAGCTTTTATCTGTGTTTTCCTTTCATCCATGTCTTCATGATATCATGAACATGTTGGATTACAAATAAAAAACACTGTAGGGCCTACCAAGGTTTCAATGGTGGAAATCATTACTCCTAGTCTTTCTTGTAGTATGATCCACTTGATCTTTGGATATGCTTAAATTTTGAGCTGAACGCCTTAAATTAGTTGTAAAAACTAAGGGGCAGTGTGGATAGACCACATACATTCAAGGTGGGCCCAACTAGTTTACTCTGTACGATAAAACCGTACTAAGTAACTTGTACGCAATCCGATTTTTGTTGGGAATAAAGGAGCGGTAGATCTTTCTATGTTTCCTCATTACACGGGAGAGAGAGAAAGAAAGAGAAGCTAACTCTGTTTGTTTTGGCGTTTGGAGGAGGGAAGCAGCCCCACATCTTAGAGCCAATAAGCTCGTGACACGTCAACTCAGTACCCCTTACCGTATTGAGTTACTCAGTACATAATCCGATTCTAGAAAAGAGGGGAAAGGGAGAGTCGGTAAGAAAAAAGAGGGTTAGGAAAGTTAGGGTAAAATAAAAAAAATATATATATTTTATACTACCCGCCCACCGTTCGGTCCGGGTTTGTTCAGTTCGGGTTGGGTCCATTCGGTTCGGGTACCGGGTCGGATCGGTTCGGACAGAGGTCTATCTAGACCCGGCCCGAAAAAGATCGGATCTGGAAATCCCAACCCGATCAGGCCCGATCTTGGCCGTCGGTTCTGTTCGGAACGGGCCGAATCGGGTCGGATCCGCCGGATCGGGTCACAAATGCACACCTCTAGTCCAAAACTTATCTTCCCAACTTAGATGTTGGACGTACGGACGAGCATTTGAGGACCAAAATACCCCTACCTTCCTTTCAGAAGCGGATCGGCTGGTGTGCGAACACGAGCACTAACGCTCCTTCAACTCCGACTTGTACGAACGGTTCAAAAGAGATCAAAGTTACATGGGCCCACAATTATCAGGTCTTTGTGGCCTTATGAATAGATTGGATGGAAAATAAACGTTATGGTGGGCCTCACGAAATTTTAATGGTAAAAATCAATTTCCCCGCTGCTATTTGTGGTGTGGTCCAGTTGATCTTTGGATATGATTTTTTTTTTTTTTTTTAAAAAAAATTACTTTGATAATGCTCTGGAATGATCTCGAAATATGGATGAACACTGTGTATACATAAATACATAACTGTAGGTCCCATGTAATTTTGATCTCTTTTGAACCGTTCGTATGACTCAGAGTTCAAGGAGCGTCAGCGCTTGTCTTCGCACACCAGGGAAACGGATTGGCTACTCCCCCTGCCACCTGCCATTGGCTGGTGGTCGGTGCTTTGTAGGCCCTATCATGATGTATGTGTTTCATCCACGCTGTCCATCTATTTTTATAGATCATTTTATAATATGAAAGAAAAAATGAGGTATATCTCGATCTCAAGTGAACCACAATAAAGGAAACAATGTTGAATGAACATTGACCATTAAAAATGTTTCGAGGCCATAAAATTTTTGGATCAAAATGATATTTATTTTTTCCCATCATCTGGGTCTTTATGACCTAATCAACATATTAGATGTCAAATAAACAGTACAGTGGGCCTTAGGATGATTTTAATCGTGTATATCTAATCATTATTGTTTTCCTGTGGTGTGGTCCACCTAAGATTTATATCCCTATCATTTTTTTTATAAAGCGCTAAGATGATCTGTAAAAATGAATGAACAGAATGAATGAAACACATATATCATGGTGGGCCGACAAAGCACTGACCACCAGGCACGGGTTGGTGTCAGGGGAGTAGCCAATCCGTCTTGGATGAGCATTTCCTGCGAAGGGCTTTCGCAGGAAGTTCCTGCGTTGGGAACCCAGGTGTGGCCCATTGTCATATTTGTGATAAATCCTCTCCATTCATTCATTTTTTGAGTTTATTTTAAGATATGAAGCCAAAAATGAACCGTATCCAATGCTTAAGTAGGTCGAAAAGGTGATAATTGAACGTTTACAGTTGAAATATTCATGGGGCCAAAAAGTTTTAAATCATGGTATTATTTGTGTTTTCAGTTCATCCCAATACCAATGACGTTATTAACAGTATGGATGACATTTAAATATCACTGTTGAATCTAGGATGGTTTCAATGGTATAAATTTCCCTAACCACTTTTTCCTTTAGTATGGTTCACTTGAGTCTTGTATCCAGCTCAATTTTGGTTTCTTCTCCTAAAATGAGCTCACAAAACAAATAAACAAAGTGGATTTCTGAAAAACATCACGGTGGACCCTACCTAAGTTTCAGTGTCCATCCGTCTCGGCACACCAGCCAATCCGCTTCCGAAAGGAAGAGGGGTATTTTGGTCCTCAAATGCTTGTCCGTACATCAAACGTCTAAATTGGTAAGGTAAGTTTCGGACTCTTCGGATAAAGAAACTGGGTAAAAATTTGCGTCTACAGTGGTCAATTCCTCCTTTAGAGCGGGAGGATGAAATCAAGCGATATTATACTCGCCCGATTATACTCAATAGTTTACTCGGTTTTCAGTTTGGACCATTGGGATCCATCCATGAGTGATCCAAACTGTTCATCATTTGGATCCCACCGTCAATGGGCTATTCCCAGAAAAATATGTTATCTAGATGGCATTCGTTATCTTTTCATGCGTGGCTCCTAAATAGTTGGTTAAAAATAGAAATGCATCAACGGTTCAGGTTAAAGTAAAAAAACAGGTGGTCCAGTTGGTAGAAAAGATCTTCCACTATAGTACATTCTCTGGGAATGGTCTATTAAAAGTGGGCCCCACCAAATCCATGTCGTCGTACCATGACCTACTTGATAAGAAGCCACGTTGTCATCAGTTTAAAGATGTGCGCCCCAAGGCAGAGGATCCATAATCCCACTTTTGCTTCCCCTGCAGCGTTCCGTAGAATAATGTGACAGTACAGCCTGATGTGTGGGGCCCACCTTGTTGTATGAATGTCATCCAATCCGTCCATCATGTGTGTCCAATCATGTTCTCGTTGAATCTAAAAACATGGAAGATTCAAAAGTCAGGTGAGCCCACCTGTATTCACGTGGTGTGCATGAAATCCAGTACGTCCATCATGTGCTATCCCTTTGTGTTCTCCTTGGGTCCCTATTATAAGAAGATCCAAAACTCAGGTGGGCCACAACAAAATTCAAGTGGCATGGGCCGTCTGAGTTTCTAGTTTTGGGTGTCCATTCGGTATCCTCGAATGGGGTTGGATCGAACATATAAATAAATAAATAAGGTCTGGCCCCACAAGCAATTTGAAGGTTTTAGCCATTGCATCCCAACTGTTCCTGACGTGTGGCCCACCTTTGTTTTTAATCGTCTGATTTTATGATGACTGGTGAACTTGCAGGGCGCACCAAATGGACGGTGGATGTTGGCCCTCCATCACTGTGGCCCCCACACAGCATGTGGTTGGAGTTTATTCTGCAATCATAGCAGGGGAAATATCTTCGACAGGAGCTACGATAGTTTACTGTGTACACCCTCCTATTTAAAATTCTTATTTTTCAGGCCAACACCCCTGCCTCCTCAACCACACTCAACACAACGTAACACACGTGTGAAAGACTCAAGAGTTGGACGTGGCTTACTTGAAGAATGTCACCAAGGACGCAAGTGTTTGATGGGCACGGTTTGGGTGGTTTCCTAACCGTGGGGCCCTAAAATATATCCCTTACATCCACTTTGCTCATCCGTTTTGACAGCTCATTTTAAGGTATGATCTCATAAATGAAATAGATCTAAATCTTAGGTGGACTATACTATAGGAAATAGTCGTGATTGAATCCCCACAATTGAAAACTTCATGGGGCCACCAGAATGTTTGTTTTCCATCCAACCTATTGATAAGGTCAAAATGACAGTGATGAATAGAGCACACAAATATCAGTTTGATTCAAAATTTATATAGCTCATGAAATGTTTTTAGTGGTCAATTACCATTATATCCTGTATTATGGTCCTCTTGGGATTTGAATCTAATTCACTTTCATAATCATGCCCTAAAATAAGTTTTTCAAACAAATGGCCAGCATGGATATACGGCACATGCATCAAGGTGCATAGGTCCCATGTCAAGGATCCTACCCACCTTCGTAGATCTAGCCAAAAATTGAAGCATGCCAGGAGCTTAAGAGGGCCACACTAGAAATTAGTGGGGATAATGGCATCCCTTGAAACCTTTTTGGCCCCACCATAATGTTTATTTGTCATCCAACCTCATCATAAGGTCACTTGAGGGAAAACATCAATGCCTTTGTGAGCCCGGAATGAAGAAGATCCAAAGTTCAAGTGGACCACAACACAAGGAGATTGAATGCCTACCACTAAAACTTCACGAGGGCTACTGAAATTTGAACGGTTGATATTTGTGTTTTCCCATCATCGAAGTTTGAATGCCTACCACTAAATCGATGGATGGTCAACAAACATTACGATTGACCTTAGGAAGTTTTTAACAGTGGGCGTTCAATGACCATTGTTCGTTGTGGTGTGGTCTACTTGAAGTTGACACCGAGGTGGCTTGGCTGTAACCTGAACTAGCGATGTGGGTACGATAGCGTGGATATACATACATCAAGGTGGGCCCTATGGTCAGGGTCGCACCTACATCACTAGTTCAGGTCATAGCCAAGTCGCTGAGGTAGACCACAGTGTTGGCCATTTTCACTCAAGTGAGCCACAACTCATAAAAATTTGGATGATTAATAAAAAATATTTTAGCATTCCATTTTGTTGGCACACTGGGACCCACTTAAGAAGTGAAACAATGTGATTTTTTAGGTCATTGGATCTAAGCAATGTGGTCCCCTTAATGGCATTTGCCGCGTCTGCATGTATGCCCGTGGATAAGGCTGTTAACCTGTTGGGCCTAATGTTAGCTTCAGCTTGAATATTGAATTAAAAACCCGTTGGGGCGGGTTCTATCACCAATCCATGTTCTCTCACTTTAAACTATGTCATTCCTCCTGTTGAGCGTCAAATACTCAAATATTGTACTGAGTTATGTGAAAAAGGCACAATAATAGAGCAAAATCGCCACACGCATCTAGTTTGTCAAATCTAGGGCAATCTGTGAAGACAGGGAACCAATCCTATAAGAGCAATTGCAGGGATTGATGTTAACAGAAAGCGGCCACGACCCTCTTATCCAATATCATGAGTCAATTTGGCCCTTGATTTGGTGGGACGAAATTATTAGAGTTCCAAAAGATCACTTGATGCAAAGGGCAAGACTACTTGACCCACCAAGTGGGACCAGGGGCATTGAAGAAGGGTCGCTCTACAAAAGCAAAAGCAAATGATAAGGAGTGCCATTTTCAAGATCAAACAATTAGGGGTAAGAATCGCCCATCTTTGACTTCAACCATAGGGAGAATCTCCTGCTAGCCCGTCAAAGCAACAAAGGATATAAGGTACTCATTCATTGACCAAGAAAGGGAAATGATCCACCCTGGATTGGTCTGATATCAAGATTCCTCGTGAAAAGCGGACCAGAGGAGCCAAAAGAGCTCCAATTTATGAACAAATAGCTCGAGGAGACTGGGTCGAAAGCAAATTCTTAATTCCAGCCCAACAGACATTGTGGTCATCGGGCCTTACTTTGATGACTCGCAAACATTATTGGACCATGCCCTTCAATGGGAAAGGGCATGGGGACAAATCTGGTCAGCCATTCCCTTGACATTTGAATCGATTGGCGAGCCATCTAAGGGCGCAGGTAAAAAAATGTCAATGTAAATAGCAATTGACATCACGTGTTAGGTCAGATCAATCATGGTTTGCAACACTGTCCTGTTCAGAGTCTCTTAGAGCCAAAAAAAAAAAAAACTAAAAGCCAAAAACACTAGATATTTCAAAATTGCTAAAAAATCCATCTAGTTGTCAAAATCCAAAACAAAATAAAACAAACAGAAATTCCACAAAACACAAAAACATCAGAAAATCTTTTAAAAATCATAAGTAATTTAATGTGCCAAGTTTGTCTATCAAAGCACTTAAGCTTGAAGTTGACTCATATGACTTCGATATGGAATTAGACTTCAAACTCACGGGTTTAAACGAAGCCCATGATGAGGAAGATGATGATCTGGCTCTCGAGCTAAAGGATTCTCTTAGAAGGTTTGAAACAAAGGCAAATGCACCGCAAACAATTTTGAATTTGTAATTTTAGGATCCCTTGAGGTTCCTTGGGAGGTCCTTACCTCAGGAATACATATTGAGGATGATAGATTCTTGAAACCAAGATTGTCTAACTTTGCATTTCCCTATGAAGACATGATTGGGGGTCGATGAAGAGTTGGTTGTGCACAACCTGCCTACGAAGCCCGAAATAAAGCCAGTCAAGCATAAACTCCAAAGAAGGAAACTAGAGTGGGCCTTCAATTGTAATGCCCCGAATTTCGAGGGTCGAGCAGAGCTCAACTCCCGAGATCCGTCGCATCACTTATGCAACATAAATAATGATGATTGAATGTTGTCCATATTAGTGCATTAAACATGAATGAGATTACACTAAATCAACATATCATACTCCGGAGACAATTAGATTACGCAAGCGGAAGACTGTGATAGAAATATAAAGCATATACGTGATTATAAGTCCCCAGAGTATGAACATGTCACCAGGTTAAATAATTACATGTATAGTTTCAAAATTTACAAAATGATACAATGTGATGGCATCTAATCCGTATCCCTGTAACCCCGGCGATGTAACTCCAAGTCTACATAGACCCACCAGAGAGTTGCATGTAGGAGAACTCCTCCTCGTCGTCATAAAAGTCAGGCTCTATCTCGTAAGCCTCGCTATCACCTGCAGCTACAACAGAGTCTGGTTAGTGTTTTAAAACACCGTCCCAGAATGGGAGTGAGTGATCAACTTAGTGGAGCTATAAGGCAAAGGTTAACATGTTATCAATTCAATCAAGCAGTAATGATAAATCAGTACAACAATCATGTCCTAACTACTCTAGTTAATGCAATAATGGTATGCGATAATGATGCATGCCCTCGCCTTCACTCCCTCAACGACATCATCTCACGGTCGCGCATGATAAACTCCCACTGTGCTCTTCCTCGCCAAAGGCACATGCAAGGCGGTGCATGAATGTGTTAGCCAAGTAATTTCTTAGGCTTATTCATACAGCAGATTCAAGCTAAGGTACCTTTCTTTATATCATTTACCTAAACAATGATCCGTATAGGGTCGTCAATCCTAGTTAATCGCATACAATAGGCAAGTTATAGGGCAACATCACCCCTGATTGAAAAGTAGTAGATATGCAAGTTCAGGTCGCTACGGGGAGGCTCGTCACCTCAGCATAGGCCTAGTTTATACTCGAGGTTACTACAGAAAGGCTCGTCACCTTAGCGTAGGCCGACAGCTTGAATACAGTTTTCCATACCACCGTACTCGGATCACGAGTTTGGATTGCTCAATAGACACTACGGGGAGGCTTGTCACCCCAGCGTAAGCCGACAGCTCGACCACGGTGTCCCATACCACCGTGCCCGACTCGTGAGTCTTAGCGGATCGTGGTACCAAGGTTAAACGGATTTTTCGTTGGTAAGTGGTACCTTAAATTAAGCAGTAGCGTCCATACATGATGAACATACATTTGACCAATCAAGTTACTTGACAAGCTTGACTGGTACGAACGCATGTTAAATTAATCGACATGGAGCGCATACGCACTCCTCATGGCCTAACCACTGTCGATAATCACTGTACGACTCGGATTCATCGAACGTATCCGTTGTGGCGGACCTAGTTCGGCCACTGATCGTAGACTATTACCGATTGCTTGGACTACGTATTAGTCCCAATCATACTTAAATATAATAGGCATTCATATGTGATAGTCAAAACAACATGTGACAATCAATTCAAATGTAAATCTCATTTGAGCATTTTAACAAACACATAGTGTGCATGTTATCATACATAGGCATTTCATCTATAAATCACGTAGTAGCGAGATAGGTAACATGAAGGAACCTGTAACTATAGATACGGTAATTGAGAATCCTATCTCAACGCCCTTATTAAATACATTTCAACAAACAACTTCTCATTCAAACATCTTATCAAACACGTAGACTACGCATATCAACATACATGTAATAAATTAGTTATAACATATATATAGCAAATCCTTTCACAAAGGAGTTTTCACACATACAACAATCATGTATTCTCAATCAATAATTATGGCAAGCACAAATCATAATTCCATATTCATTCAAACATTTCAACAAACACATGGAATGCATTATATTCAACATAGTTCATATATATGTATAATACATGGAAAATATCGCATCTAAGTACATGTGATAGCAATCAAGTCAGTCATAAATCATTAACTGACATTGAAAGCCTTGAAAACCATAACGTAAACATTTATAGTCCGCATCTTTCGTTGATTTACTCGTTACGAACTCGGTTCGTACACTACGTCTCGGTTCGTACACTCGGTTCGTTGGTTTACTCGTTACGAACTCGGTTCGTACACTCGGTTCGTTGGTTTACTCGTTACGAACTCGGTTCGTACACTCCGTTTAGGGCCATTTCAGTTCAACGGCTATCGTCACTCGATTAGGGCCACAAGTACACTGACATGTGCAGGGAAATTTTCCTGATCCAAGGGTGTAGTTGGGTCAGAATTTGACAGTCTGAAACCTTAAATTTGACCTGCAAGCGAATGACCCAATTCACTTAAGTTTGAGTTTATTTTCTAAAGATATTCGCGTTTCTCATACACTTCGCTCAGGGCTCTAGTTGTGTGTTTCTGGATACCATTCGGGCTCGATTCCCACGATGGTTGTTAAGCCAAGTAAGGTGGTTATAACCTTATAGTTTCGTGGTCATCGGACTTTCGACGCGTGGTCCAAGTCCAATACGGAGTTCCAATGTGCTCCCAAGAGCAACTGGGTTTTGAGATTGCTCCTAGGTTTCTAGGTAATGTTGAGTTAGCGATCCTAATGGTTTTGGGTCTTACAATTCGTACAGAAAGTGGTTCAAGCTAATTCCACTGATTATACAGTTTAGTACTTAATTAATTTTCGTCTAATTCCTATAGAATTTGCTCCTTAGTGATTTCTGCCTAAGGTGATACTCAGGTCTTTGTACGGATTTTTCGAGACGTTATAATCTACCCCTCTTAAAGAAAAATTTCATCCTCGAAATTAGTACCTTTTCGTACTCTTTGAGAATCTGAGGGTAGTTCTTACGGACCTCGGCTTCTGTTTCCCGAGTAGCCTATTCCTCAGTGTGGTGTGTCCACAGTACCTTCACAAGCGGGATAACTTTACTGCGCAGCACCTGTTCCTTCCTGTCTAGGATACGCGTCGATCGCAGTACATAAGTAGCATCTTCACTCAACTGTACCTGCTCCCATTTGATAATGTGGGAATGATCAGGAACGTATTTCTTTTGTATCGATACATGAAATACGTTGTGCACGCCTGCGAATGGTGTGGCAAAGCAAGGCGGAACGCTACCACACCCACTCGGTTTAGAATCTAAAACAGACCAATAAATCGAGGCATGAGTTTTCCCTTCTTGCCAAATCGAAGGACTCCCTTTATGGGGGAAACCTTAAGAAACACATGGTCCCCGACCTTAAACTCTAGCTTTTGTCGTCTCGTATCGGTGTAACTCTTCTGTCTGCTCTGTACTGTAAGAAGTCGACGCCTGATAATGTCGATCTTCTCTGAGGTCTTCTACACTAACTCTAGGCCAATCAAACTCTTCTCGCCAACCTCTGCCCAGCAATGCGGTACTCTACATGGATGCCCATACAATGCTTCGTAGGGAGCCATGCCAATGCTCGCTTAAAACCTGTTGTTATAAGCGAACTCAGCATAGGGAAGACAGTCATCCCAACTGTCTTTAAAATTAAGCACACATGCCCGCAACATGTCTTTCAACACCTAATTTACCCGTTCCGTCTGCCCATCCATCTGTGGGTGGAACACGGTACTGAACTTCAGTTTCACACTCATCGCTTCCTGGATACGAGTCCAGAAGATAGATGTGAATTGCGTGTCTCGATCCGACACGATCTCCATAGGCACTCCATGCAGACATACTATCTCCTTGATGTACAGCCTGGCCAAATCGTCTGCTGAGTTTGAGACTCTAATCGGGAGGAAATGATCCGATTTCATCAATCGGTCCACAATCACCCAAATGGAGTCATGTCCCTTCCTCATCTTCGGTAACCCTGAGATGAAATTCATAGAAATGAAATCTCATTTCCATTCAGTTATGGGCATGGGCTGAAGTAAACCAGGAGGTCGGCGATGTTCGGTCTTAACTTGCTGGCACGTAAGACAACGGGACACAAAATCTGCTACGTGGGCCTTTATGTTGTCCCACCAGTACGAATGCTTCATATCTCGATACATCTTCATACTACTAGGATGCATCGCCATCTTTGAATTATGAGCAGCTTCGAGAACTTCCCTTCTCAAGTCATAAAGATTTGGGACGCATAGGCGACCACGATAACGTAAACCACCATCTGAACCAACTCTCCATTCAGAGTCTTCATTGTCACTAGCTCACTTCCTCAACTCTACCAACCCTTCATCTTCCCTCTGAGCCACAATGATTCGATTGTCGATAAGTTGCTGCACACGAATATGTGCAACGCTCTAGAACGACTCCTCTACTGTAGGCCTCTGCTCAAAATCTCACGCAAATTCTACCATATTTTATTCCCCTATCATCAGGAGAGCTGCAAATGCTATCGTCTTCTTGCTACTCAACGTGTCTGCCACAAGGTTGACCTTGACAGGATGGTAGGAGACCTCAAACTTGAAGTCTTTCAAGGTTTCCATCTATCGTCGTTGCCTCATATTCAGGTTCCTCTTCGTGAATATGTACCTGAGGCTCTTTTGGTCGCAAAAGAGCTCGAACTCCTTTCCGTAGAGGTAATGTCTCCAGAGCTTTAACGCAAGGATGACGGCCGCCAACTCTAGGTCGTGCGTAGGGTAGTTCTCTTTGTGTTTCCTCAACTGTCGCGATGCATAAGCAATCACCCTGTCCTTCTGCATACGAACACAACCCAAACCAACACGATAGGCATCGGTATAAATGGTATATCTGACCCCCTGCTCTAGTAATACTAGCACAGGTGCGGACGTCAACTTGTCCTTCAGTTCCTGAAAGGCTGCTTCTGCCTTCTCATTACATATAAACTTGAGATCCTTCCGAGTGAGCTGAGACAACGGTCTGGCTATCTTGGAAAAGTCCCTAATGAATCGACGATAGTAACCTGTCAGGCCAAGGAAACTCCTCACTTCAGTAACCGAATTGGGCTGCTCCTAGTCCTGAACTGCAGTCACTTTAGAAAGGACCACAACTATTCCTTCCTTGGACACCACATGTCCCAGGAACTTAACTTCTTCTTTCTAGAAGTCACACTTCTTGTACTAAGCAAACAACTGGTTCTTCTGGAGAGTATTAAAGACTGCTCGCAGGTGCTCCTCGTGATCCTTCCGACTCTTGGAGTATATTAGGATGTCATCTATAAATACGATGACGAATGATACAGATACGGCTGAAACACCCGGTTCATAAGGTCCATGAACACGACCGGTGCATTTGTGAGTCCAAACGACATCACAAGGAACTCGTAGTGCCCAAAGCTGGTTCTGAACGCTGTCTTCTGCACGTCCTCAACCCTGACGCGTAACTGGTGATACCCTGACTATAAGTCGATCTTAGTGAAGTACTGTGCCCCTTTCAACTAATCGAACAGATCATCTATCATGGGCAAAAGATACTTGTTCTTCACTGTCACTTGATTCAACCTGCGATAATCAATACACAATTGCGGCAATCTATCATTCTTCACAAACAACACAGCCCCCAAGGAGATACACTCGATCGTATGAAGCCTGCATATAACAGATCATCGATCTGTCTCCTCAGTTTCTCCATCTCACACGGAGGCATGCGATACGTCGGTAGATATATAGGTGTCACACCAGGCACTAGATCGATGGTAAAATTGATCTCGCGTTGAGGAGGTAGTCCAGGTGTCTTTCTGAACATGTCCGCAAAATCCTGAACTACTGGCGTGTTCCCAAGTGTTGGACCATCAACATTCTCTAACAAGGTAGCATAATAACTAATGCGGTAGTACCAACTGACCTGAACTGGGAAAGTAAAGGTTGTGCCCTCAGGTCCATGGGTTATCACAACTTTAGTATCACAATCGATCTCTGCCTTCATCTTAGTGAGCCAATCCATACCAAGAATGACATCGTAATGACACAGCGGTGCAACAATCAGGTCAACAAGTACTGTTCTGCTTCCTAAGTCTATCGAGCAATCCTTACAAATCTTGGTAGTGTCTGAGAAGGTTCCTGTGGCGGTAAGGAGTCTCAACCTAACCATAGGAGTAGTTTCTAATACCAGTCTGTAACGCCCTGAAATTCGGGGGTCGAGTATGAACTCAACTCCTGAGTTCCAACGCATCACTTATGCAACATACATAATGATGGTTAAATGTTGTCTGAGTTAGAGCAATAAACATGAATGAGATTATATCAACACAGTAATTCATACTCCAGTTCAATTGTATAATGGTAAGCGGAAGACTGAAATTGTATATATAAGGTATGTAAAGAAACAAAATTTTTTATGAACATCAGATTATGAACACTAACTGAGTACCCATATACATGTACTGTTTTTGAGTCAAAAATCAAAATACAATCTAAAAGATGAGTCCTAAAATTCCCGCGATGCAGTCGGCCTAAGCAAAGCCGTCAGAGTATTACATGAATGAGAACTCATCCTGGTCCTCGTCGTAATCGGGCTCCGGCTCCTGAACCGACGCGCCGTCTATACCTGTGACAGAGTCTGGTTGGTGTATACAACACCGTCCCGTAACGTGGGAGTGAGTAGCTAACTCAGTGGAATAATAAAGCATAGGTTAACATGTTATTAATTCAATCAAGCAGTAATGATAAAGCAGTACAATCAAACAAGTTTAACTACTCTTATTAAATGCTAGTATGAAATGACATGATGATGTATGCCCTTGCCAAACCACCCTCATGCGAATCATCTTACGTTCGCGAATGTATACCTCCCTCAGTGCTCCACATCTACTAGGCACATGCGGTGCGATGATGAGCATGATTACCGAGTTATTATTAGTCCATTTCAAACAGTAGTATTGGGAAACTAAGGTACCTCCCTTGTATCATTCCCAAACATGATCCATTTTAGGGTCGTCAATCCTAGTTAATCTCATACGGTATTATGGTTCGAGAGGCATCGCGAAGGCATCGCAAAGGGCTCGTCACCCGTCAGCACGGATACAAATCTCACCGTACGCGGCTCAATTGCTGACCGTCAGCTCGAGTACAGGTCTCACCGTACTCGGCTCAATCGCTTGCCGTCAGCTCGAATACAGGTCTCACCGTACTCGGCTCAACTCATACTCTAGTTGCTGTGAAGGGCTCGTCGCCAAACACAGACCTTGGAGTATACTCGAAGATACTACAGAGGACTCATCGCCCGTCAGCACGAGTACAGGTCTCACCGTACTCGGCTCTCGCCGTAAGTATCGACAGCTCGAATACAGTGTCCCATACCACCGTATTCGGCTCACGAGTTTGGGTTGATCAATGGTCACTACGGGGAGGCACGTGGCCCCAGCATAGGCCGACAGCTCGGCCACGGTGTCCCATACCACCATGTCCGGCTCATGAGTCTTAGCGGATCGAGGTACCATGGTTAACGGGATTGTCACTGGTAAGTTTGGTACCCTAGGTTCAAACAGTAATGACCAAACATGGTGAACACACATTCGACATTTCGGGTTACTTGACGAGCCTGACGAACTCGAGCGCACAACAAGTTGAGCGATATGAAGCGCACGAGCACTCCGTGTGGCCAACCACTATCGCCAACCGAAGTACGACTCGGGTTCGTCGGACACATCCCTTGCGGCGACATGAATCCCAACCACAATCTCAAGTCTGGTACCGAAAGTCTGGACTATGGACATAGTCTCAAACTCAATCAGTTCTCATCCATAGCATGTGGAGTAAGCATGATAAACGAAGTAATACAAGCATACTAGTAGGCATGTCATAAAGCATGTTATAAAGCATGATATAAAGCATGTTGTAAAGCATGTTATAGAGCATTATACAAATAGGGATACAAATACATGTTCATCATACGCAGTGGTTAGAGTAAACAACCACATGGAGTGAATCATACATGTCTCTAAGGTAGCTGAGAATTCCATCTCAGCACCTACCTACGGTACTAACACCTAAGCATTTACTCTCACAAGCATTTACACAAACACTTAAAGTACACTATTTCAACATACATGACGTATGTTAGTAAAATAGGTATTAGGGCTATCCTTTCGCCAAGTGAGTATTTTATCCGTGTATATCATAATCATACAACAAATAATCATGACAATTGCATTTCCAAAATTTATACATATACGGTATCTTCTAGAATACACAATTTCAACATACATAGTGTTTATAAGCAAACATGTATTACGGCGATTCCTTTCGCCAACAAGTATTTTATCCATATATCGCATAACCATACATCAAATAAACATGTCAAACACATTTCCAAAAAAAATACGTATACGGTATTTCTACGTATACCTAGAGTATGTGAAATTCCATATTCTACAACTTTAATCGAAACAGAAAACGGAAAGCACTTTGTACATGTGCAATTGCATGCAGATCATGAATCTATCATTATCTGACATTGAAAGCGTTGAAAACCATAACCTATACACTTAAAGTCCTCACCTTGCTCCTTGGAATCTCAACGGATCAGCAAGGTTTGATGAACTTTCGTATTCGGGAGTTTTCTAGCCTAAAGAGTGAAATCGGTTAGCCATTTCATAACCTATAGCCTATACACCTCAAAACAGATCTAGGGTTAGGGTTTCTCACCTTAAAATAGAGTTGGTATCGCCGGGATAGTGTCTGGAAAGAGGCGGTGCAGCCCATGTGATGATCGAAAGCAGTAGGAGGAAGGTGCTCCCACAAATCCCAAGCTTTTCTCTCCTTTTTCTCTCTCACTCTTTAGGGTTTTATTCTAAATTCGTATGGCTGTGAGAGGGGCTGTTCTAAGGCCCTTATATAGCCTAAAACCTCTTCGGAATAGACTCCTGTTCAAGGGGTACTTCTATTATAAGCATTTCGGCGTTGTTCCAGCTCAAAAGAGGGTTTCTGGTGGCCCTCCTTGAGCCAAACGTCAGACTTAAGCTCACAACTCATGGATCTACGTGGGATTACGTTTTCATCTCGGTCGGATTCCCAGATCACACGTGGCGGACTATTTTCAGTTCAACGGCCAGTGGGTCACGATCCGAAATTCCAAGTACATGTAAATGTTTCTGAAATTTTTCCTGATCTGAGGGTGTAATTTGGTTTGATTCTGACGGTCTGGTTGCTTAATACTGATCCGCAAGCGAGTGGTGCTAGATCACTATTCAAGATATTTATTTTGTAAAGAAAATAGTGGTTTTCACACTCCCTCGCTCCGGATCCAAGCGAATGGCTGTGGGACGTCATCTGGACCTGATTTTCGAGATGGTTGTCAAGCCCAGCGCGGCGGTCCTAGTTCCTTAACTTCGTGTTAATCAGACTTCCGATGTGCGGTCTAAACCTAATACGGAGTTTCAATTCATTCCTGAGAGTAGCCAGGTAATGAGTTTGATCCTAAACTTTAGGGTAACCTAGAGTCAATGATTTTGCAAGTTTTGGGTCTTGCAGATCGTATTTAAAGCGATTCCAACAGATTTCATGGCTAATCGAGTTTTGCACTTAGTTAACTTTGTTAAATTTCTAAAGGATTTAATCCTAATCGATTTCTGGTCGAGGTGGTACTCGAGTTAAAGTACGAAAATTTACGGGTCGTTACAATCTACCCCCCTTAAACAAAAATTTCGTCCTTGAAATTTATACCTTTTCGTATTCCTCGAGAATCTGAGGGTAGTTCTTCCTGACCTCGGCCTCAGTCTCCCAAGTAGCTTCCTCCTCGGAATGATGTGTCTATAGTACCTTCACAAGTGGAATGACCTTGCTACGCAGTACCTGCTCATTCCTGTCAAGGATACGCGTCGGGCGCAACTCATACGTAGCATCCTCGCTCAGCTGTACCTACTCCCATCTGATATATGTGAAGGATCAGGAACGTACTTCTTCAGCATAGATACATGAAATACGTTGTGTACAGATGCAAGTGGTGTGGGCAAAGCGAGACGATATGCCACATCACCCACTCGATCCAGTATCTGAAATGGACCTATAAACCTCGGTGTGAGCTTTCCCTTCTTCCCAAACCGAAGGACTCCCTTCATAGGGGAAATTCGGAGGAATACATGATCCCCGACCTCGAACTCAAGCGGTCACCACCTCGTATCGGCGTAACTCTTCTGCCTGCTCTGTGCTGTAAGTAGTCGACGCCTGATAATGTCGACCTTCTCTGTAGTCGCCTGTACCAACTCCGGGCCAATCAGGCTACGCTCGCCAACCTCAGCCCAACAATGCGGTGCTCTACAAGGACGACCATATAGGGCCTCATATGGCGCCATACCAATAGTCGCCTGAAAGCTGTTGTTGTAGGCGAACTCTGCGTAGGAAGACAGTCATCCCAGCTGTCCTTGAAGTCCAATACACATGCCCGCAACATATCCTCCAGAATCTGGTTCACCCGCTCTGTCTGCCCATCAGTCTGAGGATGAAACGCCGTACCGAACTTCAACTTCACACCCATCGCCTCCTGGATATGAGTCCAGAAGATAGATGTGAACCGAGTGTCTCTGTCCGACACGATCTCTAAGGGAACTCCATGCAGACGGACGATCTCTCTGATGTACAATCTAACCAACTCGTCTGCAGAGTTCGTAACTCTGATAGGGAGGAAATGGGCCGATTTGGTCAACCGGTCCACAATCACCTAAATGGAATCGTGTCCCTTCCTCGTCTTCGGCAGCCCTGATATGAAATCCATGGAGATGAAGTCCCACTTCCACTCTACTATGGGCATGGGCTGAAGCAGTCCAGGAGGTCGGCGATGTTCTGCATTGACCTGCTGGCACGTCAGACATCGTGACACATACTCAGCGATGTGGGCCTTCATGTTATCCCACCAATACGTCTGTCTCATATCCCGGTACATCTTCGTGCTACCAGGATGCATCGCCAGCTTCGAGTTATGGGCAGACTTGAGAAGCTCGCGTCTCAAGTCAGGCATCAATCAAACAAGTTTAACTACTCTTATTAAATGCTAGTATGAAATGACATGATGATGTATGCCCTTGCCAAACCACCCTCATGCGAATCATCTTACGTTCGTGAATGTATACCTCCCTCAGTGCTCCACATCTACTAGGCATATGCGGTGCGATGATGAGCATGATTACCGAGTTATTATTAGTCCATTTCAAACAGTAGTATTGGGAAACTAAGGTACCTCCCTTGTATCATTCCCAAACATGATCCATTTTAGGGTCATCAATCCTAGTTAATCTCATACGGTATTATGGTTCGAGAGGCATCGCGAAGGCATCGCAAAGGGCTCGTCACCCGTCAGCACGGATACAGATCTCACCATACGCGGCTCAATTGCTGACCGTCAGCTCGAGTACAGGTCTCACCGTACTCGGCTCAATCACTGGCCGTCAGCTCGAATACAGGTCTCACCGTACTCGGCTCAACTCATACTCTAGTTGCTGTGAAGGGCTCGTCACCAAACACAGACCTTGGAGTATACTCGAAGATACTACAGAGGACTCGTCGCCCGTTAGCACGAGTACATGTCTCACCGTACTCGGCTCTTGCCGTAAGTATCGACAGCTCGAATACAGTGTCCCATACCACCGTATTCGGCTCACGAGTTTGGGTTGCTCAATGGTCACTACAGGGAGGCACATGGCCCCAGCATAGGCCGACAGCTCGGCCACGGTGTCCCATACCACCATGTCCGGCTCATGAGTCTTAGCGGATTGAGGTACCATGGTTAACGGGATTGTCACTGGTAAGTTTGGTACCCTAGGTTCAAACAGTAATAACCAAACATGGTGAACACACATTCGACATTTCGGGTTACTTGACGAGCCTGACGAACTCGAGCGCACAACAAGTTCAGCAATATGAAGCGCACGAGCACTCCGTGTGGCCAACCACTATCACCAACCGAAGTACGACTCGGGTTCGTCGGACACATCCCTTGCGGCGACATGAATCCCAACCACAATCTCAAGTCTGGTACCGAAAGTCTGGACTATGGACATAGTCCCAAACTCAATCAGTTCTCATCCATAGCATGTGGAGTAAGCATGATAAACGAAGTAATACAAGCATACTAGTAGGCATGTCATAAAGCATGTTATAAAGCATGATATAAAGCATGTTGTAAAGCATGTTATAGAGCACTTTACAAATAGGGATACAAATACATGTTCATTATACGTGAGTGGTTAGAGTAAACAACCACATGGAGTGAATCATACATGTCTCTAAGGTAGCTGAGAATTCCATCTCAGCACCTACCTACGGTACTAACACCTAAGCATTTACTCTCACAAGCATTTACACAAACACTTAAAGTACACTATTTCAACATACATGACGTATGTTAGTAAAATAGGTATTAGGGCTATCCTTTCGCCAAGCGAGTATTTTATCCGTGTATATCATAATCATACAACAAATAATCATGACAATTGCATTTCCAAAATTTATACATATACGGTATCTTCTAGAATACACAATTTTAACATACATAGTGTTTATAAGCAAACATGTATTACGGCGATTCCTTTCGCCAAACAAGTATTTTATCCATATATCGCATAACCATACATCAAATAAACATGTCAAACACATTTCCAAAAAAAATACGTATACGGTATTTCTATGTATACCTAGAGTATGTGAAATTCCATATTCTACAACTTTAATCGAAACAGAAAACGGAAAGCACTTTGTACATGTGCAATTGCATGCAGATCATGAATCTATCATTATCTGACATTGAAAGCGTTGAAAACCGTAACCTATACACCTAAAGTCCTCACCTTGCTCCTTGGAATCTCAATAAATCAGCAAGGTTTGATGAGCTTCTGTATTCGGGAGTTTTCTAGCCTAAAGAGTGAAATCGGTTAGCCGTTTCATAACCTATAGCCTATACACCTCAAAATAAATCTAGGGTTAGGGTTTCTCACCTTAAAACGGAGTTGGTATCGCCGGGAAAGTGTCTGGAAAGAGGCGGTGCAGCCCATGTGATGATCGAAAGCAGTAGGAGGAAGGTGCTCCCACAAATCCCAAGCTTTTCTCTCCTTTTTCTCTCTCACTCCTTAGGGTTTTATCCCAAATTCGTATGGCTGTGAGAGGGGCTCTTCTAAGGCCCTTATATAGCCTAAAACCTCTCCGGAATAGATTCCTGTTCAAGGGGTACTTCTATTATAAGCATTTCGGCATTGTTCCAGCTCAAAAGAGGGTTTCTGGCGGCCCTCCTTGAGCCAAACGTCAGACTTAAGCTCACAACTCATGGATCTACGTGGGATTACGTTTTCATCTCGGTCAGATTCCCAGATCACACGTGGCGGACCATTTTCAGTTCAACGGTCAGTGGGCCACGATCCGAAATTCCAAGTACATGTAAATGTTCCTGAAATTTTTTCTGATCCGAGGGTGTAATTTGGTCTGATTCTGACGGTCTGGTTGCTTAATACTGTTCTGCAAGCGAGTGGTGCCAGATCACTATTCAAGATATTTATTTTGCAAAGAAAATAGTGGTTTTCACACTCCCTCGCTCCGGATCCAAGCGAATGGCCGTGGGACGTCATCTGGACCTGATTTTCGAGATGGTTGTCAAGCCCTGCGAGGCAGTCCTAGTTCCTTAACTTCGTGTTAATCGGACTTTCGATGTGCGGTCTAGACCTAATACAGAGTTTCAATTCATTCCCGAGAGTAGCCGAGTAATGAGTTTGATCCTAAACTTTAGGGTAACCTAGAGTCAATGATTTTGCAAGTTTTGGGTCTTGCAGATCGTATTTAAAGCGATTCAAACGGATTTCATGGCTAATCGAGTTTTGCACTTAGTTAACTTTGTTAAATTTCTAAAGGATTTAATCCTAATCGATTTCTGGTCGAGGTGGTACTCGAGCCAAAGTACGGAAATTTACGGGTCGTTACGCAGTCGCTTGACCGCTGCGCATGATATTATAGAAATAGTGGATCCGGTGTCCACCAATAGGAAGATTGGTATACCTTGGATATGTGTTGTGTCTTCGAAAGCCAATGGTGCGGCAATGGCTGTATCAGATGCCTCAACTGCAAGTGAGTGTACTCGCGACTGTTGAGAATGGTTTGGCTATGGTGCCACAGGTCGTCGAGGCGGCCTAAATTGAGGTGCAGGTGGCCGGTAAGATGGATGTGCAGGCGGCGCTGATCGTAGAGGTGGAGCTGAGATAGGTTGTGACATTTGACGGTTGATCTTCTGAGGTGGCATAAAGCCATTGTCCCTCATCCTGGTGAAGCAGTAAGTGTCAGTATGGCCCGACCTCTTGCAGTAGGTGAACCATACATCAGATCGCCTAGGCTGTATCGGTGGAGCCGTAAGCTGAGGAGGAGAATCTGCACATGGCCTCTTGCCGAGAAACGGTCTGCTCGGTAAATCTGGTCGAGGCCTTGGACCCATGGGTACGCGTGAACGGGATAGTCTGTCCCTGTCCTGCTCAGATCGTAGAGACATATTCACTAGCTCAACATAGTTGGGTATGTTAGCGTAACACATCTTTGTGCGGATATCGGGCCGCAGACCGTTAGAGAAACGCCGCATCTTCATTGACTCATTTGCTAGGATCAAAGGGGCATATCTGGCCAGCTCCGTAAACTTGTTCTCATACTCAGCCACAGTCATTCCTCCCTGACAGAGGCAAAGGAATTCACTCTCCTTCTCGTTACGGCAGGTGAGGGGGAAATACTTTCCGTGGAAGCGAGTTTCAAAAGCATCCCATGTCTACACATAACCCTCGGGAACGGTCTGAAGGATGCTGTCCCACCAGAGACTAGCTTCATTCTCAAACATATATGTGACCAACTTAACCTGTTCTGCCTCAGTGCAGTGCAACGACTTCAGCATCTTAGAGATGCGGTCAAGCCAATATTCGGCATCCTTAAGTTTGTGAGTACCTGCAAAAGTGGGAGCTCGGAAGCGCTGGAATCGCTCAAATAAGCCGCTGGCATTCAGGTTTCCAGCAGGGTGCACAGGTGGTGCAGGCGGAACCACATTCATGTTCTAGGCAAGGGCCCTAACGATGGTGGTCCAAATCTGCTGCTGCTGCTGTATAAGGAGCACCATCTGCTCCAACCTATCAGGAGGAGGAGCCGCCTGAGGCATGTATGGCGTCGATGAAGACGCACAGTTCTGTTCTGGAACCGGTGGTGCAAAGGTGTTGGCCCATTTGTAGGGCTAGTGGTTGGCTGAGAATCCGGCATAGTCTCACTACCTGGGCCCATACTAGGGTCCGTATGGCTATCGCTTGGGGGAGGTGCCCCATCAATCAATCCACCAAGTACGAGACGTGCAGTGCTCCGAGTGTTCTTAGGGGGCATTCCCTATATACAACATATGGTGTAACATGCGTGAGATTTACCATAACGACACTTAATTTTTCAAGCATTCTACACATTCCATGACAAAAGAAGCTTCATGCATTTCATTTAACCAAAATTGTCACAATACATGAGATGTAGTCTTACATGGATCATGACAGAAGATGTATGTGAGCTAATTTAAACAAAGCTTTAAACACTAAAACATACCAACAACTCTACCATACTACTAAGCTTATCAAGGCTATAACATAGAAAACAAGAAAACAAAGAAAACCCAAAGACGACTACAACATATGACTAGTCGTCTAATTTTGGTGATGGAGGAGGAGCACCCTTATCCTGCATGCAACACAGGAGGGCCTTTAGAGTGTGGGACACCTTCTTGAACTTCTATTTCATATAGGCCTTATTCTCTTTAAGCTCTTGCTTCACTTCAACTAGGGTCTCTCTGACCTCCTGTCTTAGGGCGACTTGGCTCTCCTCAATCTGAGCTAAGCGAGCTTCTGAAGCAGCCCGATCGCGGTTATGCTCATGAGTAGTAGGAGGAGGGCCCTCATCAGAGTCTTGGGCCTCCTCATCTTCTTCTTTATGCTCTCCCTCTTCCTCACTTCCTTCCTCTATTTCATTTCCCTCCTCTTCTTCATCACTTTCTTCCTCTTCACTTCCCATCTCATCCTCACTCTCATCGAGTCGGGCTTGACGTTGTCGAGGGCCAATTCCCATGTTGTTAAGTGTGGTGTCATTGATGAAATGGATCGGTGCAAGCTCATCAGGGCCAAGTCTGTAGCCAAACTCACGAGCAAGCTTGCATATGACTTGGCCAAATGGGAGTGAAATATTTGTCCTAACAGAGCGTGTGGTCTGAACTATCTGAAGCAGGACGTACGTAGGCAGACATGGCTTGTCTCATTGCCCAGCTCTATATAGGAAGTTCACCATCAAACGCGTGCATTTCATTGCGATTGCTCCACTTTGGATACACATTATATGTGAATATGTAGTGGAGTAGGTGGAAGTCGTCAGTCATCTTGGTTGCTAGGAGGTAATTGCCTCGATTCCAGTGGACCAGTCGGCCGCAAAGAAATCGTGTGCGGTGATCTCTTTCACGCATACTCTTGAAATTCTTCTCGCTAGCATGTACCTCTTCACGTTGAATCCCCATAATCCGGTCTATCACGTCTACATTGATAATGGCTTCCTGCCTTCCCACGAGGATAGTGAACTGAAGAGGCTCCAACAGTGGATCTCGTATGCAGGCGTAGAAGGCTCGGACAGTGCTCTCATTAGCACATGACTTGCCCTCAAATATAGGACTCCACCTGGTGTCCAACAGGAGGTCCATCGCCGGATAAAGCCCAAACAGTTTTTCATCCACGTGCGCTTCAAAGAGAATTCTATGGCCTTGAAACCTACCATGTCCGACGTCCGATGGTAGAGCTCTTTCGAGAGGAATGTGAGGATCAATATCCCGCTTCGTCCTTTGCTCTCTTGCGATGCTTGTACTAGCTTCGACGCCCAATTTCTTCCTCGGACGGGTTGGGCGGCTAGGCCCAGCTTCATTTGTGGAAGCTCTCTTCTTTCCCATGAGGGAAAGAAGTGTGGAGAGGGAGAAGATCACAGCCACTAACTCAAAAAGAGCCATGAAAATCGGTAAAACTTGGGAATAGGGTGGATTGTGAGGTTTGTGTGTTATGAGACACAAAAGGTGTGGGCTTTGTGCTCAAATAGGTAGGAAATAGAGAAAATTGGGAGTTATACGAGATGGGTTTGAGGAATATGATGGAGGGTGGGTATGTAATGAAGAAGAAGAAGAAGATTTGAAAATGGTAGGGAGATTTAAGAAGAAAAGTAAGGTTTTTGAGAGGCTTGAAGGGTGTAAAAACTAGGTGGGGGTAGAAATGAAACAAAAAGGACCAAATAGAGGGTCCCACATGAATTTTGTGGCCCCCACACGAGTGCGCAAGGTCGGCCCACCGCGACCTGCTGTGGCCTGTCCGGCCCGCTGGACCTAGACCGCGAGGCCTCGCGGTAAGCGCGATGCCATCACAGTCCACTGGACCCTTGGGTGATGGCTCACCCTGGGGGCGATGGTATCCCCCTCCTAAGGTGACGAAAATGTACGAGGGCCACTTTGGTCCCCCCGATTTGTGTCGTTTGGGCCCCCAAGTCCGTTTGAGACATTTTCAGAGTCCATCTCGTGTATATTCACACTTTCCGGATCATTTGAGTGTGGAATACGTCGAATTATCGTCTAAACCCGTCGATTGACAGTTTAGAAAGGAATTGAGATCATCCCACATGATCACAGATGCATACGGGTCATATTTCAGCGGTTAGTTTCGCCCGTCGGCGAAACTTGGAATCCTACGACTGTTTCTATGTTTCATCGCCCCCTCATAAATCAAAGTACGTCAATGTGCATCGTGTTACCATAACCCAGGTCCAGTTTAATCCAAATCATGCTCTGATACCAACTTGTAACGCCTCGAATTTCAACGGTCGAACAGAGCTTAACTCTCGAGATCCGCCGCATCACTTATGCAACATAAATAATGATGATTGAATGTTGTCCGTATTAGTGCATTAAACATGAATGGGATTTCACTAAATTAACATATCATACTCTAGAGATAATTAGATTACGCAAGCGAAAGACTGTGATAGATATATAAAGCATATAAGTGTTTATAAGTCCCTAGAGTATGAACATGTCACTAGGTTAAATAATTACATGTATAATTCCAAAATTTACAAAATGATATAATGTGATGGCATCTAATCCGTATCCCTGTAACCCCGGCGACGCAACTCCAGGTCTAATAGACCCGTAGAGAGTTGCATATAAGAGAACTCCTCCTCGTCGTCATAAAAGTCAGGCTCTATCTTGTAAGTCACGCCATCACCTGCAGCTGCAACAGAGTCTGGTTGGTGCTTTAAAACACCGTCCCAGAGTGGGAGTGAGTGATCAACTCAGTGGAACTATAAGACAAAGGTTAACATGTTATCAATTCAGTCAAGTAGTAATGATAAAGCAGTACAACAATCATGTCCTAACCACTCTGGTTAATGCAAGAATGGTATGCGATAATGATGCATGCCCTCGCCTGCACTCCCTCAACGACATCATCTCACGGTCGCGCATGCTAAACTTCCACTGTGCTCTTCCTCGCCAAAGGCACATGCAAGGTGGTGCATGAATGTGTTAGCCAAGTAATTTCTTAGGATTATTCATACAGCAGATTCAGGAAGCTAAGGTACCTCCCTTTATATCATTTACCCAAACAATGATCCGTCTAGGGTCGTCAATCCTAGTTAATCGCATACGATAGGCAAGTTATAGGGCAACATCACCCCTGATTGAAAAGTAGTAGATAGGCAAGTTCAGGTCGCTACGGGGAGGCTCGTCACCTCAGCGTAGGCCTAATTTATACTCGAGGTCACTACGAAAAGGCTAGTCACCTTAGCGTAGGCCGACAGCTCAAATACAGTGTCCCATACCACTGTATTCGGCTCACGAGTTTGGGTTGTTCAATGGACACTATGGGGAGGCTCGTCACCCTAGCGTAGGCCAACAGCTCGATTACGGTGTCCAATACCACCATGCCCGACTCATGAGTCTTAGCAGATCGTGGTACCAAGCTTAAACGGGTTTTTCGTTGGTAAATAGTGTTGAGGGTCAAATATTACATATTAGACGCTTCATTTGTGGAAGCCCTCTTCTTTCCCATGAGGGAAAGAAGTGTGAAGAGGGAGAAGATCGCAGCCACTAGCTCAAAAAGAGCCATGAAAATCGGTAAAACTTGGGAATAGGGTGGATTGTGAGGCTTGTGTGTTGTGAGACACAAAAGGTGTGGGCTTTGTGCTCAAATAGGTAGGAAATAGAGAAAATTGGGAGTTATATGAGATGGGTTTGAGGAATATGATGGAGGGTGGGTATGTAATGAAGAAGAAGAAGAAGATTTGAAAATGGTAGGGAGATTTGAGAAGAAAAGTAAGGTTTTTGAGAGGCTTGAAGGGTGTAAAAACTAGGTGGGGGTAGAAATGAAGCAAAAAGGACCAAATAGAGGGTCCCACATGAATTTTGTGGCCCCCACACGAGTGCGCAAGGTCGGCCCACCGCGGCCTGCTGTGGCCTGTCCGGCCCGCTGGACCTGGACCGCGAGGCCTCGCGGTAAGCGCGATGCCATCACAGTCCACTGGACCCTTGGGTGATGGCTTACCCTGGGGGCAATGGTATCCCCCTCCTGAGGTGCCAAAAATGTACGAGGGCCACTTTGGTCCCCCCGATTTGTGCCGTTTGGGCCCCCGAGTCCGTTTGAGACATTTTCAGAATCCATCTCGTGTATATTCACACTTTCCGGATCATTTGAGTGTGGAATACATCGAATTATCGTCTAAACCCGTCGATTGACAGTTTAGAAAGGAATTGAGATCATCCCACATGATCACAGATGCATACGGGTCATATTTCAGCGGTTAGTTTCGCCCGTCGGCGAAACTTGGAATCCTACGACTGTTTCTATGTTTCATCACCCCCTCATAAATCAAAGTACGTCAGTGTGCATCGTGTTACCATAACCCAGGTCCAGTTTAATCCAAATCATGCTCTGATACCAACTTGTAATGCCTCGAATTTCAACGGTCGAGCAGAGCTTAACTCTCGAGATCCGCCGCATCACTTATGCAACATAAATAATGATGATTGAATGTTGTCCGTATTAGTGCATTAAACATGAATGGGATTTCACTAAATTAACTTATCATACTCCAGAGATAATTAGATTACGCAAGCGAAAGACTGTGATAGATATATAAAGCATATAAGTGTTTATAAGTCCCTAGAGTATGAACATGTCACCAGGTTAAATAATTACATGTATAATTCCAAAATTTACAAAATGATATAATGTGATGACATCTAATCCGTATCCTTGTAACCCCGGCGACGCAACTCCAGGTCTAATAGACCCATCAGAGAGTTGCATATAAGAGAACTCCTCCTCGTCGTCATAAAAGTTAGGCTCTATCTCGTAAGCCACGCCATCACCTGCAGCTGCAACAGAGTCTGGTTAGTGTTTTAAAACATCGTCCCAGAGTGGGAGTGAGTGATCAACTCAGTGGAACTATACGGCAAAGGTTAACTGTTATCAATTCAGTCAAGTAGTAATGATAAAGCAGTACAACAATCATGTCCTAACCACTCTGGTTAATGCAAGAATGGTATGTGATAATGATGCATGCCCTCGCCTGCACTCCCTCAATGACATCATCTCACGGTCGTGCATGCTAAACTCCCACTGTGCTCTTCCTCGCCAAAGGCACATGCAAGGCGGTGCATGAATGTGTTAGCCAAGTAATTTCTTAGGCTTATTCATACAGCAGAGTCAGGAAGCTAAGGTACCTCCCTTTATATCATTTACCCAAACAATGATCCGTCTAGGGTCGTCAATCCTAGTTAATCGCATACGATAGGCAAGTTATAGGGCAACATCACCCCTGATTGAAAAGTAGTAGATAGGCAAGTTCAGGTTGCTACGGGGAGGCTCGTCACCTCAGCGTAGGCCTAATTTATACTCGAGGTCACTACGAAAAGGCTAGTTACCTTAGCGTAGGCCGACAGCTCAAATACAGTGTCCCATACCATCGTATTCGGCTCACGAGTTTGGGTTGTTCAATGGACACTATGGGGAGGCTCGTCACCCTAGCGTAGGCCAACAGCTCGATTACGGTGTCCAATACCACCATGCCCGACTCATGAGTCTTAGCAGATCGTGGTACCAAGCTTAAACGGGTTTTTCGTTGGTAAATAGTGTTGAGGGTCAAATATTACATATTAGACGCTCATTTATGGACGCCCTCTTCTTTCCCATGAGGGAAAGAAGTGTGAAGAGGGAGAAGATCGCAGCCACTAGCTCAAAAAGAGCCATGAAAATCGATAAAACTTGGGAATAGGGTGGATTGTGAGGCTTGTGTGTTATGAGACACAAAAGGTGTGGGCTTTGTGCTCAAATAGGTAGGAAATAGAGAAAATTGGGAGTTATATGATATGGGTTTGAGGAATATGATGGAGGGTGGGTATGTAATGAAGAAGAAGAAGAAGATTTGAAAATGGTAGGGAGATTTGAGAAGAAAAGTAAGGTTTTTGAGAGGCTTGAAGGGTGTAAAAACTAGGTGGGGGTAGAAATGAAGCAAAAAGGACCAAATAGAGGGTCCCACATGAATTTTGTGGCCCCCACACGAGTGCGCAAGGTCGGCCCACCGCGGCCTGCTGTGGCCTGTCCGGCCCGCTGGACCTGGACCGCGAGGCCTCGCGGTAAGCGCGATGCCATCACAGTCCACTGGACCCTTGGGTGATGGCTCACCCTGGGGCGATGGTATCCCCTCCTGAGGTGCCAAAAATGTACGAGGGCCACTTTGGTCCCCCCGATTTGTGTCGTTTGGGCCCCCGAGTCCGTTTGAGACATTTTCAGAGTCCATCTCGTGTATATTCACACTTTCCGGATCATTTCAGTGTGGAATACGCCGAATTATCGTCTAAACCCGTCGATTGACAGTTTAGAAAGGAATTGAGATCATCCCACATGATCACAGATGCATACGGGTCATATTTCAACGGTTAGTTTCGCCCGTCGGCGAAACTTAGAATCCTACGACTGTTTCTACGTTTCATCGCCCCCTCATAAATCAAAGTACGTCAGTGTGCGTCGTGTTACCATAACCCAGGTCCAGTTTAATCCAAATCATTATCAGATACCAACTTGTAACGCCTTAAATTTTGACGGTCGAGCAGAGCTTAACTCTCGAGATCCGACGCATCACTTATGCAACATAAATAATGATGATTGAATGTTGTCTGTATTAGTGCATTAAACATGAATGGGATTTCACTAAATCAACATATTATACTCCAGAGATAACTAGATTACGCAAGCGAAAGACTGTGATAGATATATAAAGCATATAAGTGTTTATAAGTCCCTAAAGTATGAACATGTCACCAGGTTAAATAATTACGTGTATAATTCCAAAATTTACAAAATGATATAATGTGATGGCATCTAATCCGTATCCCTGTAACCCCGGCGACGCAACTCCAGGTCTAATAGACCCGCCAGAGAGTTGCATATAGGAGAACTCCTCCTCGTCGTCATAAAAGTCAGGCTCCATCTCGTAAGTCACGCCATCACCTGCAGTTGTAACAGAGTTTGGTTGGTGTTTTAAAACACCGTCCCAGAGTGGGAGTGAGTGATCAACTCAGTGGAACTATAAGGCAAAGGTTAACATGTTATCAATTCAGTCAAGTAGTAATGATAAAGCAGTACAACAATCATGTCCTAACCACTCTGGTTAATGCAAGAATGGTATACGATAATGATGCATGCCCTCGCCTGCACTCCCTCAACGACATCATCTCACGGTCACGCATGTTAAACTCCCACTGTGCTCTTCCTCGCTAAAGGCACATGCAAGGCGGTGCATGAATGTGTTAGCCAAGTAATTTCTTAGGCTTATTCATACAGCAGATTCAGGAAGCTAAGGTACCTCCCTTTATATCATTTACCCAAACAATGATCCATCTAGGGTCGTCAATCCTAGTTAATCGCATACGATAGGCAAGTTATAGGGCAACATCACCCCTGATTGAAAAGTAGTAGATAGGCAAGTTCAGGTCGCTACGGGGAGGCTCGTCACCTCAGCGTAGGCTTAATTTATACTCGAGGTCACTACGAAAAGGTTAGTCACCTTAGCGTAGGCCGACAGCTCAAATACAGTGTCCCATACCACCGTATTCGGCTCACGAGTTTGGGTTGTTCAATGGACACTATGGGGAGGCTCGTCACCCTAGCGTAGGCCAACAGCTCGATTACGGTGTCTAATACCACTATGCCCGACTCATGAGTCTTAGTAGATCGTGGTACCAAGGTTAAACGGGTTTTTCGTTGTTAAATAGTGTTGAGGGTCAAATATTACATATTAGACCCCATTTATTACTTGAATTTACGGGCATGACACTGTTTAACGGCTGGTTTTAACTGTGTTTGTGTTGCAGGGTATATTTGAGAGCATGAACTACAAAAAGGTGCTAAAAGCATGAATTTAACGATCTGACGACACCAAGGCAAGGGACGGACTCCAGGGGGACCAAGATCGAAGAGTTTACCCGTCAGAGATCCGAGAAAACGGATAAACCAAAGTTCAAGTGGCTCGAAAGTCATCCTGAAAGCAGGATCACAGGGTTCCCGCTATTTGATCGGCTTGAAACTACATACATGGCCTGAGGACCACAAATCAACCGTACATGTCAAATTTCGGCCATTGGATCCTTGTGGAAGTGGTCCAACGGACAGAACAACCTATGAATTCGTGATTTTGGGGCCCACCTTAGATCTGTATATGCGCCAAAATTGGTCTCAACTAATTTTATGACGAGCCAAGACAGATGGACGGGGAGGATTTCTTATAGACATTACAGTGGATCCCACGTGGGATTGATGTACGTGCATTGCACGTTCACTGGACGTGCACCGGACCAATGACCCGGTCAAAGGGTCATTGACCCGACCCGGTCTCTACGCATGCACAGTGTCCGCAAAGTGCGGATGCTGTGATAATTAGTGGGTCCCATCAATCATTCAAACGGACGATCTGGACCATCCATTGCGACCAGAAGGGGGGTATCACCCTTGCCTAGGTGGCGTTTTGCCCCATGAAGACTTGCATGTACATGAGTACTCAAACGGACGATCGACGGCGGAAAGAAAAGTTCTGTGGGCCACACCGAATCTGAGTAAAAACCATCCATTTCAAACTGAAATATCGAGAGGAATTTGGTGGACAGTTTGGATATCTCAAAAGGCAATCGAAGTGGGTCCCATCGAGAGTCCAGAATCGATCCGGCTGCGAGCTCTGTTTACGCAAGTCCGAAAATTGTGGACGTTGTGGGCCACTAATCATGGTCGGATGGTCGATCCAGACCGTCCATTGTGAAGACCGTTGAAAAGCTTTCCAAGTGACGTTATCCTTTCAGAAAGCAAGCAAGGGAAGCGAGATTTTTGGGCATTGTTTTGTGGATGCGTAAACAGTCCCTGCGTAAAGGGATTTCCGAACCTGGAGTGCGTAAATCGTCCGACTGAAGCTTGCAACCGGTCTCTCCAACCAAGTCGACTGGGACTTGTCTATAAAGGAAGCAGGAGAGAGAGGAGAGGGGATGAAAGGCAAAAGCTGTGGAGTCGTCAATAAGAGGCAGAGACAGAGAGTAGTAATTTTTATTTATTTTATTTCTTGTATGTCTTATTATTATTATTATTAGGATATTTAGCCTAATTATGTGTGGCTAAACCTCTTAGCTAGGGCTAAGAGGTGAAGCTTGTAGCATGATGGGAGATTCTTTACTTGTGCCTTTTGTTTAAGACTGAATTGATATTGATTATTAGTTTAATTAAGGTAATGTTTTTAGTTTTTAATGGTCTGTTGTGACTAAAATTACAATAGGACTGCGATAGCTTTGAGCATGTTCCTTTCCTTTTATGTGTGTGACGTCAGGAAGCCCTGTTGTTCACCATCGTCTCCTGGGCATGGTCGGATGACGATATCCTTCCTAACCTTCATGCATTGTTAATTGGTTGGTAATTCGTTTAATTCTGTTGTTTACTTTGTCTCCTGGGCATGGTTTGGTGATAAAATCCATTCTAATTTATATACCTTTCATCTCTTTGAAAACTATATCAAGTAAGTTCAGTTTGATTTACATGGTTACATTCTTCAACTGGATGAAGATGGGACTCTAAGTCCAGTTGATTTCTTGATGCAGGCATAAGATCTCCTTGATCTCTACCAGTGGATCCTCTGAATCCCTAGTTTCCTTTCTCTGAATTCTTTAAGTTTTAGATTAATATTTCACTATTATTCCCTTAAATTCATTCGATTTAGATTTCATCTTAGCTTAGTTCTTGTTCTGCTTAATTTCAGATTATGTACAGGTTCCGGTCCCTTGAGATTCGACCTCGGTCTCACCGAGTTTATTACTACATCACAACCCTGCACTTGGGGAGTGAACAAGTTTTTGGCGCCGTTGCCGGGGACTGACAGTTGCGTTTTTCTGAAATTAGCTAGTTTTAGAATTGGGTTAAGATTATTGTTTTCTAACTTTAGGATTAGGTTTTATTTTTCTAATTTTAATTATAGGATTTCTTTTAATTTTAGAATTTAACTTACTTTCTAATTCTAGGTTTAAAATATTCTTTTAGAAATTTTCTATTTTCTAGTTTTAGAAATTTTTTCCTTTTTAGAAACTAGTTTTCTTTCTATTTTTCTTTTTAGGATCTTTTTATCTTAAGACTTTCTATTTTAGAAACTAACTTGTTTTATTTTGTTTTGCAATTTTTTAACTTAGGAACCTCCAATCTGGTGATTTCTTTCTAACTTCTCCTCTATCTAGATCTCTTATTTCTATAGGATTCTTTCTTTTATTTTCTTTTAGGATTAGATTTAGAGTTAAGGCTTCACCATGCAAGAGTGGGAACGAGTGTATGCTGAGATAGCTAAGAAATCTTGGGAAATAATGTATGATGATTATGATGGGAAACAACCTATGCCTCAAATATTTTCTGAAAATTATTTCAACCAATCAAAATATGATGATCCACCAATTAAGAAGTCATTCGGTGATTATCTGCGGGAAAATAATTGCATTCCATGAGTTAAGAAAACAGTACGTGATTATTGGAATGATGACGCGTATCAACTCCCAACCTATGACCCGTATGACTATGATCAGTGGAAACATTAACATTGGAGAGATGAACCGCCAATTAATTTTAACGACTACTCCCTTGGGTTCCCTACTTATGAGACTCAATCGGAAATAATCCAAGAGGAGTCAATTCAAAAATACATAGGTGCTCAAGAACAATTCAATGAATATGTCACACAAGCAATCACAGATATGACAAAATCATTAGAGGTGATTGAAACTGTCATTCAAGAGCGTCAGTTGCATCTTAATGAGGAGGAAGAGGCTGGTTCATATCAGCTTCAACCCGACCCAGAAATACAATGCGAGGAAAGTGACCCTAGCTCGCTTTTAAAAAATTGTAGAATTTGGAATGAAGAGTTGGATTGTGTTAATGAGCATATGGTTCAATTCCCTGATGAGTCGATCTCGATGACAGTTCAAAAGAATGATCAAGAGATGTGGGTGTCTTTCAAATACAATAATATTGACACACTTCACTCACATGACACACCTGATTTTAATGATGAGGAAGATGTTAGTTTATTCGAACCTCAACCCAATATAAAAATAGAATGTGAGGAATGTGATCCCATCCCAAGTGTATACTGCACTGAATTGGACGATGATGAGTATTGGGATTCAATTTCCGGTTTGGCCTATATCAATGATCAAGAGGTTCAGGAAGATATCAACCATAGTGATCTACTCCACCAATCTGACATGACCAATTTAAACATGGAGAATGAATCATTCCACCTAAACCTTCCAACCTTTGTCATGCATGTTTGGACCACTCTCCTGAATTGAATGATGATATGATTCGGGAGATGGATGAGTCACCCGATATGACTCTGGGAATTGAAACCATTCAGTTAAGGCCACTATCTGAACTGTACACTTTTGATGAGTCAATGCCTCTATTGAGTAATTTCAATGAACCAAGTGATCACATCGATGCTTCCCCTATTGATTTTCAATCTGTCTGTGTAGGACTGGAGCAAGAGAGCGTACATCCATCCACTGTCAAGGATGATGGATTCCTTGGGCAGATCATCACGAGCTCTAATGTGGAAAATAAGTCATACTCAGCTGAACTTCCCAACTCTTGGGATTGCTTGGCGCACTTTGCAGATTCAAACGATCCCATGTTAAAAGATAAAGTGGATGCCTTACAAAACGACATCTCGGTAGTCATCACTGACCGAGAGAACCCTTATTCTGAAGCCCCTTCTTCCCCCGATCCTAAACGTCTACCATTAAAGGAGTAGGAGCTAAAAATTGAACCGAAGTTTGACACTTCGGAATGTGTTGAGGCTACATCACTTCTTGCGAACTTTTTAAAACTTTATCTACTTGTAATCTTTGATTCACCATGGGATACTAACGTTGAAATTTCTTCTGTCACAGGTGAACCGTATATACTCTGGATACCTCAAGCAATTCAATGGAAAATTTCTTATGAGGTACATAAGTCTCTTTGGAAAGTCATGCTCCAGGGCGCCCAAGCCTATTGCAAAAAGGGCTTTTGGATGATCTTGTTGAGGAACTTACTGAGAAACTTATCAAGATACTGGCCAGAAGAGGAACCTTGCGACATGACTCGGTAGTTTTTCCCTACTTTCACAGGACTAGGGTAGTTTGTTTTATGCTATTCTAGGTTAGACAGTTTTATGCCATTAGGTTAGTTTGCTTTTTATGTTGTTTTAGGATAGTTTACTTTCGTGTTTCACTCTTGTGCTGCCTCGCTCTCCTGCGGATATGTTTAGAAAGTCTCTCTCGATTCATTATCCAGGTACTATGTTCTCATCACTTCTCATTTATTTCTGTTGTCCCATGTACATTGCATGCTTATTTCTTTTACATTGAGGATAATGTAGCTTTTAGGTTGGGAGTGAGAGATTAGGTAACCCAATCAGTGTTTTCTTGGTCTTGGGCAAAAATTGTGAAATTTTTTAAAATTTTCTGGAATTTCGTGTGAATTTGAAGTGATTTTGACGGCCATCTTGGGCATAGACTTACAGGATACATGATGTTGATAATTGATGACCCTTGGATTCAGTTATCGATTAAATTCCACAGTAAAGTTCAATTTATTAATCCATGATTAGAAGTGTAAACATTGATTGAGTCATGATTTCACATGCCACATCTCGCTTACACATTGAGGTTTCAGTCAATATTGAAGGATTGATTTGGTAATCATTAAGCATGAAAGGAACCAACCTGGGAAAATTATCCATCCTGTTCAGTAAGAAGGAAAGAAAAAGAAAATACCCAGCTACAAGATAGTGGCCTGTGAAAAGGGTTGGGTGAACGAACTTCACCATTGGGTTTGCTCCCCATAAGTGCGGAATCGATTCCCCATGGTTGTTATTTGGAAAAAATGGGGCGACTGGTCCTCACCATGGGTTTGCTCCCTATAGGTGAGGATTTGAGTCATTGCATTAACATTACTTTGAACGAAAAAAAAATCAAAGGTTGGGATATTGATCTATGAAGCAGGTTTTGATGTAGGTTTTGGTTGTCAGACATTCTCTTAGTTGTTAACAATGATATCTTGAAATAGAGAAGTGAATCTAAATGTGATAAGCTGAGATTACACTATACACTCATGGATCTTAATGTTTATAAATTGTCTGATTTATGGATTAATATTTTGAACTTGATTATGAGTTTACCATGTGCCTGAGTCCAGCAGAAAGTAATGCCCAACATTCATGAATTTTAGAATTCTAGTATCCGAATTGTTTTTAAAATTCACTCGAGTTCATAGAAATTGTCCTGTAACTCTCAACTTACTTTTCACATACTTTGCTCGGGACTAGCAAAATGTTGGTTGGGAGTTGTGTTGAGGGTCAAATATTACATATTGGACCCCATTTATTAACTGGATTTACGGGCATGATACTGTTTAACGCTCGGTTTTAACTGTGTTTGTGTTGCAGGGTATATTTGAGAGCATGAACTACAAAAAGGTGCTAAAAGCATGGATTTAATGATCTGACGACACTGAGGCAAGGGACGGACTCCAGGGGACCAAGATCGAAGAGTTTACCCATCAGAGATCCGAGAAAACAGATAAACCAAAGTTCAAGTGGCTCGAAAGTCGTCCAGAATGCAGGATCACAGGGTTCTCGCTATCTGATCGGCTTGAAACTACATACATGGCCCGAGGACCACAAATCAACCGTACATGTCAAATTTCAGCTATTGGATCCTTATGGAAGTGGCCCAACGGACAGAATAACCATTAATCCATGATTTTGGGGCCCACCTGAGATCTGTATACGCTAAAATTGGTCTCAACCAATTTTATGACGAGCCAAGACAGATGGATGGGGAGGATTTCTCATAGACATTACAGTGGATCCCACGTGGGATTGATGTACGTGCAGTGCACGTTCACTGGACGTGCACCGGACCAAAGACCCGGTCAAAGGGTCATTGACCCAACCCGGTCTCTATGCACGCACAGTGTCTGCAAGGTGCGGACGCTGTGATAATTAGTGAGCCCCACCAATCATTCAAACGGACGATCTAGACCGTCCATTGCAACCAGAAGGGGGGTATAACCCTCGCCTAGGTGGCATTTTGCCCCATGAAGACATTGCATGTACATGAGTACTCAAATGGACGATCGACGGCGGAAAGAAAAGTTCTATGGGCCACACCGAATCTGAGTAAAAACCATCCATTTCAGACCGAAATAACGAGAGGAATTTGGTGGACGGTTTGGATATCTCAAAAGGCAATCGAAGTGGGTCCCACCGAGAGTCCAACATCGATCCGGCTGCGAGCTCTGTTTACACACGTCCGAAAATTACAGACGTTGTGGGCCACTGATCATGGTCGGATGGTCGATCCAGACCGTCCATTGTGAAGACCGTCGAAAAGCTTTCCAAGTGACGTTATCCTTTCAGAAAGCAAGCAAGGGAAGCAGGATTTTTGGGCACTGTTTTGTGGATGCGTAAACAGTCCCTGCGCAAAGGGATTTTCGAACCTGGAATGCGTAAATCGTCCGACTGAAGCTTGTAATCGGTCTCTCCACCCGAGCCGACTGGGACTTGTCTATAAAGGAAGCAGGAGAGAGAGGAGAGGGGATGAAAGGCAGAAGTTGTGGAGTCGTCAATAAGAGGCAGAGACAGAGAGTAGTAATTTTTATTTGTTTTATTTGTTTTATTTCTTTTTATTATTATTTTTAGGATGTTTAGCTTAATTATGTGTGGCTAAACCTCTTAGCTAGGGCTAAGAGGTGAAGCTTGTAGCATGATGGAAGATTATTTGCTTGTGCCTTTTGTTTAAGACTGAATTGATATTGATTATTAGTTTAATTAAGGTAATGTTTTTAGTTTTTAATGGTTCGTTGTGACTAAAATTACAATAGGACTGCGATAGCTTTGAGCATGTTCCTTTCCTTTTATGTGTATGACGTCAGGAAGCCCTGTTGTTCACCATCGTCTCCTGGGCATGGTCGGATGACGGTATCCTTCTAACCTTCATGCATTGTTAATTGGTTGGTAATTAGTTCAATTCTGTTGTTTACTTTGTCTCCTGGGCATGGTTTGGTGATGGAATCCATTCTAATTCATATACCTTTCATCTCTTTGAAAACTATATCAAGTAAGTTCAGTTTGATTTACATGGTTACATTCTTCAGCTGGATGAAGATGGGACTCTAAGTCCAGTTGATTTCTTGATGCAGACATAAGATCTCCCTGATCTCTACAAGTGGATCCTCTGAATCCCTAGTTTCATTTCTCTGAATTCTTTAAGTTTTAGATTAATATTTCACTATCATTCCCTTAAATTCATTCGATTTAGATTTCATCTTAGCCTAGTTCTAGTTCTGCTTAATTTCAGATTACATACAGGTTCCAGTCCCTTGAGATTCGACCTCGGTCTCACTGAGTTTATTACTACATCACAACCCTGCACTTGGGGAGTGAACAAATGGTACCTTAGATTCAAACAGTGCGTCCATACATGGTGAATATACATTAGGCCAATCGGGTTACTTAACAGCTGGACTGGTACGAGAACATGTTAAATTAATCGATATGGAGCGCATATGCACTACTCGTGTCCTAACCACTGTCAATAATCACCGTACGACTCAGATTCATCGAACGTATCCATTGTGGCAGAACTAGTTCGGCCACTGATTGTAAACCGTTGCCAATTGCCTGGACTACGTATTAGTCCTAATCATACTTAAATACAATAGGCATTCATATGTGATAGTTAAAACAACATGTGACAACCAATTCAAATATAAATCTCATTTGGGCATTTTAACAAACACATAGTGCGCATATTATCATACATAGACATTTCATCCATAAATCACATAGTAGTGAGATAGGTTACATGAAGGAACCTGTAACTATAGATACGGTAATTGAGAATCTTATCTCAACGCCCTTATTAAATATATTTCAACAAGCAACTTCTCATTCAAACATTTTATCAAACACGTAGACTACGCATATCAACATACATGTAATAAATTACTTACAACATATATATAGCAAATCCTTTCACAAAGGAGTTGTCACACATACAACAATCATGTATTCTCAATCAATAATCATGGTAAGCACAAATCATAATTCCACATTCATTTAAGCATTTCAACAAACACATGGAATGCATTATATTCAACATAGTTCGTATATATATATATATATTATATATATATATATATATATGTATATATGTATAATACACGGAAAACATCGCATCTAAGTACATGTGACAGCAATCAAGTTAGTCATAAATCATTAATTGACATTGAAAGCCTTGAAAACCATAACTTAAACATTTATAGTCCGAACCTTTCGTTGGTTACTCGTTACGAACTCGGTTCGTACACTACGTCTCTGTCTACAGCACAATGGCTACATAAATCATGAAATATGTTAGCTATTCTACCGACTTCTCTATTTGAATTCCTAAAACAGATTAGGGTTACGATTTCTTACCCAAAAATAGATTTGGATTCGACGGTGAAGCGACACGGGAGAGATGATTCGACACGTGGAGTGGTGGGAGTGAATCCCAGCAACAAACCACAAATCTCTTACACTTCTCCTCACTCTTTCCTTCTCTTTTCTCTCTTCTCTCTCCTAGGGTTTTAGGAAATTCGTATGGAATGAGAGAGGAGTGGGTTTAGGGCATTATATAGGCCCAGAAGTGATGTCAATGGCCCCTAGGCCATGGTATACTTAGGATATAGCCAAAATGTGACTGTTTTGGGCCAACGGAGCTCATCTAGAGGTCCATTACTTGCATACGGTCCGGAGAAAGTTCCCTGACAATGGATCTATGCCAGGTTAAGATTTTAGTCCGATCGGATTAGCGGATCGATCGTGGAGGACCTATTTCAGTTCAATGACTATCGTCACTCGATCAGGACCACAAGTACATTGACATGTGCAGAGAAATTTTCCTGATCCAAGGGTGTAGTTGGGTCAGAATCTGATGGTCTGAAACCTTAAATTTGACTTGCAAGTGTTCACTCCCCAAGTGCAGGGTTGTGAAGTAGTAATAAACTCGGTGAGACCGAGGTCGAATCCCAAGGGACTGATACCTGTACGTTATCTGAAACTAAGTAGAACTAGAATTAGACTAAGATGAGATCTAAATCGATTGTAATTTGAAGAATAATGGTGAAATACTTATCTAAAATTTAGAGAAAGGAAACTAGGGATTCAGAGGATCCACTTGTAGAGATCAGGGAGATCGTATGCCTGCATCAAAAACTCAACTGGACTTAGAGTCCATCTTCATCCAGTGGAAGGGTGTAACCATGAAAATTAAACTGAACTTCCTTTGATATAGTTTTCAAGAGATGAAAGGTATATGAATTAGAATGGATTCCATCGCGAAACCATGCCCAGGAGAAAAAGTAAACAACAGAATTAAACTAATTACGAACCAATCAACAATGTATGAAGGTTAGGAAAGGTACCGACATCCAACCATGCCCAGGAGACGATGGTGAACAACAGGGCTTCCTGACGTCATAAACATAAAAGGGAAAGGAACATCCTCAAAGCCATCGCAGATCCATTGTAATTTTAGTCACAACAAACCATTAAAAACTAAAAACATTCCCTTAATTAAACTAAAATCAACATCAATTCATAAATTAAAATTAAATTAAAGGCATAAAATGGAGTCTCCCATCTCACTACAAGCTTCACCTCTTAGCCCTAGCTAAGAGGTCTAGCCTAACATGATTGGACCAGAACTCGGGAAAACCATGATAAAAAAAACTACAAATAAAACAAATAAACAAAACTACTCCCTCTCTCTCTCTCTCTCTCTCGGCTACTGACGTTCTCAGCCGACTAATGGATATTGAGCTTCCCGTCTCTCTCTCATCTCTTCTCCTTTTATAGCACTAGGAGGGTCGGTGCGGAACTCTCTTTACGCACCACTGTATGCGTAGCTTTTACGCATCCAAAAATTATAAGCCGTTAGTCTCTTGCGCTCGACTCACACTTTGGCAAAAAGGAGGAACCTGTTGCAGAATTGAACTGTTTAGGCTTCTTGGACCTGACCGGATGTTCTTTGGGGGTGGTTTGGACGGTCAGGATCGTTGGCCTGATCCTGACCACGGTTGCAGAACAGCCCTGATCTGCTGATCTTTCGGACGCGCAAGACAAAGCTTTCGCTCTTGCGCTGAGTTGATGATGGGGCCCATTATTGCAATTCTCTGAGAAATCCACCTCGTCCATCAGCTTCTCCTCGAAAAACCTATCGGGCATGGATGGTTCTTGACAGATTTCGGTGTGGCCCACTGAGTTATTTAGACTACCGTCCGAATTGTGTTTGAAGGGCCAAAAATCCATCTTCGCAGTTTTTTGCAATTCTGCCACCTAGGCATGCATTGTTGTCGCCCCATGGAACGAATGAACGGTTCGGATCATCAATTAAGATGGTGAACGGGACCCACAGTTGAAATTAATGTCCGCACCTTGCGGACGCTGTTGTAGGCAAGAGTCGGGTCGGGTCAGCGACCGTTGACCTTGCTTCATTGGTCAGTGCACCTCCTGTGCACGTGAAATGTGCACACTCACGTTATGTAACGTGAGTCTCATCTTGATGTTTCGAGCAATCTGCTCCGTCCATCCGTGTTGTCATATAATTCAAAGCGTTAACTCCAAAATTGAGGCATATCCAGAGATCATGTGGGCCCCAAATTGATGATTTATGGGCTGATCTGACCATTGGACCACTTCTACAAGGATCCGAGGGCTGAAATTTGACGTGTATGGTTAATTTGTGGTCCTCAGGCCATGTATGAAGTTTCGAGCCGAACGGATGGTGAGAACCTTTTGATCTTGCATTCTGGACGTCTTTCAGGCCACTTGAGCTTCAGTTGCTCGATTTTCTCGGATCTCTGGCATGTAAATTCGTCGATCTTGGTCCTTTGGAGTTCGTCCCTTGCATTGGTGACTTCTGAGCGTTAAATCCACACTTTTAGTATCCTTTTTCAGTTCAGCTCCAAAATACACCTTGCAACACAAACACGATTAAAATAGACCGTTTAAACATTATTATGCACGTAAATTCAAGTAATAACTGGGGTCTAATATGTAATATTTGACAATCAACACAACCCCCAACTAGCATTTTGCTAGTCCCGAATAAAGTATGCGAAAAATAAGTTGAGAACTACAAGGCAATTTCTATGAAACTGAGTGATATTTTGAAAAATGATTCAGATACGAGAAATCTAAGATTCATGAATGTTGGGAATTATTTTCTCCTAGACTCAAGCACAAGGTAAACTTCATAATCAAGTTCAAAGTATTAATCCATCAATTAGAAAATTCTAAACATTGAGTTTCATAGGTGTATAGTGTAATCTCGGCTTATCAACATTAAGATTCAATTCGTTATTTCATGATATCATTGGTAACCAACAAGAGCATTCAGGACACCCAAAACCTAAACTAAAACGTGCCTCATAAATTCCCACTTTTTATTTTATTAAAAGTAATGTCAAGTAGGGGAATTAAATCCCCACCTATAGGGAGCAAACCTATGGTAAAGACCATTCGCCTAGCCCTTTCCAACTGTCATTCTTAGGGAATCAACCTTCACATATAGGGAGCAAACCTATGGTGAAGACCATTCGCCCAACCCTTTCAATTCTTCTTTATAAACATGATGGTAGAACTACGCAGGTTGGTTCCTTTTGTGCTTAGTGATTACCAAGTTAACCCTTTAATATCGAACTGAAACCTTAATGTGAAAGCGAGATGTGACATGTGAAATCATGACTCAATCAATGTTTACAACTTATAATTCTGGATTACCAATTCAAACTTAACTGTGAAATTTAACAGATACTGAATCCAAGAGTCATAGACTACCAACATCACGTATCTTGAAATTCTAAGTGCCCTAGATAGCTGTCAAAATCACTTCAAATTCACAAGAAATGCCAGAAAAATTAAAAACTTTCACAATTTTTGCTCAAGACCAAGAAAACACTGATTAAGAAACCTAATCTCCCACCCCCAACCTAAAATCGACATTGTCCTCAATGTAAAAGATATGAGCATGTAATGCACATGGGACAACGAAAGTAAAGGAAAAGTGATGGAAAGATAGTACCTGGATAATGAATCGAGAGAGAGACTTTCCAAGAGACAGCAGTATAAAAGCTGGTCAGCACGAGAGTGAAGACAAGAAAACAAACTATTTTAAAATAATGCAGGAAGCAAACTAACCTAATGGCATAAAACCATCTAACCTAGAACAGCATAAAGCAAACTACCCTAGTCCTATGAAAATATTAAATTCTAATCCTCAACTGTGGAAGCACGGAAAATCTACTCAATTATACATCCAGGTTCTTCCGTCGGTCAGTATCTTGGTAAATTTCTCAGAAGGTTTTTCAACAAGATCATCCAAAAGCCCGTTTTGTAGTAAGCTTGGATGTCCTAGAGCGTGAATGTCCAGAGAAATTGAGGGACCTCAGCATAAAGTTTTCTTTTAATCATCTGAAGTGTCCAAAGTATGCACGATTCACCTGTGACAGATAAAATTTTGAAGTTAGTACACCATGATAATCAGAGAATACAAGTAGATGAAATTCAGAAAAATTTGTAGTAGGTGGTGTAGTCTCAACACACGCCAAAGTTTCACTCTTTAGTTCAATTTTTAGGTCTTCCTTTAATGTTAAACATTCAGGATCTGGGGGAGGAGGTACTTAAAAATAATGGTTCTCTCGGTCCGTAACAACTACCGAGGTATTGTCTTGCGAGGCATCCACTATTTCTTGTATCATGAGATCGTTTGAATCTGCAAAGTGTGCCAAGCCATCATCCAAAGAGTCGAAACATTCAATTGAAAGGAGTTCATTCATCCTATCGAGATCTCTAATGATATGTCCAATAACTCCTTTATCTTCTTCGAGAGTAGAAATGAGCATACTCTCTTGTTTGTTCTCAAGGTGAGATGAAATCACCACTGGGTATGTCTCTTCTTGACCTAAATGGGCATATTCGAAATCAGAGGGTAAAGGTTTTAGGTCAAGCTTCGGTGGCTTGAGGTTAGATGATAGAGGCACGACATCAGTTTGGGGCAATTCTTCAAATTGTGGCCTCCACTGGTTAACTTCAAGTACCGGCGCAGTATTAAGCAAGGCACACCTCTCCCTAATCATGTCATCATCCGAGTCATGGGAGTGTGCCAGGCACGTCTCTAGAGGGTCAAAGGATAAGGTCAGAGGCGTTCTATCTTCCACGAAAGAATTAATCATGTTAATGTCGTGGAAATCGTCATCATCCTCTGAGTTTCTACTGTTATTGAAAAAGATGTTTGACTCCAATGTCATGTTCCCGAAAGACATAGTCATGACACCATTCCTGCAATTGATAATTGCGTTTGAAGTGGCAAGGAATGGGCGACCAAGAATGACGGGAATCTGAGTGCTCATGTTATTGATGGGTTCGGTGTCTAGGATGATAAAGTCTACAGGGTAGTAAAATCTATCAACTGTACCAACACATCCTCAATTATCCCTCTTGGTACACGAACAGAGCGATCAGCAAGTTGTAGTGTGGTTAGGGTGTGTTTTAATTCACCCAAACCTAACTGTTTGTATACTGAGTAAGGAATAAGATTGACGCTCGCTCCTAAGTCAAGAAGTGCGTGATCAATTTGATAATTTTCGATTACACATGATATGGTTGGGCTACCGGGATCTTTGAATTTCTGCGGCACGTCTTGCTTTAGGATGACACTCATTTTCTCAGTCAAGAAGATCTTCTTTTGAATACTTTGCCGTCTTTTGGTCGTGCATAGGTCTTTCAGGAATTTGGCATATGAAGGTATTTGTTTTACAACATCAAGTAGAGGTGTCACGCCCCAAACCCGGAAATCAGATTCGCAGGAATCCCGATCGCTGAATCTGGTGTCGACAGCCTCCGTAGTACCCCATTCTCGGCTCCTAGCGTTCATACGCCAGATTTCCGATCCTGGGATCGTACAAGGAAGATTTTTTTTTTTTGTACATTTAACTCGTAATAAGCATAACCACAAGTATACCCAAATCATAAAGGCAACATTATCATCACATATCCACTAATATAATCATTTGAATACAATGCAAAAAGGAAAATACATATATAAAAAATCGAAGCTCCAGAAGATCGCTGCACCCTCCAAACTCAACACCGCTGCAACCTAACATCACCTGCACGCATCTATCGTGCATAAGCTTATAGAAAGCTTAGAGGGTGGTGTAAGTGTGTGCACAAGGTAAGTGCCAAGTATTTAATACAATGTCGTCATCATACAATACCGAAAATAAGCAGAAATATTAACAAGATCATAAATTTTCAGAGTAAACTGGAATATTGACAAGATCATAAATCATACGATAACAAAGTAAGCGGAAATACAGACAATTCCATGAGTCAATCAATATCAGAATATGCAATATAGAACAGTTATACAAATGAGGAGTCACAAAGAGCCAGATATCAGATGTCGAAGATGCGATGCAGTATGCAGTTCGTGATGAGTCCATGAATAGCATCAACCGTATCTAGACCATATAAAGGTAGAAACACAGTAACCCAAGATGCAATATGCCATAGATGTAATGCAATATGCGGTGCGAATGGAATGACCATGGTGGAGTGTGAAGTCAGGATGATAGTAGTATCGCAGGCTACGGGGTCCACCACAAGGGACTTCTATCCAAACCAGTCCCATACCTAAATTTGGATAGTCCGACTCAACGTGGTAAACTCCTGATCTCAGGTTAGTCGTTCGCCCAACCAAAATCTTTGCCATAACGAAGGTACACAACAATTAGTTGCACACCACCAACCCGAGTGGATAGTGAATAAATGAATGAATGAGCATGCAACTCCTACTCAATAAGTTTACATATCAGTACGGTTCCTCTCTAGGAAATCACCGGGGTCTATTACACTCCAAACCAGATTGCCGCCCCACAGCACGCAACAAGGTGAGTGGAAGAGACTTCACTATCCGCCTGCCAATATCGGGCCCGGCTTGTCGATAGCAAACCCATTCCTCGAGCTGGTCAGACTCAGCCTAGCATTGCCCCCTCCTCTCGGGCAGGTAAGGCCATACCCCCTTCCAACCGACCACGACACATGGGAGACTCGGCCTAACAGTATATGGCCCTCATGCGCTCATACATCCACTCGGTCTAGACGTTGGAGTAACCTCTGGAACCAAGAGGGTTTAGGGACTTTCACCCAGGGATATCTATAACACCCCATGTAGAACAGATTTTTGATGTCCCGTCTGGCCATCCACGATATGCCTGTGGAGGCTACGGCCCTGATGTCGCTAGAGCACACAATGCAAGTTGCATGAGCCATACAATCCAGTCATGCATCAATCATGCGCATACCGTGCGCTCATATGAGATAACCTCTGCCTATCGGGAAGTCTCATAGCAATCTTCCTAATGACATATGCAATGGTCAACCACATCTCATAACAAACATGCAGATGATTCGTATAGGCATGTATCATGATGCTATGCAGTCACATATTCATAATCGGTATCAACAATCAGCCTTGATAATATGGACATTTAACCAACATTGCCCCTAAGAAATGACTCACACAAGTCAAACATATAATGGGCCCACGGCCTCACACAAAGGCCTAATATACAACACAATGAGCCTTACTTAAGGGCCATATATACACAACAGGTGGGCCCTGCTCATGGGCTTTAAATACATGACATGTGGACCCTACACATGGGTCTCGAATACGTCAAATGGGTCATGCATCATGAGCCTAATAAATATCACAATGGGCCTTGCCCATAGGCCACGAAAACATCACAGTGGGCCCCAACTATGGGTCGCATATACATCATATAGGTCTCGATAATCGGCCTCGGCCTCAACAATTGAATTGACACTCGGAATCGGCCTCGATACTTAGCCTCAACAATTAAAATCGGCATATACAATCGGCCTCGATAAATTTAAATCATCGGAATTGGCCTTGATATTCGAAATTAATCGATAATCAGAATCGGCAAATCGGTCACGTCAATCGGAATCGACAATCGGTCACGACAATCGCACCGATCGACAGTCAGAATCGACAAATCGGTTAAGGCAATCAGAATCGATCGATAATCAGCATCGACAAATCGGTCACGTCAATCGGAATCAGCAATTGGTCGAGGTAATCAGAATTAGCAAATCGGTCACGTCAATCAGAATCGACAATTGGTCAAGGTAATCAGAATTAGCAAATCGGTCACGATAATCGCACTGATCGATAGTCGAAATCGACAAATCGGTCATGTTAATCGAAATCGGCAATCGATCAAGGCAATCAGAATCGACCGCTAATCAGAATCCGCAAATCGGTCACGTCAATCGGAATCGATCGATAATCAGAATCGGTAAGTCGGTCACGTTAATCGAAATCGGTAAGAATGGGCTGAACAAGGCCTAAGGGAAGGTCGCATTGAAGACATCTAACTAGCATTTCCCATCAATGTGGACATCTAACCAACAATATTCTTACAATGTGGACGTCAAACCAACATTGCTCCTAAGGTACGACCTACACTGTAACGGCCACACACATTCATTACATTGGGCCTTGCTTATGGGCCTCACATACGTCGCATCGGGTCTCGAATACACATTAGGTGGGCTCGCACCTGGGCCTCAAATACATCACAATGGGCCTCCTATGTCAAACGGGCCACATCACCTAGGCCACGTTATATGGGCCGCACCAATGGCTCCATGTATATCAAATAGGCCATACTGATGGGCCTCATTTATATCAAATCGGGCCCAGCCTTATGTATATTTGAGATCCGACCTATTCATAAGTTAACATAGAGATAAATGAAGTGAAAACAACATCAGCTGATTGGAAACCGCTATGGCCCTTAGAAGTTTGAACGGTGGATGTCACTGTCCACCATTAAATGGTGAGGCCACTTGAACTTTAGATCTGATTCATTCATTTTCCCACACTAAAAAATGATCTCACAAATGGTTGGATGGTATGGATACAACACATGCTCATGGTGGGCCCACCGTTCAAGGTAGTGGACGGTGTCGATACACATCAATGTGGGGCCTGCTGTCAACAAGGAGCAGCTATATGGCTGCTGCATAGGCAGCTGGCTGCACCTAGGAAGGCAAAGGTGGGTCCCACGTAGGGCCCACCATCATGTATATGTAATATATAATATATATTATATAATATACATAATATAATATATATACATATCTAATATATCAAACTTCCCTTGTAGTGGAACCCACAAAACTTGCTGTAGTCATATGGCTGTGGGTCCCACCATCAAAACAGATGTACGACATCGTGTAAAACACATTCATCATGCATGGCCCACTGTCGGAAGGATAGACGGCTGGTGTAACGCACACGCCATGTGAGACCTACACGTGGCTGACGTTCAAAGAGAGAGAGAGAGAGAAAGAGAGAGAGAGAGTGAGAGTTAGATAGAGATAGAGAGAGCAGCACGTGGCTGCCTTTACTTCATCCCTTTTTCTTTCTTTTCTTTTTTCCTTTTTCTTTTCTTTCCTGCAGCAAGCTGTGGTGGGTCCCACGTAGGGCCCACCACAACACCTTATATAATATAATATAATATATCATATATATATATATATATAATATAATGTATAATATATGTAATATAATATAGTATATATTATTCATGGCAACCGTCCAGGCCTTGGACGGCCTGGACAAAAACATACATCATGGTGTTGCCCCACACGTGGGGTGGGTCCCACCGTCCAAAGACGGTGGACGACTTGGATTACACACATGCAATCATGGTGTGGCCCACTGAGTGGATGGACAATGTGCACCAAACGCATACATCATTGGGGTCCCACCGTCCAGTGATGTGGACGGTGCAGACAGAACACATACATGACAGTGGCTCCACCGTCCGCCTAGACGGTGTGAATGACATACATACATCACCGTGGGTCTCATGTGGGGCCCACCATAATGTTTATATGCCATCCAACCCGTTCACAAGGTCACGCATACCTAGTAGAAGGGTAAAAACAAATTTCATATTGATTCCAAAACTTCTGTCACCCAGAAATGGTCTCAATGGCAGACGTTATATCCACACTATTTCGTATGATGTGGGCCACCTGAGCTTCGGTTCAGGCTGATGTTGAGGGGGACCCACTGCCCTGTGAGGGGCCATAAAATGGATGGTGTGGATATTAAAACACATCACGGTGGGGTCCACGGCTGGGACCGTGGGTCCCTGGCCCGTCCGCCTACACGCAGGACTCTTGCGCGTCCTCTCTCTCTGTCAGCAGCAGCAGCAGCAATGCTGTTGTTGTTTTATTTTATTATTATTTTTTTTGAAAATCTTGAAATCCTGGGGTTTTTCCTACGCGGGGCCCACTCCAAGTGAATCCAACCCAGCCATTGCATTCCAAGCCTCAAGATAAGCCAAACAAGCCCAATATTGAGTATTTTTCAGTGTATAGAAATGTCAGGTAAGATTTCAACGGTGAAAACCACCATTTGCTATGCTATGGCCCGCCAGAACCTCGGATTGACTTCATCTTTCGGCTCAACGCCTAAAATGATCTGATGAATGGAATGGATGGTTTGGATTTACAACACGCATCAAGATGGAGCCTGTATAAGTGGCTCGCCCAAAAGCTTGCTAATCAAGCTACTATTTGTGTTTTCATTACACGTCCAGCGTCCAGGGGACGCCGGACGGTTGGGTGCAACGCATACATACGAGGTGGCCCTACTCGGTGGGCCACCAAATGATGGATGGCATGGGTAAAACGTACATTAAGGTGGGATCCAACCAAGTGGGCCACACATCACATAAAAATAAACAAGAATAAAAAAAAGAAAAAGGGAGAAGCACTCACCTCTAGACCTTAAACTCCTTCTTCCTCCAATAGGTCTTAGAGCTCCAAGGAGGGTGATTTAACAGTCGAGATGAGATTTGGTGGGCCGGATTAGTAGGGAGAATGGGTGGGAGGGAGATGGCTTGATTTTGGGTGGCTTGGAAGTTCCAAGCTTGCAACGATGGAGGTAAATGAAGAAGAAAGAGGGAGGGAGAGAGAGATAGGAGAGAGAGAATAAGCCATTATGGCTAGTAATAGGCTAGTAATGATGGGTTGTAATTAATGGGTGTTGAAAAGAAAGAGTGCATTTATGGGGTAGGCTAGGTAGGGGGTAGGTTAGGTTGTAGAATAGGATGACGTCATCCCTAGGATGACATCATCCTCATTATGATTATGGGAAAACGTGTACACTATGGCCCGCGACTTGCGGTCCACCGCCATGATCGTGCACGGGTCATATCTTGGGATCTAGACGTCGAATTGACGCACGAGACGCGGCATCGAAATCGTAGCGACGACATGGTTGTAATAGCATAGGTCTCGGGTCGAACCGACTCAGGTGTACTGGGTGTGACTCAGGGCTGAGCTCAAACGAAATCTACAGGTCGCGGGTTGCCGGAATTCGACCGGGGGACCGCGGATGCATATGGAACGGTACAGGGCTAGTATACGGGCCTTACAAGAGGAATGTTGACTTTCATTTGTTTCAACACCTATAGAATATCCTGAGAGTTAGAGAGAGGTTTTGGTGCAACCAATCGTTGGGGAAAGGAGCAACTGACTTCTCTTGAAGTTTCGATTCTAATTCTTGTGGAGCAATGCTAGGTCTATCATTGTTATCCTCTTCCGGGTCCTTAGTCTTTTCAGCCCTAACTGGAATAGTTTTGTCAATGGTCTTCCCACTCCTAAGAGTAGTGCTAGATTTAGCCTGCTCCATCTGATCCAAAGAGCTTGGATCACTTATCTCATATTGCAGTTTGGGATTGGGGAGAGGTTGAGCAGGAAGCATCCCCTTTCCCCCAATCATTATGTGTCACTCTATCCTTTGAATGGATGATGTAAGTGATCCTATTGCTGATCTGATATCTTGGTTGAATAGCTCTTGGTCCTGAATGTGTTTTAGAACTAGATCCTCTTGAGGTTTCCCTTGATTTGGAATTTGATTGAAGAAACCTTGAGAGGTAGCAGTTTGTCCATTCCTCCAACTGAAGTTTGGATGATTTCTCCAACTAGGATTGTACATATTAGAGGTGGGTCCATTAAAAGGTCTTTGGTAATTATTTACGACATTGGATTGCTCAATCAGAACCTCTTGAAAGGCAGATATAGTTGGACAATTTTCAGTTGTGTGACTGCTACAACCACAAATACCACAAACAACTTCCTTACCCTTATCCTTCCTCGATTCCATGACCTCGAATTTCTTTATGAGATTAGCCACTTTAACATTGATATCATCATCCTCTTTTAGCAGGTATACTTTGTTCCTTTCCTTTGATTAAGTGGGTGTAGAAGTGGTACTCGATTTTGGGTATGTGTCCCATGATTGTGAGTTTTCAGCAAGTCTATCCAAGTAATCCCACACATCATCGACATCTTTATTCATAAATTCTCCATTGCACATTGTCTCGACCAATTGGCGTATGGAAGATGTCAGCCCATCATAGAAAAAGTGCGTAATGCGCCATGTTTCAAAACCGCGTTGTGGGCAAGAGCTGACAATATCCTTGAACCGCTCCCAACATTGGAAGAATGTTTCATCCTCCCTTTGGGCGAAGTTCGTGATTGATTTTCTAAGGGTGTTCGTTTTATGATATGGAAAAAATTTCTTTATGAACTCCCTTTGTATATCATTCCATGTGCTAATAGATCTAGGATGTAGTGAATGTAACCACGTCTTAGCTTTTTCTTTCAAAGAAAAGGGAAAGAGTTTCAGCCTGACTGTGTCTTCAAACACGTTTGGAAAATATAAAGTGGTTATAATCTCATCAAACTCTTTCAAGTGTAAATACGGTTCTTCAGATTCAAGCCCATGAAATTTAGGAAGGAGTTCGATCACCCTTGGTTTGATATTCATGTGTCCTATATTTTCTGGAAAAACCATGCATAAGGGCATGCTCACCCCTGCCGGTTGTAAGTAATCTCATAACGTACGAGGCGGGAGTGCTTGTTGCACCTCATGGACTTCCTCAATTCCAGGTGGAGGTAGTACTTGAGGTTGATTTGCAGCCATTACCTCAATTCAGATTCTAAACTTAGACCTAAAAATTGAAAATCTAAAAAGAAAGAGAGGATTTGGAAAGAAGTTACCAGATTGGAGTCCCTAAGTTAAAAACCTGTAAAACAAACCACAACAAGTTAGTTTCTAAAATTAAAAGAATACTAGAAAGTTACTTAAAAGAAGAATTTAAATTTCTAAAATAAGAGAATAGAAAAAATGAAAGCTTAGAATTTAGAAAATTTCTAAAACTACAACCTTAATTCTAAAAATAGAAAAAGTAGAGAAATTGGAAAGGAATTACCAAATTAGAAGTTATGTTAGGCTCCTACAAAATAGGAAACATGTTAGTTTAGAAATTAAATAGAAATAAAAATATAAAACTAAAGTTAGTAAAATCCTAATCTTAAACTGACTCCAAAACCAATTAATTTCAGAGAATCGTAGTCGTCAGTCCCCGGCAACGGCGCCAAAAACTTGTTCACTCTCCAAGTGCAAGGTTGTGAAGTAGTAATAAACTTGGTGAGACCGAGGTCGAATCCCAAGGGAGTGATACCTGTACGTTATCTGAAACTAAGTAGAACTAGAATTAGACTAAGATGAAATCTAAATCGATTGTAATTTGAAGAATAATGGTGAAATATTTATCTAAAATTTAGAGAAAGGAAACTAGGGATTCAGAGGATCCACTTGTAGAGATCAGGGAGATCGTATGCCTACATCAAAAACTCAACTGGACTTAGAGTCCATCTTCATCCAGTTGAAGGGTGTAACCATGAAAATTAAACTGAACTTCCTTTGATATAGTTTTCAAGAGATGAAAGGTATATGAATTAGAATGGATTTCATCACCAAACCATGCCTAGGAGACAAAGTAAACAACAGAATCAAACTAATTACCAACCAATTAACAATATATGAAGGTTAGGAAAGGTACCGACATCCAACCATGCCCAGGAGACGATGGTGAACAACAGGGCTTCCTGACGTCATAAACATAAAAGGGAAAGGAACATGCTCAAAGCCATCGCAGACCCATTGCAATTTTAGTCACAACAGACCATTAAAAACTAAAAACATTCCCTTAATTAAACTAAAATCAACATCAATTCATAAATTAAAATTAAATTAAAGGCATAAAATGGAGTCTCCCATCTCACTACAAGCTTCACCTCTTAGCCCTAGCTAAGAGGTCTAGCCTAACATGATTGGACCGGATCTCAGGAAAACCATGATAAAAAACTATAAATAAAACAAATAAACAAAACTAATCCCTCTCTCTCCCTCTCTGCTACTGACGTTCTTAGCCGACTGATGGATATTGAGCTTCTCGTCTCTCTCTCATCTCTTCTCCTTTTATAACACCAGGAGGGTCGGTGGCGTCAGTGGAGTTGGTGCGGAACTCTCTTTACGCACCGCTGTATGCGTAGCTTTTACACATCCAAAAATTACAAGCCGTTAGTCTCTTGCGCTTGCCTCACACTTTGGCAAAAAGGAGGAACCTGTTGAAGAATCTGAGCCGTTCAGGCTTCTTGGACTTGACCGGATGTTCTTGGGGGTGGTTTGGACAGTCAAGATCATTAGCCCGATCCTGACCACAGTTGCAGAATAGCCCTGATCTGCTGATCTTTCGGACGCGCAAGACAAAGCTTTCGCTCTTGCGCTGAGTTGATGGTGGGGCCCATTATTGCAATTCTCTGAGAAATCCACCCCGTCCATCAGCTTCTCCTCGAAAAACCTATCGGGCATGGATGGTTCTTGACAGATTTCGGTGTGGCCCACTGAGTTATTTAGACTACCGTCCGAATTGTGTTTGAAGGGCCGAAAATCCATCTTCATAGTTTTTTGCAATTCTGCCAACTAGGCATGCATTATTGTCGCCCCATGGAACGAATGAACGGTTTAGATCATCAATTAAGATGGTGAACGGGACACATAGCTGAAATCAAAGTCCGCACCTTGCGGACGCTGTTGTAGGCAAGAGTTGGGTCGGGTCAGCGCCCGCTGACCTTGCTTCATTGGTCCAGTGCACCTCCTGTGCACATGAAATGGGCACACTCACGTTATGTAACATGAGTCCCATCTTAATGTTTGGAGCAATCTGCTCCGTCCATCCGTGTTGTCATATAATTCAAAGCGTTGAGTCCAAAATTAAGGCATATCCAGAGATCATGTGGGCCCCAAATTGATGATTTATGGGCTGATTTGACCGTTGGACCACTTCTACAAGGATCCGGGGGCTGAAATTTGACGTGTATGGTTAATTTGTGGTCCTCAGGCCATGTATGAAGTTTCGAGCCGAACGGATGGTGAGAACCTTTTGATCTTGCATTCTGGACGTCTTTCAGGCCACTTGAGCTTCAATTGCTCGATTTTCTCGGATCTCTGACATGTAAATCTGTCGATCTTGGTCCTCTGTAATCCGTCCCTTGCATTGGTGAATTCTGAGAGTTAAATCCACACTTTTAGTACCCTTTTTCTGTCCAGCTCCAAAATACACCTTGCAACATAAACACGATTAAAATAGACCGTTTAAACATTATCATGCATGTAAATTCAAGTAATAACTGGGGTCTAATATGCAATATTTGACCCTCAACAGCAAGCGAACGTCCCAATTCACTTAAGTTTGAGTTCATTTTCTAAAGATATTCGTGTTTCTCACACACTTCGCTCAGGGCTCTAGTTGTGTGTTTCTGGATACCATCCGGGCTCGATTCTAGCGATGGTTGTCAAGCCCAGTAAGGTGGTCATAACCTTATAGTTTCGCGGTCATCAGACTTTCGACACGCGATCTAGGTCCAATACGGAGTTCCAATGTGCTCTCGACAGCAACTGGGTTTTGAGATTGCTCCTAGGTTTCTAGGTAATGTTGAGTTAGTGATCCTAATGGTTTTAGGTCCTACAATTCGTACAGAAAGTAGTTCAAGCTAATTCCACTGATTATACAGTTTAGTACTTAATTAATTTTCGTCTAATTCCTACGGAATTCGGTCCTTAGTAATTTCTGCCTGAGGTGATACTCGGGTCATTGTATGGATTTTTCCGGGACGTTACATCAAGGTTCACAAATAAGTCATCAAGCACTACAATGAGGGGTTTTTGATAGTCTTCAACTACCCGTAATAGCTTGCAAACATTGTACTAGTTTTAAAGAAAGATGGCAAAGTCAGGATGCGCATGGACTTCCGAGACCTAAACAAAGCATATCTCAAGGATGACTTCCCGTTACCTCACATCGACACTTTGGTTGACAACACAACATGACATAAAATTTTTTCATATATGGACGATTTCTCTGGCTATAATCAAATCAGGATGGCCATTAAGGACTGTGAGAAGACATCTTTCATTAGACCTTGAAGAACTTTCTACTACCGGGTTATGCCGTTTGGATTGAAGAGTGCTTGAGCTACGCATCAACAAGACATGACCACCTTACATCCACGACATCATGAACAATGAGATGGAAGTATATGTGAATGACATATCGTCACATCTCGCACAATTGAAGGGTACTTGAAAGATGTTAAAATCTCTTCGATCAATTGGAAAAGTTCAAGCTCCGCCTCAACCCACATAAATGCATCTTTGGCAAGGTCGAGGGTAAACTGATAGGCTTCATTGTCAACGAGGATGGTATCAGGGTCGATACAATCAAAACAAGAGTCATCATCGAGATGCCACCTCCAAGGATCGAGTAGAAAAATTGGGGATTCCTCAGGTGATTACATTATATTAGTTAGAGGTGGGCATCGAGTCGGATCGGACTGGATTGGGCCCAACTCGACTCGGTTCAAAGTTTTCAATACTTAACCTGAACTTGATCCAATCCGGGACCGAGTCCAGGTCCTCTGACTCGATCCGATCCGTTGTACTGTTAGCCTGACCCGAACCAAGTCCGACTCGGTCAGGGAAATTGAGTCAGATCAGGTTAGGTACAGTTCAGATAAAATCTTCTTGACCCTAAAAGAATTTCAATGGTGGACGTTCAATCCCCACTGATTTTTGTAGTGTGGTCCACTTGATCTTTAGATCTATCTTATTTTTCAGCTCAAGCCTTAAGACGAGCACGCCGAGTGGATGGACGTTTAGATATAACACATACCTCATGATGGGACTCACAAAACTTGTTGACGGCAACACGCCAACCAGCTGGGCTGGTGCATGGTACACTTGCAATCCAGAGTTTTTTCTTGGGACTGCAGCCATGCATTGGGATGTTATGTGGGCCCACAGTGATATTTGTAAGAAATCCACACCATCCATCAGCTGTGAGAGCTCATTTTAGTACATGATACCAAAAAATAGGTGGATCCAAAGCTCAAGTGTGCCAGACGGGAGGGAAAACCGAGGAAGGTGGTCATTGAATCTACACTGTTTCCTCTCCTAAGGGCCGCTTGAGTTATGGATATATTTCATTTTTGGCCGCATGTCCTAAAATGAGCTCCTAAAACGGATGGACGGTGTGGATTTATCACAAACATCACGGTAGGACCCACCTAACATCCCACGCTGGAACTTTACGTGAAAGGCTTTGGTGTCAGGGAGCTCAGTGCTCGAGGCACCTTGAGCTGCCTGTGGGTGAGAAGACGGATTGGCTACTCGGCTTTCCAAGAAGAAAGAGAAAAAAGAAGGAGATCTTACAAGAGTGTACACGCATTTTCATTTAAGAGAGTGGGGCCCATTTTTCTGTAATCCAGTCTATTAGTCTGTTACATCATGTAATTTGTATGCTTTTATTCAAATATATAGGAGATTATTAACATTTCTATTTGTTTACTAGACGGTTGATAAGAGAATGCATTGACTGCCCACCTTCAATTGAAAGAGTTCTTGATTTAGGTTGATAATATCTTTAAAACTCGAAATTTATTGGAAAATTCTTAATTCATGACTTAGATGAACTATAACGGTTTGGATTACCAAATCGTAGGCCCCACTTGAGAACACGTGCGTACATCGCGAAGATATGGGATTTTTATTTAAAGATTTTTACAAATCCTAGTCGTCTCATCTCTATCCAGAGAGAACACGTCAGATGGCAACATCTGTCGTTAGAAACGTGGCTGACTTCTGTGTTAGTTTCACACAAATTAGAAAATTGCAGTGAGCAGTGTCAAAATGAGCATCTAGATCACCAGACCATGGGCCTCCAATGTAAAATCTCACAACTAAGCCTACTGCGCGTAAACAACAAACACAGAAAATGGAAAAATATGAAGAAGAGGAAGAATAGCAACTTGTCAGTTATGCCCTACCAAAGCCGCAATACACTCATCTACAGAAACAAATGTACCCACAAAAGTGCTGAGAAAAAGACCATATTAGAGCGTCTCCTTCACGGCTGACACCACCGCCTCCCCATTCGTTAGCATCCCTACCTTCCTAAAAGGAAAAGAAAATTGAAAAACTAAAAACACCACAGAACCAAAAACTGAAGAGGTAATCAAATTCCCTGCACCCAAAGTTCAACACATGTCTTGGATTCATCTCACCTTGCAGAGGCCGGAAATCTGCAGCTTCGCAACCAAGCCAAAATGGAGAAAACGACAAGGCCACCTTTCAAACGGGTAGGGTAAAAAAGGCAATTAGAGATCGGGATCGGGTTCGAGACGAGTTCGAGATTTTCGTGTAGAGAAGGGAGGATTTGGGGATTTAGGGTTCGGGCGCGACGAGCATTCTTCGGGGGCGGGTAGGGTAAGGTAAAAACAAACGGGTAATGTAAATACATATTACTTATATCCGGTCCAGATCGGATCGGATTCCGGATCGGGTCGGGTCGGATCAGGGTCAATCTGAACTCAACCCAAAAATATTTCGGATCTGGATGGGGTTACCCGATTTGCACTGATCCAGACCATCGGTTCGGTTCAGGTCAGGTCAGATCCACTGGATCGGATCTATTTTGCCCAGCTCAAATATTAGTCGATTCATCGCTTAGCTCACTCCCATTTGTGAGCTCGTATTCAAGCTTATAAGGAAGAACTCACCAAAGGTGTGAAACGATGACCGTCAAATTGCCTTCGACAAAATCAAAAGGCATATGTTAAATCCCCTAGTACTAATGCCACCTACACCTGGTAGACTATTATTGATCTACATCTCAATCAGAGCAGAAGTAATTAGATATGTTCTTGGCCAACACGACAACTCAGGAAGAAAAGAGCAAGTGATTTATAATTTAAGTCGAAGATTCACCGACTATAAGTCAAGGTATTCAACTTTAGAAAAGTATTGCCTCGCTCTAGTATGGGCAACTCAATGACTTCATCAATACATGGCTGCCCATCCAATTCTTTTACTCGCCCGCATGGACCCATTAAAGTACTTGATTTAAAAGCCAATACTAACAAACAATCATGAAGTGGTGGGCAGGTGGGTGCGAACAAGCTGCTCAATCGAGATGAATGGCCGAACTGGTGGCTGTCGGGTTTAGATCGTCAGGTGCGAGAGATGAGGGAGGGAGTGGGGGAGAGAGAGAGGAGGAGAGTGACCTAGTGGTGGTGGTGGCACTGGTGGGTTGTTGTCGAGCTCAGGAGAGGAGAAGGTTAGACGGACAAGTAGCTTAGATCAGATTTAGTTTTTTCTTATACAAACACTACCCGAACCCAAGTCAAGTCAAGACTGAGTTGGTTTTTGGGTCGAGTCGAGTTAACGAGTGACCCGAACTTGACTTTGTTTGAGTTTGGACTAAGCGAAGTCTACTCGGTTTGGATCGACTCACCCACTCGGTTCGGGTCGAGTCGGGTCTGAACGAGTTACTGGGTGATTAGGTCAAGTCGAGTCACCGGGTGACCTAAACTCGAATTTGTTTGAGTTTGGACTGAGCAAAGTCTAGACTTGTTTGAGTTTAGACCGAGTAAAGTCTACTCGGTTTGGATCGACTCACCCACTCAGTTTCGGTCGAGTCGGGTTTGAACGAGTCAAGTCATTCTGTGCCCAGCTTTATCTTCCATAATGGGAGATGTTCGAGACCATCTAAATATCAATGGATTGGGGTGGGTGCTGGACAAGCTAAATGCAGGGTTGTCACGACCAGTGCACAAATACTCCTTTAAACCCACAACAAATTCAGGATAAAAATTGAAAAAATAATAATTTATACTCTAGCTACGTGATAGATGATACGCAGTAGCAATCACCATATTACATGTTTGGCATGCAAATCAAACTAAAGTGCCCATATATTGGGTCCCAATATATTGGGTCCCAATATATATCATAAACCGAAAATTACCGGCTTTTTATTATTTACCAACATCTACTGGATGGCGGAAAAAATGGAAAGCAATCGTCTAATATCAACAAACACACATCTAAAAATTAAGGGTTAGGGTTGTTAAAAGAATCTTATTTTGGGGCTTACAAGGTTACAATTTCTTATGCCCGCATATCAAGTGTCATGCTTGGCCAGAGTATGAAATAAACTCCTCTAAAATCAATGAACATCCTTGGATGTCCTATAGCATAAATTTGTACCAAACAGAAAATCTGAGCCACTGTCAACCACCCATCAAAGGACAATCAATACATTTTCTGATCCAATAAGTCCTCCAATTGGATGGTCCAGATGAACAAGTGTCCTAAATAGAAAGTTTGCTATGCCTGCACCATGTTTCAAAAACTGAAGCTGCCAATTTAAGGATGGAATGTGAATAGTTAAAAAATGTCATACAATCATTTACACAGTGATGGTTAGAATCTGTCTAGTGCATGCCTTTTTTCCTTTCTCCCCTGTACATGTGGGACCCATCTGTTGGGAGCCGTTGCACAAAACCTTAGGATCTAGCCTCCTAAAAACACCAGAATTATGGGATAATAAAGCAATGAAATAAATCAAAGCACAAACCACATGACACAAGAGATTTTTACGTGAAAAATCCTCAAAGAGGTAAAAACCACTGGAACTTGTCCAGAGCAACAATTCACTATGAAGTAGAACGTTACAACCAATCACAAGCACACACTACTTGGATCAAATCTTCTTCACTCACGCAGGAGTGGATGAACAATAAGAGAATAATGAAAAATGGAGAGATCTCACCGATCACGAGGACATAGAAGTGCTGAGATGTCGACTGCGAAGTAGATCACCTCTACGAGCAGAATTTCCCTTCCACTAGCTTTCTCTCTCTCTCTCTCTCTCTCTCTCTTTCTCTCTCTCTCTCTCTCTCTCTCTCAGACCTTTGATCGCCCTAAATCCTTTGGCAAACCCTTGCAAAGCTTTAGGACAATCTCTCGCATACCTAGAAAATCCATAGGGACCTCCTATTAATAGTTTAGGAAAGTCTCTTTCGCACTACGGCGAAAACTGCCTCAAATTTTCACATCCCGCACAAAATTGGACTGAATCTGTGTAACGCTCGATTAGTCGAGCAGGGTCCTTGACCGGTCGAGCGGCCCACTCGATCGGTCGAGCTTGACCCTCGACTGGTGGAGCAGCGCGAAAGAATTAACACAATTGGTCGCTGGACTTTGAGTCGAGCCAGGCCTCGACTAGTCGAGCACCACCCACGACCGGTTGAGCGAGGCACTCAACCGGTCGAGCCTGAGGAGAAAATCCCCATCAAATCTCTCCCTTTTCGACTCAGGAGAAATCTGTCATCTTCAAGCCAGCCAGGTTTCTACAAACCTCAACTTGCCCTTGAGCAATGCCTTGGTCATTATGTCTGACCCGTTATCGTCCATGTAGACCTTCTCAAGCTGTAACACTTTCTGTTCTAAAGTATCCCTGATCTAGTGATACCGAATCTCTATGTGCTTCGACTTGAAGTGCTGACTTGGATTCTTGCTCAAGTGTATAGTACTTTGACTATCGCAATAAACCACGTGCTGCTCCTACTTCAGGCTAAGTTGTTGTAGGAACCTCTTCATCCAAAGCATCTTTTTACATGCCTCTGTGACTGCAATGTACTCGGCCTCTGTCGTCGATAATGCTATGACCTTCTGTAGCTTGCTATGCGAAGAGACTGCTCCCCCTGCAAACGTGAACATGAACCCCAATGTAGACTTCCTGGAGTCTATGTCACCTGCCATATCTGCATCTGTGTAGCCCTCTAACACAAGTTTTTCGTCACCATAACATCGACTCAACCTGAACCTCTTAGATACCACAGTATCCATTTCATCGCTACCCAATGTTCTTTGCCAGGATTGGCAAGATACCGGCTGATAACACTAACCGCATATACTATGTCTGGGCACGTACACACCATAGTATACATCAAACTTCCTACTACTGACGCGTAAGGTATATTCTACATCTCATCCACCTCTACCTTTGTCTTGGGACACTGCCTATCGCTCAATCTAAAGTGACCATCCAGTGGAGTACTGACCGGGTTCACTGCATTCATATTGAACTGCTCTAGGACTTTCTCAATATACCGCTTTTATGGCGACTAAAGCTTTTTGCTGCTTCTGTCACGAGTTATTTCTATTCCTAGGATCTGTTTAGCTAGGCCCAAGTCTTTCATAGCAAACGACTTACCCAAATCTTGTTTCAGCCTGTCAATCTTCTTGATGTCTTTACCCATGATAAGCATATCATCAATGTATAATAGCAGAACTAAGAAATCACCATCTGAGAACTTACGCGTGAACACACAATGGTCTGACTCCGTTCTGTCATATCCATGCTTTAACATGAACGAGTCGAACTTTTTGTACCATTGCGGTGGAGCTTGTTTCAGCCCATACAAGCTCTTCCTTAGCCTACACACCATATGCTCTTTGCCCTTGACTTCGAACCCCTCTGGTTGGTGCATGTAGATCTCTTCTTCAAGGTCACCATGGAGAAAGACAATTTTAACATCTAACTACTCTATCTCCAGATCCATACCCAAGCAATACCCGTATGGATGTCATCTTCACCACTGGTGAGAATATCTCCTCGAAGTCTATACCTTTCCTCTGACCAAATCCTTTCACCACAAGTCTGGTCTTGAACCTCATTTGTGAATCCTTCTGCTCAACCTTCTTTCTGAACACCCACTTGTTGCTCAGAGCTTTCTTGCCCTTAGACAATTTCACCATATCATAAGTGTGGTTCTTATGCAAGGATTCCATCTCCTCTTGCATAGTTTTCAACCACTCCCCCTTATGCTAGTCAGCTAGGGCCTCAGAATAATCTTCTGGCTCTCCCCCATCAATGAGTATAATGTACTCATGCGGCGAGTACCTCTTGGACGGATGTCTATCTGTAGATAACCTCCTCACCTGTGGCTCAACAGGTGGATCAGGTGGGGGCTGCTCCCCAGGTCAATCTTCTGTGGGAACTCCCTCGTCCTCTGCACCTTACTGTACTCCCTTGTCATCAGACACCACAGGAGGAATATTCGGATCCATATCCTATAGCTCTCTTAAACTAGGCTATGTCTTTTTTGGCTTACAAATGTCTTCAATACATTGGTCTTCAAAGAAAACTGCATCTTTGCTCCTGACGAGCTTCTTCTCGTTCGGATCCCACAATCTGTAGCCAAAATTTTCATTACCGTACCCCAAGAATACACATTGCTTGATCTTCATATCGAGCTTGGACCTCTCGTCCTTCGGTACGTGAACGAATGCTCTCCATCCAAACACTTTGAGATGACTGTACGATGGATCTTATCTAGTCCACACCTTCTTAGGTACTCCATTCAACGGGGCTGATGGAGACCTGTTTATCAAATACACTGCCGTGTGCATTGCTTCTCCCCATAACGTCTTGGGCAACTTCGCATGGGATAGCATGCATCTGATTCTCTCTATAATAGTTTGATTCATTCAATCAGCCACACCATTATGCTGAGGGGTCTTAGGAACCGTCTGTTCATACTGTATACCCAGGGACTTACAATATTCATGGAAGTCATCAATGTATTCACCACCATTGTCAATGACGATGCACTTTAATGGTCTACTTGTCTCTCTCTTAACCATAGCAGGAAACAATTTAAACACACTAAAGTCCTCGTCCTTGTATTTCAAAGCATAAACCGAAACCCTCATAGATGCATCATCTATAAAAGTCATAAAATACAATGCCCCGCCCAAGGTTTTTGTCCTCATAGGACCACAAACATCAGAATAAACCAAATTTAATGCATACACTTTATTAACATAAGAAGCAGATTTAACAAATGAAACTCTATGTTGTTTCTCTGATAAACAATCAATACAAGTTTTGAGAGGTATACCTATCACGCATGGAAGGAGCTACTTCTTTGCTAGTAGCTGAAGCCCTTTTTCACTCATGTGGCCTAGACGCCTGTACCACATGTTAGTAGCTAAATCTTCTATTGCGTTCAACCCACCCTTGCACATACTGACACTTGCCTTGTAAAGGGTACAACACTTCTTTCCTCTGGCTGCGATTAACAAACCCTTGATGAGCTTCCAGTGCCCACCAACAAATCGGCTTTCATAACCATCATCATCCAACCTTCCCTTCGACATCAAGTTGAGGCGAAGGTCTGGAATGTGCCTCACATCCCTAAGAACCAATGTGCAACCCACATCAGTCTTCACACAAATATCACCGACCCCTACGATCTTTGATATGCCAGAATTACCCATCTTCATGGTCCCGAAGTCACCTGACTTGTAGTTTGTGAAGAAATCCCTGCGTGGAGTTGCATGAAATGAGCCTCCCGAGTCTATCACCCAGTCGGTGTCCTGACTCGTAACCGTGAGACAAATATCATGATATGCTAAAAGAATAATTACAACGTCGACATCTGAAGCGACTGCAGTGGAGTCTGATTCATCTTCCTTCTCCTTTCCTTTTCCTTTCTTGTCATTCTTCTTCTTATGACATTCATGCTTGTAGTGACCCTTCTTGTCACAATTCCAGCATTCAACATCCTTCCTGGTACTCGACTTACCTTTTGATTTATCTCGGGCCTTCCTGCCCTTTCTATTCTTTCCTCTTCCTCGATCTTGTATCATAAGGGCCTTTTGTTGAGTAGACCCCTGAGACTTCCTCCTTGTCTCCTCATTGAAGAGACAACTGGTTACTTATTCTATGGACACCTTTTCGTTTGGCGTGGAGTTACTCAGAGACACCACCAATGTCTCTCAACTATCAGGCAATGAGTTAAGCAATAGCAAAGCCTGTAATTCATCGTCCAGGACCATCTTCATAGTGGAGAGCTGATTCAATATATTGCTGACCTCATTCATGTGCTCAGCCATAGAACCACCATCTTCGAACTTGAGATTCACAAGTCGTCTTATCAAAAAGATTTTATTACAGGCTGTCTTCCTCTCATACGGCCCTTGCAATTTCAGACATAGGCTAGCGGTTAAGGTCTCTGTAAACACATGGTGGAATACGGAATCTTCCAGCCATTGTCTAATAAACCCCACCGCCTTCCAGTTCATCTTCTTTAAATCATCATCTGATATATCCTTTGACTTTGTTGATATTGAAAAGGCCAAGCTATATGTCCTAGAGGGGGGGGGGGGGTGAATAGGACTATGCTAAATTAAAATAAAATTCAGCGGAAATAAAATAAACCAACAACCTTACAACTTGAATCAATTCACAAAGCTAAATTTAAATCACCTTGATAAATAGATATCGAGAGATTGATTCAAATTCAGTTCTAAGGACAACCTTACACCATAATCAACAAGGGCTTATGGTAGGACAACCTTATTTCTAGAACCTCTTTTGGATCAAGAACTCAATATTAATATAAGTAAATGAAATAGCAAGGAATTGAATTTAAATGAAGAAGTAAGATCTAAATTATTACAACAATCCCCACACTTGCTTGAAATGTAAATAATTACAACATTCACATCCCCTTGTACATTCCACAAGATCAAATGATAAAAGATATGAAAATTAAGCAAGCATTCAAACCACAAGTCAAAGAGTTATAGTGGTTCGCTTGTGTGTACACCAACTGTTTTCCAACAGCCACACAAAAAGCTACTCCACTCCTAATATCCTCACACAGGGGATATTAGCTTTCACTAACAAATAGGTTTTCACAGGTTCACCAAAAACCTTTACAATTGTGTCTTTTTCACTTGGGCTTACACAATCCAAAAACCCCTCTTTTCTGAGTTTTCTGGTTTTCCTCAGACAACCAATACAATGAGATTTTTCTGGCTCAACCTCAAACAAAACCAAAAGCAAATGAATTTTACAGAATTGTAAAATACCTGGATTTCTCCTTTTTCGTAGCAGCCCGGTAGAACCAATCGGAGTAGATATTTGAATGTCAAAGTTCAATTTTCAATACTCACATTCATAAGGTTCTAAGTTCTAATTGATTTTAGATTTAACTCGTTGGGCGTAGCTAAATTTGATTTTGATTCCAAGAAGAAGGAATAAGATAATTCCTCTTTTTCAAATAAGATTGGAATATAGAAACAAAATCAAATTAAATAAGCTAGCAAAAAGGAATATTAAATAAGCACAATCTAGCTTAAAATAAACACAAACTTATCTTAGAGTGATCACTTGAAAATTCTTGAATTGAATGGGAGTGGAAGTTATGAAAACTCTGAATTTCGTGTTCAATTTATAGAAGCAGAAATCGCTCCTACGACTGGTCTTAGAAACCTACGACTGGTCGTAGCTCTAACAGATTTTTGAAAAAATAAGCGCGATCTTTGAAAGCCATTCTACGACTGGTCGTGAGTACCCTACGACTGGTCGTGGGTCACCTACGACTGGTCGTAGATATCTACGACTGGTCGTAGGACCAGTGATTTCGTCGCTGGACTTTAAGTCGTAGCTCCACGACTGGTCGTGGACGAGTCGAAGCCACACCTACGACCGGTCGAAGGACCTCCAGGACTGGTCGTGGGCGTACAAAAATTCCGAAAAATCTTCAACTTCTTAGGACTGGTCGTGGAATTTCTTGGACTAGTCGAACCAATGTTAGGACTGGTCGAACAAGAGCTAGGACTGGTCGTAGAATAGACCAACCTTGTGTATTTTAAATATTTGAATAATGTATCCAAAGTGACCTACTTAAAGGGTCAACCTAAGGTCATTCAAACCTGAACCATGTCGTATGGACATTGAACTTCAACCTTTCAACGAATGTAGATAAATTGAATTATATCAGGCTTGTCAGGCTTGAGATCTTGATCAACATAGAACTACTTCATACGTTGTTTCTTCAGATTTGAACTTCAACATTGTAGCTTCTTGAGGCTTCATCATGTAGTATTTTGAGGCTTCAACATGTAGCTTTTTTTGAGGCTTCAACATGTAGCTTTTTTGAGGCTTCAACATGTAGCTTTTTGGGGCTTCAACATGTAGCTTTTTGAGGTGTCTTGAATTCCAATAAATGATCATACAAGTACAGAACACCGATAGATGTTTTTGGCACACAAAATTTGACAACCAAAGGAGCATGAGACCATAACACTTACAATCTCCCCCTTTGGCAAATTTGTGACAAAACATCCAAATAATAATAATACTTCAAATTAAAATGAAGTACTCACAACATATTACTCACAACATATTCACAATAAGTTGAACAATAGAGAAGCATACACACCACAAGTTCATATAGAGAAGCAAGTCAAATATTTCATTCTCACATAACTACCCCAGAGTAATAGGTACCCCTGAGAAGTTGTTTAACTCCCCCTACCCCAGAGTAATAGGTACCCCTGAGAAGTTGTTTAACTCCCCCTGAGTAATAGATAATAGGAACTCCCAAAACTTCTCCCCCTTTTTGTCACAAAATGACAAAGGAACAAGGGCAGCAATCAAAATGAATATAGCAGTTAAAGTATAGATTCAAGAAAACTTTAGTGCATAATTCAAAAAGTCAGTGAGTATGTAAAGTTAAAAACAAATATTACAGACTTAGTAAAACATTCAGTCAGAACCAGTGGATGGAGCAGGATTAGAAGGATCAATTTTGTGTAAACCCTTAGCAATACGCCTCATATATTTGCGTAGATAAGAGAATTGCGTATCTTGGGTAACACGAATTTGAGCCACTTGCTCTTGAAGGGAATTCAATCTCTCATCAAAATCAGAGGGCTGAAAATCAGGATCATCAGCCGAGTCTGACTCAAGTTCTTCAAACAAATCATCCATATTCACGTCTTCAGTAGGATCACTAGCTTGACCAGCATCTCTTGCTTCAGCACCAACGCCACCAGCATCCACTTGACCATCAGTAAATTCTAAAGTCATCTTGTTAAGATTGGAATTATTGAAGGGGAGATGATGGATGGGTTTTTCTCTAGTAGGCATAGCAATGAGCATATGATTTGCTAGCATAGTCAACAAATAACCAAAGGGTATATCACTATGTCCAGGATGTTGACGAGACAGAATAATGGAATGACAAATTAAGGAAGGTAAACATATTTTTGCACCAGAATGACAGAATGCAAAACACGAACCATAAAAGCAGTGAGTTCGGTTTTATTGCCAGCACGAGGATAAAGATTAGAGATGAAAATTCTATGTAGTACTCTGTGTCTGGGTAACAAAAATCTTGAGGGAAGTGCATGACCTTTATGAGTCCAATGAACATCCAAGTTACATAGATCTCTAGTAAGCATTCTACGTTCAGATTCAGAGAGACTGTCATGTAAAATACCAATTGGAATACTCTCATCATTGACAGGTATTTCCATAATATCAGCAATCAAATGCCGATCCACTACAAACAAACCTTCTTGAGTATCAACTTTAAAAATTAAATTATCAATAGAAAAATCACAGATACATGCAAACATGGATTGGGCAATGGACTGGTATGCAGGTCCACCCCAATGCAAGATGTTATCCCATCCCACAGATTCCAACAGAGTAGGAATACCATATGAAGCAATGTGATTTACATTCACGGACGCTCAACAATAATATTTCGCATACGTAAATCCCGAACATTCGGAGGATCATTTTCGGGAGACCGAAGATGACGTTGTACAATAGAAGTTGATCTAGAAGAAGATGGACCTCTAGTAGTTTTCTTTTTACCTCTAGCATCCATTTTTAATGGAGGATTTCAATGAAACCACAAGATGCAAGATAGAAAAAATGAGGTTTTAATAGATCAGATTTTTCAAGATAAAACCCCAATCTTGCAATGAACGACCCAATAGATTCAACAAGAGAGTGATTTGAGACACTAATATCAAGAATCTATAGTAAAAATGCAAAGGAACCACTAACCTTGAAGAGCTAGGAAGGTGGGTTCGACCGGTCATAGCTAGAGTCGTTGGTGGGAAAAAAAGAAATGAGGAAGATGAGTCAAAATCCCCAAATTAAAGTGAAAACCCGAGTTTCACGACCGGTCGTGTACACTCACGACTGGTCTAGTACGATTCAAAATTTGCAATTTTTTTTTGTTTAAATAAATTTCAAATTTAATCAAATAAATCATCAAATTTATGTACATTATGATACACTAAATCATGCAAATTCAATTTAAATTGCTCATACCGAGATCAAACTTTAATTTATTAAACCTGCTTTTGTCGAGCGGTTTAGTGAAAATGTCAGCAAGTTGAGTCTCGGTTGGAATGTAATCCAAACAAATTACCTTTTCTTCCACTAATTCACGAATGTAATGAAATCTAATATCAATATGCTTAGTACGTGAATGCTGAACTGGATTTTTAGAGATATTTATTGCGCTGGAATTATCGCAAAATAAAATCATAGAATCCTGAGTAATTCCATAATCGCTCAACATTCGTTTCATCCAAACAAGTTGAGTACATGCATTTCCAGCAGCAATGTATTCAGCCTCAGCTGTTGATAGCGATATAGAACTTTGCTTCTTACTAAACCAAGAAACAAGACAATTTCCAATGTAGAAACAACCACCACTGGTTGATTTCCTATCATCAATGTTTCCAGCCCAGTCAGCATCTGCATACCCGGCTAATTGAACATTAGTTTCATGTGGATACCAGAGACCAAGTTTAGTAGAACTTGCGACATATCGCATAATCCGCTTAACCGCAGTTAAGTGAGATTCTTTAGGATTTGATTGATAACGAGCACAAATACCAACACTCAAGGCTATATCTGGTCTACTAGCAGTCAGATAAAGTAAACTACCAATCAAACTACGATACAATTTAGGATCCACATCATTACCTGCAGAGTCTTTTGAGAGTCTCAAAGTTGTACTCATAGGAGTATCAAAGTTTTTACCTTTCTCAAATCCAAATTTCTTGATTAAGCCCTGAGCATATTTGGTTTGAGAGATAAAAATTCCATTAGGTTGTTGTTTTACTTGCAACCCTAGAAAATAGTTTAATTCACCAACCATGCTCATTTCGAATTTAGACTTCATCAAATCTGCAAACTCAACAGTCATATTAGTACAGGTTGATCCATAAATAATATCGTCAACATATATTTGAACCATTAAAATATCATCGTTATACTTCTTAACAAAGAGTGTCTTATCAACACATCCCATTTGAAAATTATGACTTAGTAAAAACTTAGTCAGTTTTTCGTACCATGCTCTGGGAGCTTGTTTCAGACCATAGAGAGCCTTCTTAAGACGATACACATGATCAGTAAATTTAGGATCTTCAAACCCTGTTGGTTGTTCAACATATACCTCTTCATGTAAATCACCATTCAGAAAGGCACTCTTTACATCCATTTGATAAATTTTAATCTTTCTAAAACATGCAATGGAGATAAAAAGTCTGATTGATTCAAGACGAGCTACAGGGGCAAATGTCTCATTATAGTCAATACCTTCAATTTGTGTATATCCCTGTACAACTAGTCTTGCTTTATTTCGAATAATATTTCCAAGTTCATCAGATTTGTTTTTGAAAATCCATTTTGTTCCAATAATATGTTTATCTTTAGGTCTAGGAACAAGATACCAAACATCATTTCTGACAAACTGATTAAGCTCTTCTTGCATCGCAAGAATCCAGTTTTCATCTGAAAGTGCTTCTTTTACGTTAACCGGTTCAATCTGGGATGTAAAGCATACGTAATTACATATGTCCTCTAATTGTCTACGAGTGCGCACACCAGTGAGAGGGTTTCCAAGTATTTGAGAAGTTGGATGATCTTTAACAGTCCTAAATTCAGAATTAGGTTCACTTGGTGAAGTTTCTTGATTTTCAAGTATAAGCACTTCATCATTATCAGAACTAGGAACAGGTGTATTCAAAAAATCGTCAATCACAACATTTATTGACTCTTGAATCACACCGGTCCTGTTGTTCAGAACACGATATGCACGACTGTTTAAAGAATACCCTAAAAAGATCCCTTCATCACTTTTAGTGTCGAATTTTCCCAAATTTTCACGATCACGCAAAATATAACACTTACTGCCAAAAACTCGAAAATATTTGACAGAAGGCTTTTTCTCAAACCACATTTCATAAGCCGTTTTATTATTAGATTTACAAATATAAACACGGTTAATAATGTAGCAGGCTGTATTTACTGCTTCAGCCCATAAATTCCTAGGGAGCTTCATGCTATTTAACATAACATTTCCCATTTCTTGAAGCACTCTATTCTTTCTCTCGACAATTCCATTTTGTTGAGGAGTTTTAGGTGCAGAGAATTCATGCGATATTCCCTGATCGCTACAGAATTTCTCAAAACTGCTATTTTCGAATTCGGATCCATGATCACTACGGATCTTGTTGACTTGAGAACTTTTTTCAGTTTGAATCCGTTTTATAATCTTTTTCACTTCATCAAGGGTTTCTGATTTGTCTCTCAAGAATGAAACCCAAGTGAATCTTGTATAATCATCTACAATAACTAAGATGTATTTTTTGCCACCTCGACTTTCCGTTCTTGTTGGTCCTATAAGATCCATGTGGAGAAGCTCGAGTGGTCTTGTGGTGGTATTGGAGTTCACCTTTTTGTGAGAGCTCCTAGTTTGTTTACCATACTGGCATTCACCACAAATCTTGTCTACTTTTTGCATCTTAGGTAGACCTCTAATTAGTTCACCTTTGCTCAATCTGTATAAATTTCGATAGTGTACATGTCCGAGGCGTTTATGCCATAATTCTGTCTCATCGGTATGGACCATGTAACACGTTTGTTTAGATGAGCTACTATCGCTTACTATATAGCAGTTCTCAGAAGTTCTGCGACCAGTTAATATTACAGAACCCTTTTCATTTATTATTTCACAACCTTGATTAGAAAATTTAACATTATGGTTGTTATCGCATATTTGAGATATGCTCAACAGGTTGTGTTTTAAACCCTCAACATATAAAACATTTTTAAATAAGGGAAGGTTATAGAGTTGGACCGTACCTTTGCCAATTATCTTGCAGTTGCTACCATCACCAAATGTGACTGACCCATCAGTCATATCTTTAAGATCGGTGAATAGTGCTTTGTCGCCTGTCATATGTCTGGAGCATCCACTGTCTAGGTACCATTTCGAATGGCTTGTAGCTTTGAAAGCAGTGTGAGCAACCAAACAGACAGCTTTAGGAACCCATTTCAGTACAGTTTTAGGTTTAGGAGAATAATTGGTCTTCTTATGTTTATAGTTGTAGGAGTGACCTACAGAATTAGATTTTAATAGCTCCTTCAGTAAATCAATAATTTTTTCAGCTAGTGGGTTTCGAATCTGATTTATAGCTGCTTTTGGGTTTATGAAAAGTTTTTGTATTTTTAGAAAAAACTTGACTAGTATCTTTTCCTTTTGAGTTAGAAGTCTCTCCTTTCACAAAATTGGAAGAAGTATTCTTCTGTTTTGGAGATTTGTTTTTATCATAACCCAACCCGGATCGATCGCCACATTTTCTTGATCCGGATAACAATTTTTCTAATTTTGGATCGCCTTGGGCATATCTCCATGTGTCCTTCAAACTCAACAGAGAAGATACTTCATTTTTAAGTTTCTCATTTTCAGATTTCAAATTTTCAATTAGGGAGGTTTTGAATTCTAGGTCACACTTAGACTTTTCAAAACTATCTGAAATTTGAGATTTTTCTAAAATAAGAGTTTCAAAACATTCTTTAAGTTTATAAAACTTTTCTTTTTGAAGTTTAAGTTTGACAGCAATTTTACAACTTTCCTTATATAAGGCATTGTAAGCATCTTGAAGATCTTCATCATATTCATGATCACTATCCAAATTTTCTTCACTTGTTGAATCATCGTGATCGGAAAAAGTAAACTTGGCTAGAGTCATAAGGGCCTTAAGTTCATTGCCCGACTCGGTTTCTGAATTTTCTGACTCAGAAGAGGCTTCAGAATCAGACGATTCATCCCAAGTAGCCAACATACCCTTCTTTTTGAATCTGTCCTTTTTAGGACATTTGTTTGCTAAATGCCCATATTCTTGACAGTTGTAGCATTGACTATCTTTCAATGATTTCCAAGTTTTAGACTTAGGTTTGGAACGTTTCTTTTCATTTCCCTTTTGAAAATCGACTCTTTTCTTACTTTTGAAAATCTTATAAAACTTTTTCGCCAAAAGGGCCATATCATCTTCAGACTTTTCTGAATCTGAATTTTCTTGAATAATACTTTTAGATGACTTCAAAGCAATAGACTTACCTTTAGGAGCTTTAAAACTTAATTCATAGGTTTGTAAAGAACCAACTAATTCCTCTACCTTCATATTATCCGTATCACGAAGTTCCTGGATTGCGGTTACCTTTGAATTGAACCGTTCAGGAAGAGAGCGTAGTATTTTTGCACATACTTTACTTTCAGGGATCTTATCGCCCAGACCCCACATTGAGTTCACAATGTCATTCAATCTAGTGTAAAAGTCCATAAACATTTCATTTTCCTCCATATGAATTTCTTCAAATTTAGTTGTGAGGAGTTGGACTTTAGATTTCTTGACAATTGATGTACCTTCGTGTGTCATTTCTAAAATATCCCAAGCTTGCTTTGCAGTATCACAGGATATGATTCTTTTGAACTCATCCGGTGATAGTGCGCAAGTGATTGCATTTAGTGCTTTAGCATTAGCACTACTCTCACTTTTCTGAAGTGTGGTCCATTGGTAATATGGTGTAATTTTCATAGATTTTGAACCATCAACACCAGTTACTTCCGTGATAGGAGGTTTCCATTCAATTACTGTGGCTTGCCACACACTTTCATCCATTGATTTGAGGAAGATCCTCATTCTGGCTTTCCAATAGGCATAGTTGGAGCCATCAAAGGGAGGAGGTCTAGTAACTGAAAGGCTATCAAAATTTGACATCTTTTTATATAGCTTAGATCGTTAGCTCAGGAAATAAATCCAAATAAAAAGCAATAAAATGAGCTATTAGGCTCTGATACCACTTGAAAAGGCCAAGCTATATGTCCTAGAGGGGGGGGGGGGGTGAATAGGACTATGCCAAATTAAAATAAAATTCAGCGGAAATAAAATAAACCAACAACCTTACAACTTGAATCAATTCACAAAGCTAAATTTAAATCACCTTGATAAATAGATATCGAGAGATTGATTCAAATTCAGTTCTAAGGACAACCTTACACCATAATCAACAAGGGCTTATGGTAGGACAACCTTATTTCTAGAACCTCTTTTGGATCAAGAACTCAATATTAATATAAGTAAATGAAATAGCAAGGAATTGAATTTAAATGAAGAAGTAAGATCTAAATTATTACAACAATCCCCACACTTGCTTGAAATGTAAATAATTACAACATTCACATCCCCTTGTACATTCCACAAGATCAAATGATAAAAGATATGAAAATTAAGCAAGCATTCAAACCACAAGTCAAAGAGTTATAGTGGTTCGCTTGTGTGTACACCAACTGTTTTCCAACAGCCACACAAAAAGCTACTCCACTCCTAATATCCTCACACAGGGGATATTAGCGTTCACTAACAAATAGGTTTTCACAGGTTCACCAAAAACCTTTACAATTGTGTCTTTTTCACTTGGGCTTACACAATCCAAAAACCCCTCTTTTCTGAGTTTTCTGGTTTTCCTCAGACAACCAATACAATGAGATTTTTCTGGCTCAACCTCAAACAAAACCAAAAGTAAATGAATTTTACAGAATTGTAAAATACCTGGATTTCTCCTTTTTCGTAGCAGCCCGGTAGAACCAATCGGAGTAGATGATTTGAATGTCAAAGTTCAATTTCCAATACTCACATTCATAAGGTTCTAAGTTCTAATTGATTTTAGATTTAACTCGTTGGGCGTAGCTAAATTTGATTTTGATTCCAAGAAGAAGGAATAAGATAATTCCTCTTTTCAAATAGATTGGAATATAGAAACAAAATCAAATTAAATAAGCTAGCAAAAAGGAATATTAAATAAGCACAATCTAGCTTAAAATAAACACAAACTTATCTCAGAGTGATCACTTGAAAATTCTTGAATTGAATGAGAGTGGAAGTTATGAAAACTCTGAATTTCGTGTTCAATTTATAGAAGCAGAAATCGCTCCTACGACTGGTCTTAGAAACCTACGACTGGTCGTAGCTCTAACAGATTTTTGAAAAAATAAGCGCGATCTTTGAAAGCCGTTCTACGACTGGTCGTGAGTACCCTACGACTGGTCGTGGGTCACCTACGACTGGTCGTAGATATCTACGACTGGTCGTAGGACCAGTGATTTCGTCGCTGGACTTTAAGTCGTAGCTCCACGACTGGTCGTGGACGAGTCGAAGCCACACCTACGACCGGTCGAAGGACCTCCAGGACTGGTCGTGGGCGTACCAAAAATTCTGAAAAATCTTCAACTTCTTAGGACTGGTCGTGGAATTTCTTGGACTAGTCGAACCAATGTTAGGACTGGTCGAACAAGAGCTAGGACTGGTCGTAGAATAGACCAACCTTGTGTATTTTAAATATTTGAATAATGTATCCAAAGTGACCTACTTAAAGGGTCAACCTAAGGTCATTCAAACCTGAACCATTTCGTATGGACATTGAACTTCAACCTTTCAACGAATGTAGATAAATTGAATTATATCAGGCTTGTCAGGCTTGAGATCTTGATCAACATAGAACTACTTCATACGTTGTTTCTTCAGATTTGAACTTCAACATTGTAGCTTCTTGAGGCTTCATCATGTAGTATTTTGAGGCTTCAACATGTAGCTTTTTTTTGAGGCTTCAACATGTAGCTTTTTTGAGGCTTCAACATATAGCTTTTTGGGGCTTCAACATGTAGCTTTTTGAGGTGTCTTGAATTCCAATAAATGATCATACAAGTACAGAACACCGATAGATGTTTTTGGCACACAAAATTTGACAACCAAAGGAGCATGAGACCATAACACTTACAGATATGCCTTGAATTGGAGAATATAAGTCCTTATAATAAAGCAAGTCCTCCATCTTAGCCTTTCATATGGTCCAGTTAGAACCATTGAGACTGATCATCCTTGATGAGACACCTTCCATAATTCAAAACTGATCTTACTCCGTTCAACCAACCCGAACGCTTTGATATCACTTTATTAGGGGTCGTTGTAAGACCCGTATCCTAGACCGTACCGTTCCGTAGGCTTCCGCGGGCCTCTCGGTCGAATTCCGGCAACCCTCAACCTGTATCCGACGATTGCGCGATATCTTAAACTGAGTCCTGTATATCAGAGTCAGCTCGACCCGAAACTTGTACCCTAGCGACCGCGTCATCGCCATGGTTCCAACGCCGTGACTCGCGTATCGATCCGATACCCAAGCCAGGAGATGTGGGCCAGCGTTCATTCCGAAGAAACGCCGTGAGTTACGAATTCCGAGAGAATCTCTACGACCGGCCACATCAATCAATCAAGTACACATCATTTCTCAAGTCAAGTACACCACCCATGCCCCATGCCACCTCACCCCTCACAAGTCAACTCTCTCTCTCCCCACCCATCCCTCTTTTACCCAAAATTCAACTAAACCCATACCTTTCCATTCCATTCCTTACAACACCCATTCCACCCATCCCTTATCATTCCATCACTCCTTTCTCTCTCCCATTTTTCAAAATTATTCTCCCAAGCAACAATGGGAGGTGGACGTCCAAGCTCTCCATGAGAAAGAGCTAGGTGTGACCCACCTTCCTACCTCCCATCTCCACCCTCCAAAATCAATCTTAACCGTTGAATCTTGATTCCTTGGAGCTCTAGAACCCGTTGGTGGAAGAAGGAAGAAGAGATCTTGAGGTGGGTGATTATATGATTTGAGAGCCCACATATGGTGGGACCCATCTTGATGTATGCATTGTATGGAGAGGCCCATAGTGGCGGGGTCCCTCCGCTATTCCGTTCTCTCTCATTCTCTCTCTTTCTCTCTCTCTTGATGTGTGGCTCACCCTGTTGGACCCCACCACGAAGTATGTATTTTATATCCATGCCTACCATCCGTGGGGCTAACTTTACTAACGTCCAGAAGGTGGATGGACGGTCTAGCCCTATTGGCACCGTCCAATAGCCTGGACGAGAAAGGAAAACACAATTAGCAGTTTGATCCAGAGCTTTGTGGCCACCCATGTATGATGCATGTGTTCTATCTAAACCGTCCATTTCACAGCAGCAGGCGTTGTGGGTCCCACCAGCCAGTCAGATGGTGCGTGGACGCTAGCAGGTCCTATAGACCATGCATGAGGTATGTGTTATATCCCAACCGTCCATTTGGACGGTGGCACCCCCAGCTGGATAGCTGCTGCACGCATAACAACAGGTGCAGTGGACCACATGTGATGGATGTGTTCCTCCACACCGTCCTTCCGTTTGGAGATGAGGGTCCACCCCACACGTGTGACACGTGTGGGGGTGGGACCCACCTTAATGTAAGTGTTTTATATCCACCGTCCGTACTTGGACGGTGGTAGGTGGAGCCTACCCACTGATGTATGCATTATATTCCACGCCGTCCGTCTATGATGCAAACCCCACAGTGATGTATCTGTTCTATCCATTCCATCCACATGGGATGTGGGGCCACCATTATGTACGTGTGCGTACATTCACACCGTCCAGCAATCTGGATGGGTGGGATCCACCTCCATGATCTATTTGTTTCATTCCATGCCGTCCATTCATTGCCGCACGGTGGGACCCAGTTGTACGTGTGGGGTCTCCACCGTCCAGCTGTGGCATGTGGACACCTACCTTGATGTATGAATTACAATCCACACCGTCCAAAGATAGGACAGTGGGTCCCCCTGCTGTTTGACACCAGCAGCTGTGAGCTGCCATGATTATGTGTTTTATACACACCACCTACACATGTGGGGCCCACAAGGATGTATGTATTTTATACCTACGATGGACATGGACCACACCGTGATGTATGTTTTGTATTCAAGGTCGTCCGTGCCTGGATGGTTCTGTGGGACCCCACCATGTTGTATGCATTTCATCCACACCGCTCACATATCTGGACAGCGTTGGACAATGTTTAGATGGTGCTGATTTACTTGGACAATGTTTTGACAATGATGATCATCATTAGGGTGCCATGTGACCCATAGAATGATGTGTACAGTGATACACATGTTGCACCTGCAACTATTGAAATGATTTTAGATGTAATCCAAGCTCTCATCTGTGAGGCCCACTTCGTTGTATTTTGTGGCCCATTTGTCAGGACCACTTTGTTGTATTTTGTGGCCCATCCGTCAGGCCCACTTTGATGTATTTTGTGGCCCATTCGAGAGGCCCACCTTGATATACTTGTGGCCCATCTGTCAGGCCCATCTTGATATATTATAGCCCATCTATGAGGCCCATTAGTGCTGCCCATTGATGCGGGCCACTTGTTGTATATGAGGCCCATTGGTGCGGCTCAATGATGCGACCCACCGTGATGTGTATGTTATCCAGGCCGTTCTTTGGCTGGACCGCTGGTAGGCCCAGCTGTGATGAGTAGGCCCACTTGCTGATGTGCAAGGCCCACATGTGATATATATTTAAGGCCCACCTATTGGCTAATTGAGGCCCACTTGTTGGATATTTGAGGCCCACATGTTGGATATTTGAGGCCCACCTGTTATGTATTTACGGCCCATATGTCGTGGCCCATTGTGATGTATTTGTGGCCTATGGGGCAAGGCCCATTGTGATGTGTATTAGGCCCTTATCGTGCGGCCCATTGTGATATGTATTAGGCCCATGACGCGTGGCCCATTGATGTATTCGAGACCCAGATACGTAGCCCATTTGATGCATATGAGACCCATGTGTAGGGCCCACATATTATGTATTTTATGCCCATGAGCAGGGTCCAGCTGTTGTGTATATGAGGTCCATTGGTGCAGCCCATTAATGCGGCCCACCTGTTGTATTTGAGGTCCACCGTGACGTGTATTAGGACCATGTGATGCGGCCCATAGTGATGTGTATGTGCCCTTGTATGAGGCCCATTACGTTGTATATTAGGCCTTTGTGTGTGGCCATGGGCCCACTTTATATTTGGCTTCATGTGGGCCACTGTTTGGAAGTGATGTTGGTTGAATGTTCACATTGATGGGCAATGATGGTTGAATGTCCACATTATGACCTTCCCTTAGGCCTTGTTAGGCCCATTCTTATCGATACCGATTCCGATTGTTGAGGCCGATTGTCGAGGTCGATTATTGAGGCCGATTTTGATTCCGATTCCGATTGTCGATACCGATTCCGATTGTCGAGGCCGATTATTGAGGCCGATTCAGATTCCAATTGTCGAGGTCGATTCCAATTGTCGATACCGATTCCGATTGTCGAGGCCAATTCCGATTGTCGAGGTCGATTGTTGAGGCCGATTGTTGAGGCCGATTCCGATTCCGATTATCGAGGCCGATTCCAATTATCGACACCGATTCCGATTGTCGAGGCTGATTGTTGAGGCCGATTTCAGTTCCAATGGTCGAGGCCGATTACTATTGTCGATACCGATTCCGATTGTTGAGGTCCGATGTGATGTATATGCGGCCTGTATTTGAGGCCCATTGTGATGTGCATTCGACCCGTGTTTGAGGCCCAATGTGATGTATATGCGGCCCGTATTTGAGGCCCGTTGTGATGTGTATTAAGCCTGTGTTTAAGGCCCAATGTGATGTATATGAGGCTTATGTGATGAGGCCCATTGTAATGCATTTGAGGGCCAGGCGATGGAGCCCATTGTGATGTACGTTAGGCCCATGTGAAAGGATCATCGTGATGTGTATTAAGCTCTTGAGTGAGGCCCATGGTGTTGTATATTTGAATGTTAGGCCCATGTGAAAGGCTCATCGTGATGTGTATTAAGCTCTTGAGTGAGGCCCATGGTGTTGTATATTTGACCCTTGTGTGAGGCCATGGGTCCACTATATGTTAGGCTCTATGTGGGCTATTACTTGGAGGCAATGTTGGTTAAATGTCTATATTGTCGAGGTCGATTGTCGATGCCGGATATTGATACCGATTATGAGAATGTGATAGCATAGCATCATGATACATACCCATACGCATCATCTGCATGTTTGTTATGAGATGTGGTTGACCATTGCATATGTCATTAGGCAGGTTGTTATGAGACTCCCTGATAGGCAAAGATTGTCTCACATGAGTGCACGAAATGAGCAGGATTGATGCATGATTGGATTGTATGACTCATGCATCTTGCATTGTGTGTTGTGATTACTGTACGCCCTAGCGACATTAGGGCCGTAGGCTCCACAGGCATATTGTGGATGGTCAGATGGGACACTGAAAATCTGTTCTAGCATTGGGCCGCCATAGATGGCCCTGGGTGAAAATCTCTAAACCCTCTTGGTACCAGAGGACGCCCCAACGTTGAGATTGAGTGGATATATGAGCACCCGAGTGTCGAATACCAGGAGGCTGCGTTTCCCACTGTGCCGTGGTCGGTTGGAAGGGTGTGTGGCCTTACCCGCCCGAGAGTACGGGGTATAACTAGGCTGAATTTGACCATCTCGTGAATGGGTCCACTATCGACTTGCTGGGTAGATATTGGCTGACTACTGGTCAGGCGGATAGTGAGGTCTCTTCCACTTGCATGGTCGTGCGTTAGTGGGCAGTGATTTGCATGTAGAGTGTACTAGACCCCAGTGATGATCCCTGAGATGAACAGTACTGATATGTGGACTTATTAGGCAGAAGTTGCATATTCATTCATTCACTATCCACTTGGACTGGTGGTACGCAACTATTTGTTACATGTGCCTTCGCAATGTCCAGGATTTCGGTTGGGGCGCGCGATTAACCTGAGATCATGAGTTTACCATATTGAGTCTGACTATCTAAATTTAGGTATGAGACTGATTTGGATAGAAGTCCCTTGCGGTGGACCCCGTAGCTTGCGATACTACGTACTATCATCCCGACTTCACACTCCATCTTGGTCATTTCATTCGCATCGCATATTGCATTACATCCGCAGGCATATGACATTTTGGGTTGTTATGTTTCTGCACTTATATGGCCTAGACGGACTCAGTAGGATTTACATATTGCATTGTACCCTCGACCTCTGATATTTAGCTCTCCACAACTCCTCATTGCATAATTGATCTGTAGTGCATATTCTGATATCATATGATTCATGATCTTGCCAGTATTTTCGACATTGTATGATTATGACATTGTATTGAATACTTGACACTTACCTTGTGCACACACTTACACCACCCTCTAAGCTTTCTATAAGCTTATGCACGATAGATGCGTGTAGGTGGTATTAGGTTGCAGTAGGTGGGGCTTGAAGCATGTAGCCGACTTCTGGAGCTTTGATTTCGATATATGTATTTCCTTTTCAGCATTGTATTCAAATATTTATATTAGTGAATATATGATGATGATGTTGCCTTTGTGATTTGGGTATACTTGTGGTTATGCTTTTTATGAGACAAATTGATGTAAAAAAATCCTCCTTGTAGGATCCTAGGATCGGAACCTAGTGTATGCGCATTGAGAGCCGAGAATGGGGTACTATGAAGGCTGTCGGCACCGGATTCGGTGATCGAGAATTTTGTGAGCCTGGTTTCCGAGTTTGGGACGTGACAGCCATTGCACAAAACCTTAGGATCTAGCCTCCCAAAAATACCAGAATTATGGGATAATAAAGCAATGAAATAAATCAAAGCACAAACCACATGACACAAGAGATTTTTACATGGAAAACCCTCAAAGAGGTGAAAACCACGGAACCCCGTCCAGAGCAATAATTCACTATGAAGTAGAACGTTACAACCGATCATAAGCACACACTACTTGGATCAAATCTTCTTCACTCACGTAAGAGTGGATGAACAATAAGAGAATAATGAAAAACGGAGAAATCTCACCGATCACGAGGACGTAAAAGCGCTGAGATGTCGACCGTGAATTAGATCACCTCTACGAGCAGAATCTCCCTTCTACTAGCTTCCTCTCTCTCTTTCTCTTTCTCTCTCTCTCTCTCATACACACACACACCTTTGATAGCCCCAAACCCTTTGGCAAACTCTTGCAAAGCTTTAGGAAATTCTCTTGCATACCTAGAAAAGCCCTAAGGACCTCCTATTTATAGTTTAGGAAACTCTCATTTGCACTACGGCGAAAACCGCATCAAATTTCTGCATCCCGCACAAAATCGGACTGAATCTGCGTAACCCTCGACTAGTCGAGCAGGGTCCTCGACCGATCGAGCAGCCCACTCGATCGGTTGAGTAGCCCACTCGACCGGTCGAGCCTAACCCTCGATTGGTCGAGCAGCGCGGAAGAATTAACACAATTGGTCGCTGGACTTTGAGTCGAGCTAGGCCTCGACCGGTCGAGCACCACCCACGACCGGTCGAGCGAGGCACTCAACCGGTCGAGCCTGAGGAGAAAATCCCCATCACCATCTTTCCATGGTCCACCAATCCGATTGGTCCCAAAAATCTCCCATATCAGAATAATTCTATTCCAATCTGACCAATGGCAACAAACCCACAAAAATTGGTGATTAGCTCAAATAGATGGGGGTCTTCCAATCCCAAAAACTACTTGTACCATCTACAGTAGTGCCCATACGTAACAACAAAATACTTGCCTTTGAATGCCATATCTAAAACAAGAGACTACCAAAACACATTCATGAAATTCCACCAATGTTTTAATTGTTCCTCCAACCATTTCTTCTGCAATTTCTCGCTATGGTGAGAGCAAGAATATCTTAAGACAATTAACTTAAAAACTCCCAAGCCAACATATTTAACCAAACACTAATCTGGTAAAGGAGATTTTACAAAGCTTACCGTCCCAATGCTTAAATACCCAAAAATTGTTGGGCTCTTGCTCCATGAAGAAACCCCTCATTCACACCCTGTAACATCGCTCGCTCTTCTTCTCTCCTTCTTCCTTTTCTCTTTCTTCTTGCTTCGTGTTTCGACTTCTTGTTCCTCAACTTGGACACTCGCTGCTCCATCCTTTGCTTCCTCATGCTTTCTCTTCTTCTTCTTCTTCTTCTTCTTCTCCTTCTTAGTCTCCACTTCTACCTCTTCAGGTTCCACATTAGCATCCTCGGCAGCCTCTGCCTGCTTCTTCTTCTTCTTATTCTTTTTCTCCTTCTTGTCCTCTTCTTCCTTTTCCTCTTTTCCTGCCTCTTCAGGCTGTGAGGGCTCTGCTTCTTTATGCCTCCTCTTCTTACAGGGCGACGTCTCTTCCAACTCTTCAGCTGGTTTCTCTACTTCTGGTTCTACAGATTTCCCAAGTACTGAATCAGTTGCGGGGTTGTAGGTCTGCACATGCAAGCAAATGACCATACTGTGTTTAATTGACCATGAATGTAGTATTGAGTTCAATGCCATGTTCTGTAAAAAGAAAGATAATGTTAAGAGTTGCAACCATTACAGGGAGGTATTTTGGAGGTGTACAGTACATTTGGGTTTACAGATTGTACAAGTGGGGCACATGATGCAGCAATGCAAAATGTGGGGATGATGGGACTGTGGATGGCCTACGCACCAAAACCCCTGGATTTGAAAGACTTATCCATATCATATTTGGGCATTGATTGCTTGAATGGAATGCCACATTTTTCTTTTTATCTATGCTTCGTTGACTGCATATTGGAAGGTGAAGGATTATTGAATCTGGGAAATTTTTGGTGCATTGACCTTCCATGGTGGGGCCCACAGATTTGAAGGTTCACCGAGCAATGGGCACACTTAAACAAACTAAAAACCCAAACAATACTGTGCAATCGCTCAACTGAAGCATTGGATAATAACCCTGTTGTATGATGCTAGTGGTTGTTATGTAAAGGAAGAAAAGGAGAATGGCCTGTAAAAAAGAAGAGAACAAAAGAAATGTGCAGCCCACGAGGATTAAAAATGCACCTGACATTGTCTTTACTCATTCATGATTGAGGAATGATCACGGTTTGAGGCCACAACCCCCTTTTCTTCCCTTCGGAATATGCACCAGCACTACCATTTTGGCACTTAAAAAATTATATATTTCAATGGCAAAATGGGTACTAAAAAAGGGTCAAATGGTTCAACCACAATTCTAATGTAGGTCGAAGGGTTGAACCCAATAACTGACACGTGGAAGCCTTAATGGTAGATCTAGACCGTTCATCTAATTTTTTGTTCCCCAAATTACACGCATTTAAAAATCAAAATGTAATTTGTTCCCCCAAATTACACCCATATACCATATACTTTACATAGGTATATGGGCTACACTGTAAAAAACATAGTGATCGGTTGATCCAAGCCATTAATAAGTTGGATTAAGCAATCCACTGTGGACCCAACAAATAGATGGCTCATATTGTTGCTTGTATGTATTTATTGGAAATGATCTTGAACGTGTATTTTAGGGGATATTTAATCAGATGGTTAGAATCATCCGATTATTTTAATTTTGATGTGATTGCAGTGAAATCTGTTCTAAAGCCAATGGACGGCGTAGATCAGTCGATTGGACGGTCCAAGTTTCCCTGTGCAGCTTGGAGCACTGTAACTTGTAGTGCTCACAGAGCGTTGGATCATTACTCTTTATAAGTTGGTATCGTACGGTGATCAGTGCCATGCATCTCCCATTTATTTGTGGGCCCATTGTAGACTGGATGCGCTACCGGCGCATGTTATGTTTTCCACAGCTAGGTTGGCTAATAGGCGCTGGAAACACGTGGCGCGTTATTCACGAGAAGCGGATTGCCTGCGACCGCAATAAGCTCCGGCGGTAGGAAGTAGGTGGGGGCCACCGTGATGTTTGTGAGAAATGCATCAGGTCCATCTGTTTCTCTAAACTTTCCGTGATTGGAAGCTAGGTGGGGCCACTGTGATGTATGTGAGAAAACCATCCTGTCCATCGGGAGACGAGATAAAAAATGAGGTAGATCTGAACCCCACCTGTGTAACATGACAGGAATCAGTGGGATGGAAAGGCTCACCGTTGAAACCATTCTTGGTCCACCGTAGTGTTTATATGACATCCAAACCGTTCGTAAGTTCATTCTCAGTTAGAAAAACTTTTAACATTAAAATATTAGCTTGATAAAAGATTCCATGGCCCCTAAGAATGTTTCAACCATGGATGCTCAATTCTTACTCTTTCCTGTCGTATGGCTCATTTTAGTTTTGGATTTGCCTCATTTTTTTTTATGGTAACCTAAATTTAGAGTGGCCCACTTTGTTCAAAATTAAATTTAGGGTGGCCCACTAAAGTGGCCAACACTCTAAATTTAGAGGAAAAAATTTAGCTTACAAGGAAAAAAAAATGACCAGCACACTAAAACTTAGGTTATGAGGAAAAAAAACCCTAAATTGAACAAAACTAAAGTGGCCCACTAAAGCGGCCAACACTCTAAATTTAGTTTTGACGAAAGTGGGCCACACTATAGTGGCCACTCTAATTTTTTTCCTTATAACCTAAATTTAGAGGAAGGGAACTAAATTTTTTCCTGTCGTGTGACCACTTTAGTTTTGTTTATAACCTAAATTTAGAGTGGCCACTCTTTCCTGTGGTATGGCCCATTCAAAATTTTTATTAATCTTCGAGGAAGGGAGGGTTTCACACCCAATTAAATTTATAACTCAGAAATTTAAATGAGCAGAAAAAAGTAGAAATTTTATTAATCTTCAATGAGAAAAAAAAAAACCCACAAGGGGTGCCTATTTATAAGAAAACCCTATACCCCAAAACTCGCACCATGTGCGTAACTTATTACTTGGAGACGAAGTAATAAAAAATAGCAACTAATCAAAATAATCTAAATCGTCCATGATATTCCTAATAATAATAATAAGCAAAATTCAAAGTACTATATTAATTAGAATAGTGGGCCACGATCATGAGAACCCATGGTGAGATTTACATGACTATCGGGCCCACTCCAACGAACTAAAACGTAGTCTTCTAACTAGGAGGCATTCCCTAGACGTCGTCATCGATCCAGATCGATGGTAGGGCCTTCCTCCTTTTGTACGTGTGTAGGGGGCGTGCACGTACGCGTGATGTCCTCATCAACTCTCCCCGGCTGCGAAGATTTCGCCATTGACGAAATAAAACTCCTGAACCGCTCCAAGATGTCAGGATCAAGTCTCTGAAGTTCCTCCTCAGTGAGACACGTACTGTTTGAAGCTGAGCGTAATTTCCACTTAACCAGGTACTTCTGAAACTCGCCGTTCGACGTTGATATTATCTGATGGTCCATAATATCCTCTATTTTCTCTCTAGGTGTGTGAAGGGTAGGTGTGAGAGGTACAAGCTGAGAAGAAGGGTCAGGAAGCGGCCATGAATGAAGGGACGGGTCTGAAGAATCAGGATGGGTGGGTGAAGGGCCGAACAAAGTATTAGTGGTCCCTTGAAAAGTAACTAGATCCTCCACATTAAATGTGAAACTAATTCCTATGTAAGGTGGAAAATCTACCACATATGCATTGAGACAGTTTCGGTTTATAATTTTGAAGGGTCCAGTGCTAGCGCGTGTAATTTACAAACGACCGTCTGAGGATACCACTCGAATGAACCGCCTATAAAAGGTGGCTAAGCTGTGAAAGTTGTGCACCTCATGAATATTGCGGGGTTTAGGCCAATTGACGATGACATTGACCTTCTTGAGATCCGCCGATATGCTCTCAGCTGACACAACAAAACCTAAGAAGATAACACTACTAGACAAAAACGCACACTTCCTTAAGTTGGCGTACAATTTCTCGACTCTAAGGATCTCACAAACTTACCTCAAATGGTTGAGGTGTTGTTCCTGGGTCACACTATAAATCAAGATATCATCAAAGTATACGACTTGGAACTTCCCCATGAAGGGCCTCAACACTTGGGTCATTACACGTATGAAAGTGTTTGGGGCGTTAATCATCCCAAAAGGCATAACTAGTCACTCGTATAGCCCATCATTCATCTTGGAGGTTGTCTTCCACTCATCACCAAGACATACACGGATTTGGTGATAACCACTTTTGAGGTCAAATTTTGAGAAAATGCATTGGCCATCATATCTAACATGTCATCAAGACGCAGTATGGGAAACGATACTTGACTGTGATTTTGTTGATGGACCTACTATCAACACACATCCTCCATGTGTCATCCTTCTTACGTGTAAGAAGAGTGTGCACAACATATGGGCTTATGCTCTCTAAAATGAAACCCTTTTTAGGAGCTCGTAAATCTTTCTCTTCAACTCAGCATGCTCTTTGGGTTCATTCTGTAATAAGGGAGGTTTGGTAAAGTTGCCCCAGGGACTAGATCGATGACATGCTATATATCCCTCATAGGGGGAAACTCATTCTGTAGATCATCAGGAAAGACATCACGAAACTCATGCAATACCTGAATGGCCTCAATGAGTAACTCTACACTAGTCTTTAGTACACTTTCCTTAGCCATAAGGGCGTATCCTATCGAGTCCGCCTCCGTTTCTCGCTCAAAGTCTTTGGCATTTAGAATATGGAGATGTTTGGACTTGGACTTCGACTCCTTTAATTCTTTTGAGCCACTCACACTACTTTATGTGGTGAACTCCTTTCCAGTTGTCTTCTTGGGTGGCAGAGGATTTAACTTGACCTTCTTGCCCTCGACCCAGAATGTACAAACATTTGAACGACCAAATATGGTAACATCCCTGTCATAGAGCCACGGTCTACCAGAATGATATAACCAATATCCATGGGAACAACATCACACCAAAGTGTATCTTTATATGATCCAAGCTTAATAGAAACAAGACAACGGTGTGATACTGGAATGAAAGTTTCATCAACCCAGGACACTCATAAGGTTGAGGATTGACTTCAAGCTTCATGCCCAAACGGCTCACAGTGTTAGTAGATGCTACATTGGCACAACTACCACTATCTACGATCATCTTACAACTCTTTCCCCCACATTTTGCATAAGTATAGAAGATCTTGTTGTGGCGCCAATTGTCAGGGTTCTTTGCTTCAGCAAAGGCGCAATGCACAACTGCGAGGGTCACTGACTCTTGCATTCCATCTTCCTTATCACTAGGGGTTTCTACTGGTTCATATTCTTCCTCTTCGCCGTCACTCTCTGGGGGCACTACTTCTACTTGCCCATCAATAAAGAGCACCTTGGTGCCATCTCTCGTGCCACACTGGTGGGCAAAGTGACCAAACCCCTGACACCTAAAACACCTAGTTGCTCCACTTCTACGTGAGCTAGACCCGACAATTTCTTTGCCCTTATCATCCTTGGGCCTGGATTGAGAACTGTTGGAAGGTTTGTTTTAGTATCTAGTGTTAGATTTAGCCCCAGAAGAGTTGCCCTTAGCAATAGAATAGCAAAAGTCAAACCACCTTCCCATATATGTTTTGAGGTATTGCTCAACCTTCAACACTACTTGATACAACTGTTTAATAGTGTTTGTCTTTGGCGAGCAATTCTCTCCTAATGTCAGAATGGAGGCCCGTTTTAAATCGAATAAGGGTGAGTACGTGGTCCTCATCAACCTCACAACAGGTTAAGTACTTTTCAAACTTTTCAACGTATTTATCAACACTCATGGAACTTTGTCAAAGAGACTGTCATTACTTAATCAACCGCAAACGATGAGAGAAAGGGAAGTACTTCTCCTTAAGAGTTTCTTTCATTTATCCCCAATGGACTATTGGGAGCTCCCTCGCACTTTCTTTCTTTCGCTCTACAGTAGTCCAAAACCTCTTTGCTTGGCCCACAAGCTTTATCTTGATGAATCGGACTCGACGAGCATCCGACATGTCATACCACTCAAAATAGTGGTTTGTATCAACCAGCCAGTTTAAAAAGGCTTTAGGGTCCAAGTAGCCATCAAACTTAAGGACATTTACTCTAACTCCCTTGAGGAGTTGCACATCTGGGTCATATTGATCATGATGTCCATCGCGTGGTGGGTGCGCGGGTGCGCATCCATGACCAATTCATTGGCCACCTCCATTCCTTGGTCTAACCTCCTGATCACCTGCCTGAGATTGAGCATCTTCCCCAATGGTGGGGTTTGCTCCGGCTGAGGCCTCTAGTTGGGTAACGCGCACATTAAACTGCTCAAAGCGTTGTTCCATACGTTGTTCCAAGCACTTACCCAAAGACTCAAACTGGTGGGTCAGCTTGTTCGTTGACTATTGCAATTACTCCATGTTTAGTATAGGGTGCAAGCCAAAACCACGACCCGTACGTGTGGGCATACTACTACTAACTCAACTTAGGGACCTTCTAATACGACTATATGCATCTAAATGGGACTAAATCTCCTATAAGACTCTATATAGGGGAAACGACACAATACTAAATTTCCAGCACCCTATCTGTCCAAAGAATCCTTCAACAGAAAATCCAGTAAAGAGATATGCGGATTTTCTGATATTAGAAAATTTAGCAGCTTATATAAGAAATTATGGAGCTCTAAACAGTTCTATATGATGATACTTAATGCATAATGAACATGGATAAACTAAACCCTAAATGTGCAATGCATTCCCCTATAAAAATCTTGTGCTTTGATACCAAATTTGATGCAGGACATGAAATTCAAATATGATGTGCAAGATTTTCAAGCTTTAGATCACGTTAGTTCAAAAACAATTACATAAAATTCCATATCCCACACAAAAGTTCAAACATTCAATCAAGGGGAATTTATGCAGGCCCAGGCCTACACAAGCTAAGGTTGGATCAATCAAAATTAAAGACCAAACAATAATCAAAGGAGGGTAAATTCATCCACACATGCGCACAAAAGTAATTTTCCAATCCAAAGGGTTCACAGATTTCAATTCGGGGAACCCTAAGGTTGAAGAAATGACATAAATTTGAGAATTTGAGTAATTTAGGGTTAGTGTTAGGGATTTGGAGTGAAAGAAAAGAGAGATAGAACCAGAGAAGCGTCATACGCGTGGACAGCGGTGAAGGCCCAGATGCACGTGCACTGGAGGTGTCCCGCACATGGGTGGGGCCCATAAATCGAAAAACGGCCAGCTTGGCCCTGGTAAGCCAGGGGTGGGCTACAAAGCCTCTAAATTTCAGCCTGATCCGATGCACGGTCTGTGTGTGGTGCTCCGCCGAAGTTTCAGCCCTCCCGCAGGGCTAGATTCTGAAAATCTACTGTAGAGAGAAAAATGACTGCAATAAAGGATGGATTTGAAGCGTAGATGATTGTAGGAGAAGAGAAATATGGATGGTAGAAGTTGGAGGCGAATCGGAATAAGTGTGGTTTCGCACCGCGGTAGTCAGCCCTTCGAGGAATGGAGGGTTTCTCACCCAATTAAATCTCCACAACTCAAAAATTTAGAGGACCAGAAAAACGCAGAAAATTTATTAATATTTAATGAGAAAAAAACCTACAAGGGGTTCCTATTTATAAGAAAACCCTATACCCCAAAACTCGCGCCATGTGCGTAACCTATTACTTGGAGACGAAGTAATCAAACATAACAACTAATCAAAGCAATATGAACTGTCCATAATATTCCTGATAACAATAATAAGCAAAACCCAAAGTACTAGATTAATTAGAATAGTAAGCCACGATTGTAGGAACCCATGATGGTATTTACATGATTATCGGACCCACTCTAACGAACCAAAACGCAGTCCTCTAACTAGGAGGCTCTTCATGGACGTCGTCATTGATCTAAATCAATGGTGGGGCCCTCCTCCTTGCGTATGTGTGTAGGGGGCGTGAGTGTGTGCGTGATGTCCCCATCAGGACATCTAAAAAATAATATTATAAAAAACATCATCGGCACATAAAGCGTATGCTCTGATATCACTTGTTGTGCACAGCCGGCACACGTTAGGTGCAGAAAGAACCTTAAAACAAATGAAACATGTGAATATAAAAATGAAAATCAAGTAATCATAGAGAAACACTAATTTTTTTTTTTTATGTGGAAAAACTCATGTGGGAAAAAACCCATGACGCCAAGCGACAAACAATCTATTATGAATAGAGAATTACAAGTGATGAACAACTTATAGATTCGAAATCCTTGCTTATACAAGTGAATTCCCTTAAAACCTTAGTTCTCTATATCACAATGTTTTCATACTCTAATCCCGCATATAACAAGGCTTATATAATCCAGTTCCAGAATTAGAAACAAAATTGCACACTTACATAGAAGTTGCATACGTCATCGATCAAAGCTTCGATCGATTGATCAATGACCTTTGATCGATTGACATCACATGTTCGATCAATTGAACATGCACAAAAGTATTCAGAGACTTGATTTTTCTAAATTTGCTCGATCGATGGAGTGAGTCTTGATGTTCAATCAATTGAACGTGTCCAAATCAGTCCAAAAGACTAAACTGACCTATTCGAAAATTTCTCAATTGATCAACCAGTCTATCAATCAATTAAAGACCCTAAATTTCATCAGATTAAAGGCACCTTGATCGACATTCGAAACCCTATGCAAAGGATCCTTTGATTTCTAAAAGTGTAATGATATCTTTTTTTTTTTAAAAATAAAAATAAAAATTATAAATCCCTTGATTTTCCAATGTTTCCAAGGACAACAACACATTGCATAATACATCCAATATTTTCATGCTATACTTGATATATTTTCATATCCCAAAGGTGATACATGTGTCAATACTGATGCTGAAAATACTGACAAAAACCTCTCCTTCTTTTGGTTCAACACAAGCCCTTGACAAAAACCTCTCCTTCTTTTGGTTCAACACAAGCCCTTTGATTCATCCCATCGGGGAGGTTTAGGAGCAAAACTCTTGCATCGCTTACGTGGGCACGCAGATCACTTTTTTTTGGGACAATGACTTCCTATGCATGAGATCTACACCGTCCATCAGGCACAGCCTCCCTTGTTTGGCCTGAACCAAAAAATCAGGCTGGTAGGCCACCCTACAGGGAATTATACCTAAAACTTCAAAAATTCATGCATTATGGCCCATTGAGCTTTTGAACGGGCTGAATTCAGGCCCAGTAAATGAACATGCTCAGATCTATCTAGTCTCATGTCCCAACTTGGCCCACTAGCACCTGGAGTGATCTTACACACAACATATCGTTTCAATGCAATGTTCCAGCAACATCAACCGTGAACATTACATGGCACACGTGTGTCATTCTAGACCGTTCATTTGCTAAATCACACCGTGGATTGGCCATAGCTCACTTGTCACATTCCTTGGACGGTCATAACTGTTTGATTGTGAACTGTCGCTCGTTACATGTGATCACTGCTCATTTATATTTTTAATTGTCCTCTTGCAACTGACTGCCCTGGCCCTTAGAAGCTTCCAATCAGTAGGACTCTCAAACCAGGGCCCAACCACAGTTAGGCCCACCAGACGAACGGTTGAAGTCCACTACACACGATCCGTTGATTCCATCTGCCAATTGGAGGAATTTTGATCAACGGTTAATATTCAATGGGCCCAAGTCCTCCGACCAATGGCTAGGATAGTATTACAATTGCAATTTTGGGCTGTGGCCCATTCATGGTTGGGCCCAAAAGATGACAAGTCCAGATCCATGAAAGGGCCCATTGGTGAATGTTCCAGATTAAAATATAACATCTCAGACTGGGCTTGTCTAGCCAGTAATCTTTTGGGTCTGTAGGCCCAAGAAGGAGGCCCATACATGGTCCATTTATTTTTGGCTAGCCTGAAAAATTAGACTTGAGCTGACAGCGGGCTCTTCTCAGCCATTCAAACAAGGCCTGAACGGCTTGATTGATCTGGGTCACTGGATCAACAGTCTGGATCACTGGATCACCCAGCTGTAGGCCTAGGATTAAGAGATGATCATGATTTCAATTCTAAATAAACTATGAAATTAAAAAATAGAAGATAAAATGGTCCTTTTCACATCACTACCTGAGATTAGACTTGGGACCTCAAGACTGGGAACAAGTGGGCCCACCTATGATAATCTGCTTTTGTAGGTGAAATCAACGTCTTCCATTGACGATGGGAGATTGAAAACAGAAGCACTCTTTTGGTCAAAGTTGCCGCGGTATCGATACCGAAGTGGAACGACGAATGTGGGCCCAGTTATAAACATGGGAAAGCCAATCTATACATGGCTGTGGGACCACCAAAGCAAAGAAAGGCCCACTAAGGTGATAATGGGCCGGGCCATGATAGGGCCCAAAAGAACAGTTGGGCTGGGCCCAGAAGGCCCATGAATGGATAACATCCATATTTTCAAGTGAATGTTCCTAATCCATCCATTGATCAAGTGGGTCATAGAAAAAGAAAGGAATAGATATTTACAGGAATGAAAGCAACGGTTTAGATGCAAGATTTATTGCATAGCATAAAAACGGACACATGAAGTCAACGAGGTAGGTTGGGCTAAAATGACTGGGCCAAAGCTCAGTCATATACAGTCAGAAAATTGATTGGGCTATACATGGCATGATAAAGCCACCGCCCGCAAGTCAAGCTAACGGAGCGGGTCCAAGAAAGCTTCCCTAGCCCGGTTGGCCGATTGTTGCCAGTATCTTAAGGCGGCCAATGGGCTGGCTGTGGCCTGGCTAAAATAAAAATTGTGAATAGGCCTGGCCCAACCAATTCAAAATCCTGGCCTAAACAGCCTGCATATTAGGGGTGGCAATGTAACACCCTGAAAATCGGGGGTCGAGTAGCAACTCAACTCCCGAGTTCCAAAACATCACTTATGCAACATATATGCTTATGATTCAATGTTGTCTGTGTTAGTGTATTAATCATGAGTGAGATTATACCAAATCAGTAATTCATACTCCAGATCAAGTTGTAAAACGCAAGCGGAAGACTGAAAGACATAAATACGCATATATAAGTCAAAAGATCACGATCGGTTTCTAGAGTATGGATACCACACTGAGTCACTGTACATGTTATGGTCTCAAAAATCAAAATGTCAAAATGATACAACTATAATGATAATCCCTGTAGTCTCGTCAATCCAGATAGTCTAAGCGAAGCCATCGGAGAACTGCATATAAGAGTATTCGTCCTGGTCATCGTAGTAGTCAGGCTCCGCCTCAGGAGTCATGCCGTCATCTGAAATCAAGACAGAGTTTGGTTGGTGTTTAAAACACCGTCCCGTAACGAGGGAGTGAGTGATCAACTCAATGGAATAATAAAACAAAGGTTAACATGTTATTAATTCAATCAAGCAGTAATGATAAAGTAGTAAATCACACATCCCTAAGTACTCTTGTTAATACATGAATGATATGAATGTAGGATGCATGCCCTCGCCTACGCTCCCTCAGCGACTTCATCTCACATTCGCGCATGAACAACACTGCCTTAGTGCTTGACCTGCTACGCCTGAACGCACGCGTAATGTAGTGCATGCATATGATTACCAAGTTCTTATTAGTCTTTTTCAAACAGCAGGATTGAGAAACTAAGGTACCTCCCTTATATCATTCCCAAACAAGGATCCATTCTAGGGTCGTCAGTCCTAGTAAATCTCATACGATGATGTGGTTCTAGGTTGCTGTAAAGAGCTCATCGCCAAATCAGTACAGGCCTAGTATATATACTCTAAATGCTACGGAAGGGTTGTCGCCTCCACGTAGAATCAGAGTATGCTCGAGGTCACTACAAAGGGCTCATCACCAATCAGTGTAGGCCGACAGCTCGAATACAATGTCCCATACCACCGTATTCGACTCACGAGTTTGGGTTGCTCACTGGTCACTACGGGGAGGCTCGTCACCCCAGCGTAGGCCGACAGCTCGACCACGGTGTCCCATACAACCATGTCTAGCTCATGAGTCTTAGCGAATCGAGGTACCAAGGTTAACGGGATTCCACTGGTGAGTTTGGTACCTTAGGTTCAAGCAGTAGCGTTCATACATGGTGAACATACATCGGCACATCGGGTTACTTGACGGGCTCGACTAGCACGAGCGCACCCAAAGTTGATCGACATGAAGTGCATAAGCTCTCCGTGTGGCCTAACCACTGCCGACAACCTTAATATGACTCGGGTTCATCAAACATGTCCTATGTGGCGAATGAATCTTAGCCAAGACTTCAAGCCGGTTGCCGATCGCCTGGATTATAACATAGCCCCAATCACATTCAATTCTTAACCAGAAAACATGTGGAGTAGTCAAGAAGATTGTACAAAGTAATTCAAATATGTTAACAAGCATGTTGTAAAGCACAATGAAAGCAGGAAATACAAACACATACATTTCATAAGTAAGCGATTAAATAAAACAACTTGCATGGAGGAAATCATACACATCTCTAAGGTAGTTGAGAATCCTATCTCAACACCCACCTAAAGTACTATCATCTAAATACTTACTCACACAAGCATTTTCACAAACACTTGTACACTTGTTAACATAAACGCATGTTGGCTAAACATGTATTAGGGCGAATCTTTTCGCCGAGTAGTTATTACACATGTACTTAGCATATATACACAGTAATGAATCATGGCAAACACACTTTCATATTTTATACGTATACAGTATTTTCTACAAATATATAGAATACACAAAACGCCATAAATTACATACATAACTGAATCGCAAAACGAACATCGCATTTTACATGTGAAATAACACCCAGATCATGAATCTATCATTATCCGACATTGAAAGCGTTGAAAACCATAACCTAAGCGTCTATAGTCCGCACCTTATGCCTAAAAGCGAGTAACGGACTCAGTTTAAACACCAAGTCCTTATCAACGGTAGGACGACAACCTATGACATAAAATAGGTTAGCTATTTCATCACTTACACTAGTTGGATCTCTAGAACTGATTAGGGTTAGGATTTCTTACCCGAAAATGGAATCAGAATTGCCGGAAAAACGATACGGTAGTGATGGATAGGCACGTAGACTAGCAGTATAGAACAACAGGAATCTCCTCCCACTTCTCTCACACTTTCCCTCACTTTACTTTTTTCTCTCTCCTAGGGTTTTCTCAAATTCGTATGGAGTGAATGAGAGAGGGTTTAAGGTCCTTATATAGGCTCAGAATTGCCAGAAATAGGCCCAGGGCCAAGGTATACTTAGGTTATGTCCAAAGGGCATTTGTTCCGTCTCAACGGAGCACTTCCGGAGCCCCCCCTTGAGCGAAAGGTCGAACTTAAGTTCCTTGACTAGGGATCTACGTCGAGTTAAGTTTTCATTTCAGTCGGGTTTCCAGATCACACATGGCGGACCAGTTTCAGTTCAACGGTCACCGGAACTCGATCAGGGCCACAAGTACACTGCCATGCGTATGAAATTTCTCCTGATTTGAGGGTGTATTTGGGTCAGATTCTGACAGTCTGATTGCTTATATCAGGCCCTCAAGCGACAAGTCTCAGATTACTTAAATTAGATTTAATTTCTAAAGAAAACCATGTTTTCTCACACACTTCACTCCGTGCTCAAGCGAATAGCCCCGGGACACTATCTGGATTTGATTTCCGAGATGGTTGTCAAGCCCAGCAAGGCGGTCCTAATTCTATAACTTCGTATTATTCGGACTTTCGATGTGCAGTCCAGATCCAATACGGAGTTTCAATGTGCTCCCGAGAGCAACTGGGTAATGAGATTGATCCTAGTTTTTAGGGTAACTTAGCGTCAATGATTCTACAAGTTTTGGGTCTTGCAGATCGCATTTAAAGTGGATCAAGCGGATTTTGTAGCTAATCTAGTTTAGCACTTAGTTACTGTTGTCTAATTCCTAAAGGATTTGATCTTGAGCGATTTCTGCTTGAGGTGGTACTCGGGTCTTTGTACAGAATTTTCCGAGACGTTACAATCTACCCCCCTTAAAGAAAAATTTCATCCTCGAAATTAGTACCTTTTCATACTCCTCAAGAATTTGAGGGTAGTTCTTTCTGACTCGGCCTCTGTCTCCCAAGTATCCTCTTCTTCAGTGTGATGTGTCCACAATACTTTCACAAGGGGGTTGACCTTGCTACGCAACACCTGCTCCTTCCTGTCTAGAATACACGTCGGACGCAGTACATATGTAGCGTCCTCCCTCAACTGTACCTGTTCCCACTTGATAATGTGGGAAGGGTCAGGAACATATTTCTTCAACATAGATATATGAAATACATTGTGTACGCTCGCAAGTGGTGTGGGCAAAGCAAGACGGTATGCCACCACACCCACTCGGTCTAATATCTGGAATGAGCCAATGAACCGCGGTGTAAGTTTTCCCTTCTTGCCAAACCGAAGGACTCCCTTCATGGGAAAAATCCGGAGGAATATATGGTCCCTAACTTCGAACTCTAGCAGTCGCCGCCTCGTATCGGCGTAGCTCTTCTGTCTGCTCTGCGCTATAAGAAGTCGATGCCTGATAATGTCGATCTTCTCTGAGGTCACCTGTACTAACTCTAGGCCAATCAAGCTGCGTTCGCCAACCTCTGCCCGGCAATGCGGTGCTCGGCAAGGGCGCCCGTACAAGGCCTCGTAAGGAGCCATACCAATACTCGCTTGAAAACTGTTATTGTAGGTGAACTATGCATACAGGAGACAATCATCCCAACTATCCTTGAAGTCCAAAACACAGGCTCGCAACATATCCTCCAAAATCTTATTCACTCCTCCGTCTGCCCATTGTATGTGGGTGGAACGCGGTACTGAACTTCAACTTTACACCCATCGCTTCCTGGATACGAGTCTAGAAGATAGAGGTGAATCGCATGTCTCTGTCCGACACAATCTCCAAGGGAACTCCATACAGACGCACAATCTCCTTAATGTACACTCTGACCAACTCGTCTGCAGAGTTTGTGACTTTAATCGGGAGGAAGTGGGCTGATTTTGTCAATCGATCCACAATCACCCAAATAGAGTCATAACCCTTTCTCGTCTTCGGCAGTCCCGAGATGAAGTCCATAGAATTGAAGTCCCATTTCCATTCAGCTATGGGCATGGGCTGAAGGAGTCCAGGAGGTTGGCGATGTTCTGCCTTGACCTGCTGACACATGAGACAACGGGAGACATATTTTGCTATATGAACCTTCATATTGTCCCACCAATACGACCGCTTCATGTCCTGATACATCTTCGTGCTACCAGGATGCATCGCAAGCTTGATCTGTGGGGAGCCTCGAGAATCTCCTGTCTCAAGTCATGAATGTCTGGGACGCATAGGCGGCCACGGTATCATAGGCCCCCATCTGTGCCAACTCTCCACTCAGAGTTCTTGTCGTCGCTAGCCAGCTTTCTAAGCTCAATCAGCCGCTCATCGTCTTTCTGGGCTTCGATAATCCTGTCGTCTATAAGTAGCCGCACCCGAATGTGCGCGACACTCTCAAATGGTTCCTCCACAGTGAGTTTCTGCTCGAAGTCCAGTACGAACTCTACCATATCCCACTCTGCTATCATAAGCGGAGACGCAAATACTAAAGCCTTCTTGCGGCTCAATGCGTCTGCCACCAGGTTGGCCTTGCCAGGATGATAGGAAACCTCGAACTTAAAGTCCTTTAAGGTTTCCATCCATCGGCGTTGCCTCATATTCAAGTCCCGCTGAGTGAATATATAGCGAAGGCTCTTGTGGTCACAGAAAAGCTCGAACTCCTCTCCGTAGAGGTAATGTTTCCAGAACTTTAATGCAAATATGACCGCTGCTAACTCGAGGTCGTGCGTAGGGTAATTCTCCTCGTGTTTCCTCAACTGTCTCGAGGCATATGCAATCACCCTATCCTTCTGCATAAGGACACATCTCAAACCAACTCAAGACGCATCGGTGTAAATCGTATACTTGACCCCTTGCTCTGGCAATACTAACACAGGGGCGGACGTCAATCTATCCTTCAGCTCTTGAAAAGCTGCTTCCGCCTTCTCATTCCAGGCGAACTTCAGATCCTTTCGTGTCAACTGAGACAACGGCCTGGCTATCTTCAAGAAATCCTAAATGAATCGTTGATAGTAACCAGCGAGTCCTAGAAAACTCCTCACCTCAGTAACCAAACCAGGCTGCTTCCAGTCCTGAACTGCGGCTACCTTAACAAGGTCCACCGCTATTCCTTCCTTAGACATCACATGTCTCAGGAACTTGACTTCCTCTTTCCAGAAGTCGCACTTCTTGTACTATGCGAACAACTGGTTCTTCCTCAGAGTGTCTAAGACTGCTTGTAGGTGTTCCTCATGCTCTTTCCGACTCGCAGAGTATATCAAGATGTCATCGATAAACACAATGACAAATCGGTATAGAAATGGCCGAAATACCCGGTTCATCAAGTCCATGAACACGGCTAGTATGTTCGTAAGACTAAACGACATCACGAGGAACTCGTAATGTCCAAAACTAGTTCTGAAGGCCGTTTCCTACACGTCTTCATCCCTGACGCGCAACTGATGATACCCTGACTGTAGATCAATCTTCGAGAAGTAACGCGCCCCTTTCAACTGATCGAACAGATTGTCTATCCTGGGCAAATGATACTTGTTCTTCATGGTCAATTGGTTCAACTTACTGTAATCAATACACAATCGCAGTGACCCATCTTTCTTCTTGACAAACAACACAGGTGCTCCCCAAGGAGACACACTGGGTCGTATGAAGCCCTTCTCTACCAGCTCATCAATTTTTTTCCTCAGTTCCTCCATCTCACATGGAGGCATCCGATACATAGGTAATGAAACGGGGGTCGCACTAGGCACAAGATCAATACTAAAATCAATCTCGCGCCGGATCTTCCTGAACACATCCTCAAATTTCTGAACTATTGGCATGTTCCCTAACGTCGGCCCATCAACATGCTCTAGTAAAGCAGCGTAACATCCAACACGACATGACTAACTAATCTGCACTGGAAAGGTAAAGACCGTGCCATCAGGTCCGTTGGCTATCACAACGCGATTATCGTAATCAATCTCTGCCTTCATCTCAGTGAGCCAGTTCATACCGAGGATAATGTCGTAGTGCCATAGTAGGGCGACGATGAGGTTAACGAATACTGTCCTGCTACCCAAGTCTACTTAGCAACCCTCACACGTCCGTGTGACATCCAAAAAAGTCCCAGTAGCAGTAGTGAGTTTCACTCCCTTAGTGGGAGTACTATGCAAAGCTAGACGCTTAACTGCCACACATGAAATGATGGAGGTAGTGGACCCAGTGTCCACTAATATGAAGACGGGAGTACCTTGGACATGTGCCGTGACCTCAAAGGCCATAGGTGCTGTCTTTGGCTCTTTTGCTGTAAATGCATGAACGCGGGCCTACTGAGGTCGGTTGGGCTGAGGTACCATAGGTCGCTGAGGCGGCCTAAATCGAGGTGCAGGGGGCCGGAATGATGGATGTGCAGGAATAGTACGCAGGGGTGGAGCCGATATAGTCTGAGGGCGAGTGCGGTCGATCTTCTGCGGCGGCGAGAACCCACTATCTCTCATACGTGCGAAACAGCTCTCCACTGGGTGGCCTGGTCTCCCACAATAAGTGCATGTCACACCCGGTCGCCGCATCGGAACTGGTGGCGCTGAAATCCTGGGAGGAGAGTCTGTGCGAGGCCTCTTGCTGAGGAATGGCCTGCTCGACATATCTGGTCGAGGCCTAGGGACCATAGGCCCACGAGTACGTGCCAACCGATCCCCGTCCTGCTTTGCCCGCATAGACATGTGCACTAGCCCAACATAGGAGGGTATGCTAGCACAACACATCTTCGAGCGAATATCAGGGCGCAACCCCTCAGAAAAGCGCCGCATCCGCATCTGTGCGTCGGCAAGGATCGTAGGAACATATCGGCCAACTCCGTGAACCGATGCTCATACTCTGTCACTGTCATGCCTCCCTGTCTGAGGCACAAAAACGCATTCTCCTTCTCATGCCGGTACATCTGGGGATAGTATTACTCATGAAAGCGGAACTCAAAATCTGCTCAAGTCCATATATATCCGACCACAACTGTCCACAATACACTATCCCATCACAGGCTAGCCTCCTTTTCAAACATAAAGGTGGCCAACTCGACCTGCTCCTGCTCAGTACAATGTAGCATCCTCAGCATCTTGGAGATGCGGTCGAGCCAATATTCAGCCTCCTCGGGTCTGTGAGAACCCGTAAAGGTAGGAGGCCTCAAGCGCTGAAATCGCTCGAGGAGACCACTCATACCTAAATTCCCCATAGGGTATGCAGCAGGAGTAGGGGGAGGCACACTCTCATCTTGAGTAGAAGGCCCAACGGTCTCAGTAGGGCGTACAGATGGTGAAGGTGGAGTCGCACTTCCACCCTAAGCTAGGGCCCCTGCAATAGTAGCCAAGAGCTACTGGTGCTGCTGCTGCTGCATCATCATCAACTGCTCCAACATATCAGCAGGTGGGGTAGGCTCAGGCATATGCTCCGTCAAAGATGACGCACGGTTTTGCTCACAAACCGGTGGTGTGTACGGTGGCGGTCCAATTGCAGGACTAAGAGAAGGCTGAAACTTAGGAATAGTCTCACGAACAGGGCCCAATCCGGGGTCTGTATGACCATCCCTCTGGGGAGGTGCCTGATCCATCGTATCAGTAACTGTGAGGCGTGCCGTGCTCCGCGTGACCTTCCGTGGCATGCCCTATATGACACATTGTGCAGCTCAGGTCAGATTCATCATACACATAAACTTATCACGCAGCATTCATACACAAATTAAAGCAATTTCATCCATTTCATTCACCAAAATTTGTCATAATACATGGAATACAGAGTTACATGAATCATGACAGAAGATGCATGTGAGCTAATACAACCAAAGCTTTAAACACTAAAAACAGTCTACTATCTACTACACTACTAGGTCCAACAACACAAATACAAACATAACCTAAAGCAGTGACCAAAACAAGCTGCAAGACAATGCCATGGATGACTAGGCATCCGAGTCTGGCGACGGAGGAGGGGCACCCTTATCCTGCAAGCAGAACAGGATAGACTTCAATGTGCGAGTCACCTTCTTGAACTTATGCTTCACGAGGCCTCGAAGATCCATAATCTTCTGTCGCAAGACCGCCTGACCCTGTCGTAGGGCAGTATGATCCTCCTCAAGTCGAGCTATACGAGCATCCCTAGCTACCTGATCAGTGTCTTGCCCCGGTGGCGTAGGAGGGGAGCTCTCCTCCGTATCCTGGGCCTCCTCTTCTTCCTCTCTCTCTTCCTCTTCTATATCTTCCCTGCTTTCCTCCTCGCTTTTATAGTCCTCATTAGCCGTCTCATCCTCACTCTCATCAAGTCGGGCTTGTCATTGTCGTGGCCTGATTTCCATCTGATTAAGAGTGGTTTCATTGATGAAATGTTGAGGCACTGGGAGTTCTGCGCCAAGACTGTAGCCAAACTCGCGTGCAATCTTGCATATAAGACGGCCGAAGGGGAGCGAATCAGTCCTTCTATTTGAGCATGCGGTCAGAAAAATCTGTCGTAAAACATATGTGGGCACACACAACTTCTCACCCTGCCTCGCCTAGTATAGAAAGTCGACCATCAGGCGTGTGCACTCGCTGCGGTTGCTCCACCTGGGATAGACGTTGAACGTGAAAATGTGATGGAGTAGACGGAAGTCGTCAGTCATGCTGGTCGCTAGAAGACTGTTATTTGGCTGCCACTGAACTAGTTGACCACAAAGGGAACGCGTACGGCGATCCCGTTCTCGTGCACTCTTTAGATTCTTCTTGCTCGCGTGAACTTGGCTAAGCGGTATGCCCAGGAGTCGAGCTATCAGGCCGGCGTCGATTGTAGCTTCCCGATCTCTTCCGAATGGGATCTTGAACTGCAAGGGATCCAGCGTAGGCTCTCGAATATGGGCATAAAAAGCTCGGACAGTACCCTCATTCGCGCAATATTTTTCATCAAACACAGGGCCCCAACCGGCTTCAGCTAGGTGCGCCAATAGTAGATACTCGCCAAAGAGCCGCCCATCCACCTGAGCTTCAAAAAGGACCTTACGACCCGCATATCATCCATGGGACAACTCTGCTAGTAGAGTTCTTGGGAGAGGAGCATGGGGATCGAGGTCCCGCTTCGTCCGTATCTCACGCTCAACGCCCGTGCTTGCGGCGGCGCCTCTCGGTCTCCTTGCACGAGTGGGGCGACTAGGCCCAACTTTATCCACGACACCCTTTCTTTTTCTCATGAGAGAGAGAAAGGAGGAGATTAAGAAAATGGCCGTAACAACTTCGAATAGAGCCATGGAAAAGGGAAGAAAAGGGAGAAAAGGGCTGGAGTCTTTAGGTCTCCATGGATTTGAGCCTCCAAGGGGTGTGTAAAGGCTCAAATGGAAGGGAATGAAGAGGAAAAATGAAGAAAGAGGGTGGGTAGTGAGTGTACACGACTTTGAGCCTCGAATGGGGGATTTAAGAGTTCAAATCAGAGAGAAGGGAGAGGGTAGGCAGCAATGGAGACGAGTTTACAGCAGGGTGGTGGAGTGGTGCACGAAAACGAAAGAGAAAGAGGTTGGAGGGACAATTTTTGTGCAAAATCAGAAGTTTGGGAGAGAAAGGGAAGCTTGGGAGGGTGATTTGTGAAGGGCAGGAGGGTTTGGAAGGGTTTTAATCAAAACCCCACGCATCAGGGGGCCACACAGCACCCCAAAGTCGATCGGCCCGAACGGCCCGCCCCGTTAATCTGCGAGGCCTCACCAAACCGGCGAGCCCCTCGCCGACCTCTGGAGTGTTTGGCGAGGGCTCGCCCTTTGGGCGAGGTCCTCCTGCCCCCTAGCCCCAAATGCATGTGGGTCCCATTGGATGTGCCCGATTTGAGCCCCACCTCCGTATTGAGCCTATTCGGGCCATTTTGATACTATCTGATGTAACTTCGCATTTAGCGATTTCTAAAGGCTGGGATGGGGTCATTTGTGATCTAGACCCGTCGTTTGACGGTCTAGAAGGGATCTGGGGTCGCCTTATGCGATCACGGAAGTGTACGGAGTCGATCTCGGCGATCGTTTTCGGTGAACTTAGCCAATTGGCGAAACTGGGACAACCTAAGTTCGTTTCTACATTTCTCTCGCACCCACCTATGTCAAAAAGCGTCAGCGTACGTTGTGTGACCATAACCCAGGTCCGGTTTAAGCCAGATAATGCTCTGATACCAACTTGTAAGGCCCTGAAAATCGGGGGTCGAGTAGCAACTCAACTCCCGAGTTCCAAAACATCACTTATGCAACATATATACTTATGATTCAATGTTGTCTCTGTTAGTGTATTAATCATGAGAGGGATTATACTAAATCAGTAATTCATACTCCAGATCAAGTTGTAAAATGCAAGCGGAAGACTGAAAGACATAAATACACGTATATAAGTCAAAAGGTCACGATCGGTCTCTAGAGTATGGATACCACACTGAGTCACTGTACATGTTATAGTCTCAAAAATCAAAATGTCAAAATGATACAACTATAATGATAATCCCTGTAGCCCCGTCAATCTAGATAGCTTAAGCGAAGCCATCAGAGAACTGCATATAAGAGTATTCATCCTGGTCATCGTAGTAGTCAGGCTCCGCCTCAGAAGTCACGCCGTCATCTGAAATCAAGACAGGGTCTGGTTGGTGTTTAAAATATCGTCCCATAACGTGGGAGTGAGCGATCAACTCAGTGGAACAATAAAGCAAAGGTTAACACGTTGTCAATTCAATTAATCAGTAATGATAAAGCAGTAAATCACACATCCCAAAGTACTCTTGTTAATGCAGGAATGATATGAATGTATGATGCATGCCCTCGCCTACGCTCCCTCAACGACTTCATCTCACGTTCGCACATGAACAACACTGCCTCAGTGCTTGACCTGCTACGCCTGAACGCACGCGTAATGCAGTGCATGCATATGATTACCAAGTTCTTATTAGTCCTTTTCATACAACAGGATTGGGAAACTAAGGTACCTCCCTTATATCATTCCCAAACAAGGATCCATTCTAGGGTCGTCAGTACCAGTAAATCTCATACGATGATGGGGTTCTAGGTCACTACAAAGGGCTCGTCGCCAAATCAGTACAGGCCTAGTGTATACTCTAGATGCTACGGAAGGGTTGTCGCCTCCACGTAGAATCAGAGTATGCTCGAGATCACTATAAAGGGCTCGTCACCAATCAGTGTAGGCCGACAGCTAGAATACAATGTCCCATACCACCGTATTCGGCTCACGAGTTGGGTTGCTCAATAGTCACTACGGGGAGGCTTATCGCCCCAGCGTAGGCCGACAACTTGACCACGGTGTCCCATACCACCATGTCCGGCTCATGAGTCTTAGCGGACCGAGGTACTAAGGTTAATGGAATTCCACTGGTGAGTTTGGTACCTTAGGTTCATGCAGTAGCGTCCATACATGGTGAACATACATCGGAATATCGGGTTACTTGACGAGCTCGACTAGCACGAGCGCACCCAAAGTTGATCTATATGAAGTGCATAAGCTTTCTGTGTGGCCTAACCACTGCCGACAACCTTAGTACGACTCGGGTTCGTCAAACATGTCCTATGTGGCGAATGAATATCAGCGACGACTTCTAGCCGTGTTACCGATCGCCTGAACTATAACATAGCCCCAATCACATTCAATTCTTAACCAGAAAACATGTGGAGTAGTCAACAAATTTAACAAAGTAATTCAAACATGTTAACAAGCATGTTGTAAAGCACAATGAAAGCAGGAAATACAAACACATACATTTCATAAGTAAGCGATTAAATTAAACAACTTGCATGGAGGAAATCATACACATCTCTAAGGTAGTTGAGAATCCTATCTCAACACCCACCTAAAGTACTATCATCTAAATACTTACTGTCACGCCCCCAAACTCGGGACCGGGCTCACAAAATTCCCGATCGCCGAATCCGGTGCCGACAGCCTCCGTAGAACCCCATTCTCGGCTCCAAACGCCCATTCGCCAGGTTCCGATCCTGGGGTGCTACGAGGAGGATTTCTAATA
>JAJHSJ010000010.1:37633457-37688523 GCA_021015155.1 Magnolia officinalis
ATGAGCTCCCTTCAATACAATCCATACATCAAGATGGGTCCTAAATCATGTGGGCCCTAAAAAAATGAAAATTAAGAGGGGGATACCATCCCCACCACAAAGTTAAGGTTTAGATGACCTCTAAATGTTGATTATCAAATAAACATCATGGTGGAGTCCATGGAGAATGGCCCCATCATGGACTACATATATGAATTATGGTGGGCCATTGGCCACACCTTGGGTCCCAAATAGGATCCATACCATCAATCGGTAGGCCGCACTTGGCCCATCATCAAAAGCACAATCTAGTCGTATAAACACCCACCGTTGGATCTTCTTCTTGGTTCCTTAGAATGCTTAGCTCCTTAGCTTCTTCTTTGAAGGAGGATGATGAAGCTTTGAAGGGTTGGGATGAGAGATTAAGGGTAGGAAGTGGGCCACACACTTGGGTTCTTCTTTCCTTGGAATGCTTGGACATTCTCACCTCTCTTGGTTGCTTGGGATGGGTAGAGAAAATGAGAGAGAATGAGATGGATGGGTTGCTTGTGTAAGAGAGATGGGATGGAGTGATGGGGTGTGAGCAAGCGACATGAGAGTTGACTTTAGGGTAAGAGGGGATGGGTTGCTTGTCTTAGGGAAAAAGAAATCATGGGCTAGTGATGGAATATGTACTTGACTAATTGATGTGAAAGGTGGGTAGAGATTTCTCTGGGATCTCTCCGAATCCGCATGCACGACGTTTTCTCGAGATATATACAGGCCCATAGCTCCTAGCCTAGGTATTGCATTGGTGCGTGAGATGCGACGTTGGAACCGCGGCAATGGTACGGTCGCTAGGGTAAGAGTTTCGAGTCGAGTTGACTTAGATCTACGGGATGCGACTTAGGGTCATGCGCAATGCAATCTATAGGTTGCTGGTCGTCGGAATTCTACGGGGAGGATTGCGGGAGTCTGAGAAATAGTACGGACTAAGATACAAGTCTTACATTATATCCGATAGCCAATGGGTGAGTCCAACTCAGGTGGTTCCCAAGAAGTCCAGAATCACCATCGTAGTCGATGCCAATAATGAACTCATGCCAAGTAGAGTCACTAATGGTTAGAGAATGTGCATTGACTACAGGAAGTTGAATAGCGTCACAATGAAGAATGAATTTTCTTTGCCCTTCATCGATCAAATTTTGGAATGGTTAGTTGGTCATTCTTATTACTATTTCCTTGACGGATATTTGGACTACAATCAGATGAAGATAGCCCTTGAAGATCAAGAAAAGATCACGTTCACATGTCCGTTTGACACCTTTACTTACCGAGCATGCCATTCGGACTGTGTAATGCCCTCGCCACTTTTTCAGGCGATGTATGATCGGCATTTTTTATGACATGGTGGGGCAATATTTAGAGGTCTTCATAGAAGACTTCTCTGTCTTTGGCCCATCCTTCAGTGATTGTTTGGAGAATCTTAAATGTGTGCTAAGCGATGTGAGGAAAAGAATTTGGTACTGAATTGGGAGAAGTGCCATTTCATGGTTCGTAAGGGAATTGTCCTTGGACATATCATATCGTCCAAGGGAATTGAGGTATATAAGGCTAAGATTGATCTTATCTTTAACTTACCTCCATCCAAGAACATACTAGATGTGTGATCCTTCTTAGGACATGCCGGCTTTTACAGGAGATTCGTAAAGGACTTTAATCACCTCTCTCGTACTTTATGCAATCTACTTCAAAAGGATGCATCATACGAGTGGACTAAGCAATGTCATGCAACTTTTACCACTCTTAAGGGCATGTTAACCACTGCGCCTATCATGCAGCCTGACTGGAGCCTTTCTTTTGAACATATGTGTGATGTGTTTGATTATACTCTTGGGGTGGTTCTAGGCCAGAGAAAAGAAAAGAAGCCCTATGTTATTCATTACGCAAGTAGAACCATAAATCCTACCCAAGTGAACTACTCTACTATGGAAAATGAACTCTTAGCCGTAGTGTTCGCTTTGGACAAATTTAGGCCATACTTGATCGAATCCAAGATCATCATTTACACAGATCATGTGGTGCTCAAGTATCTTCTATTTAAGAATGATGCTAAGCCCTACCTGATAAGATAGATCCTCCTACTCCAAGAATTTGATTTGAAAATAAAAGATAAAAAGGGAGTAAAGAACATGATGGCTGACCATCTTTCCCACCTTGATCTCTCTGATTCTCTTAAGATGACACATATAAATGACATGTTCCCTGATGAACAATTGTTCAAAGTTTCCCATTCACCTTGGTTTGCCGATATTACTAGTTATCTTGTTACAGGTTTCACGCCAGCACATTAGACTGCACAAGATGAGAAGAAATTCTTTACCAAGGTATGCAAATTCTTCTGGGATGATCCATATTTGTTTAAATATTGCCCAGACCAAATCTTAAGGAGATGTGTGCTAGACAATAAACACCAAAGTGTCATCTCCTTCTGTCATTCTCAGGCCTGTGGTGGTCACTTTTCTACCAAAAAGATCATGGCCAAAATTCCACAGTGCGGCTTTTACTAGCCCACTATGTTCAAGGATACTCATGAGTTTTACAAAGCTTGTGAGCATTGTCAGAAATTGGGAGCATTATCCCGTCGAAACATGATGCCCTTGAACCCCATTATGATTATTGAAGCATTTGATTATTGGGGCATCGATTTCATAGAATCATTCCCCCAATCTTTTGAAAATTTATATATTTTGCTCGCCGTAGACTATATCACTAATAGGTCGAAGCGATCCCATGCCAGAACAATGATCATCAAATGGTCATTAAATTCTTAAAAAAGAACATTCTTTCCTGATTCGGAACACCTCAAGCCATCATTAGTGATGGAGGTTCACATTTTTGTAATAGGCTATTTGCAAACTTAATGATGAAATATGACATCTCCCACAAAGTGAGTACTTCATACCACTTATAAATAAGTGGACAAGCTGAGATTTCAAATAGGGAAATTAAACATATTTTGGAAAAGACGGTTAACCCTAACCGTAAGAACTGGTCGATCTGATTGACCGATGCGTTATGGGCTTATCGTACCATATGTAAGACCCCTATTGGAATGTCTCCCTTTAGACTTGTCTATGGGAAGGCTTACCACTTACCCATGGAGTTGGAACATAGAGCCTACTGGCTATTAAAAATCTAAACTTCATTCTGGACAATGCTGGCTCGCTACGCAAACTTCAGTTGAATGAACTTGAAGAAATTCAGAATGATGCATACAAAAACTCGAGAATTTACAAGGACAGGATTAAGGTGTTTCATGACCAATACATTATTCAGAAATCATTCACACCAGGTCAAAAAGTCATCTTGTACAATTCTTGGTTACATCTCTTTCCGGGCAAACTCCAATCTCGTTGGACCAGCCCCTCATTATTACCAATGTTTATCCTCATAGGGCTGTTGAGATAAAAAAAATTCAAACAATGGCAATGAATTCAAAGTAAATGGGCATCGATTAAAGCCATTTGTTGAGAAATTTAATTCAGAGGACATGTCCATACCTCTAACTGATCTGGTGTACCAAGATTAATCTCCTAGTTTGATAGAGGTATAAGTAGGTTTATCGCTTTCATAAAACTAGGGTAGTTTGCTTATGCTATTTTAGGATAGTTTTCTTATACTCTATTGAGTTTCATTTTGTGTTAACCCATTTTATACTTAGATCCGTAGAAAAGCTTCAAAATTCCTTCTTTCAGGTACTATCTTTCCAACACCATCTCCTCTTCTTTTCATTGCCTCATTTGTTTTACATGCTTCTTTCTTGTACCTTGAGGACAATGTAGATTTTTTATGGGGGTGTGGGGGATTAGGTAACCTAATCAGTGTTTTTCTCAGTTTTGAGCAAAATTTTTTTTAAAATTTTCAATATTTTGAGTTGAACTCTATTTGGAAGGCAGGAAATTGTGTAATTAAGAATGCTTTGAGTATGATGAGACAAGAGATTGGATTTTAAATTGTTAGAGCTTGATCATTTAAGTGAATTATCACCTAAGGTTCTTAAACAATTAAGAGGGAATTTGTATATCACGTTAATTTAAATCACAAAACACGTTCAAGTTGCTTCCTTGAGATAAGTTGGGGTTTCTTAGTGTTAGTATGTGAATCATTTGATAGATGTCGAGAATCGAGTATGGAGAATTTTATCTACCTTAAAGATGAAAAACCAGTAAAAAAAAAAAACAGGAGATCAACAAAAAGGCCATGAAAATGAAAAAGTGACAACATCGCTGAGAAGAATGAAAAAGGTCTGAAAAAGATGAATTGTCCAAAAAAAAGGAATAAAAGTAGTCGTCGATAAAAAATTGACAACTGAAAAAAGAAGAAAAAGGGGGTATATTCGGAATAAGTAATTGAGTTTTCGACTTATTTTGACATGATGAACATGACTAACATTATGAAACACTAGTACTCCCATAGGAAGTAAGTTGACATACATTGGAAAACTTGATATTTGAATTCCTATTCTAATTTAAGTAATATACTTGATCAATTGCATGTTTGATTCAGCTTTAAGTTTTTAAAATCTCACCTTCTTGTCTTGTCCCTACTCATTCATACTTGATTGCATAAAAGATTGTTTTCTGAAAAAGGTTTAGAACTTGAGATTGAAGATTATTTTTTGCATATTTTGCTCGGGACTAGCAAAATGCTGGTTGGGAGTTGTGTTGAGGGTCAAATATTGGATATTATCCCCCATTTATTTCTTGGTTTTACAAACATAATATGGCTTAATGGTATATTTTACATGTGTTTATGTTGCAAGGTGAATTTCAAAGCTAGGATTGAAAAGAATGTTAAAAGCAATGATTTAATGCTCAAAAGTCACCAAGGCAAAGAATCGACCTGTGGAGACTAAGATTGAAGATTTCAAGGTCCCAAGATCTAAGAAAACCAAGTGGAGAAAGAAAGCAGTCGAAAGAACAAGCATAGAAATCACAAAGACTGTGCCATCAAGAATCGTTCGATGACATCGAAGATCCGTTCGATGACATCGAACATTGGTTGATGACATCAAATTTATGAGGGAAAATTGAGTTGGTTACTGGACATATTGGGTGTTTTTCTCAATCAATCGAAGACATGTTCGATGACTTGAAGGAAGGTGCTCAATGACATCGAAGACTTCTCAATGGCATCAAATTTATTGAAGAAATTGAAGAAACTCGCTTGACTGTTTTGGATAAATTCTCAATTACTCGAAGACCTGTTCGATGAATCGAAGCTTCTCTCAATGACATCGAAGGACAATTCGATCACACAAAGACTTACTCAATACGAAAGAAGAAAAAGCGCGACTTCCAGTTTCAAACCCCTTCGATGACATCGAAGGTAGTTCGATGACATCAAACCGGTTACGCAGTGTTTACACGGACTGCGTAAATTTGATTCGATTTTGCGATTTTACAGAAATTGGCTTATAAATAGGGGTTTCCTAAATCTTTCTGGGATATCTTGGGTTTGGAGAAGTAGAGCAAAAGGGTGGAGCCGCTTCCCAAGAGTTCTTCTTCCCTTCTTCTTAATTTTTAATGCTTTCGTCTAGAGTTTTTAATCCAATCATGTCTATGGTTGGCTAGATCCCTTAACTAGGGCTAAGGGGTGAAGCTTGTAGCATGGTTGGGATGTTTTTCTTATTTGATTCTTATTATTGTTGAACTCCTTTGATTCTAGTTTGATATTTAAGGAATACTTTCAGTTTTTAATGGTTTGTTGTGACTTAAATTACAATAGATCTGCAACAAATTGAAGTATCTTCTTTTTCTGTTTGGAGTTTGTGGAAGTAGGAAATCCTGTTGTTCTCCATCGTCTCTTGGGCATGGCTGAGTGATGGAATCCCTTCTATTCTTCACAATTCTCCCATGTTAGTTGTTGAATTGGTAATCCTGTTGCTACCATACTCTACTGGACATGGTTAGGTGATGGAATCACTTCCAATCCCCATGACTTTCATTTGTTGAGAATTAGGTTAATGAAAGTTCAAATCTGAATATCTTCCAATTGGATAGGATAAGACTCCAATTCCAATTAAGTGCCTTGAATCAAATAAGGAAGCATCCTAATATCTGCAAGTGGATCCCTGGAAACCCTAGTTCCCACCTTTAAATTACTTAAGTTTCTAAACAAACACTTCACAATTACTCCCTCTACTTTCCTGATTTAAGTTTACATCTTCTTCTAGTTCTACTTCTAGTTGCTTTCAGAATTACCCATGAGATTAGTCCTTGTGGATTCGACCTCGGTCTTACTGATATTATTACTGCATCACGTCCTTATACTTGGGGTTGTGAACACTCATCCATTGAGAATTAGGTCAATGGAAGTTTAGATTTGGTTTTATTGATATATTTTCAATTGGACAGGATAGGACCCCAATTCTAATTGTGTTACTTGAATCAAGCAAGAGAGCTCCCTGATCATTACAAGTGAATCCTTGACACCTTAGTTCTTACCTTTAAATTCTTAGTTTTAATTACTTATTCACAATTACTCTTTCAATCACTTCAGAATTAGTTTTACATCTAGTTAATTTCAGAAACGCACAAGATCAGTCCCTGTGGATTCAACCTCGGTCTTATCGAGATTATTATTACATCACGACCCTACACTTAGGGTTGTGAACAAATTCCCTATTGCACATCGTCTCGACAAATTGGCACATGGAAGATGTCAATCCTTCATGGAAAAAATTTGTTATGCACTACGTTTGAAAACCATGTTGTGGGCATGAACTAACAAGATCCTTGACCACTCTCAACATTGGAAGAATGTTTCATCTTCCCTTTGGGCGAAGTTCATGATCGACTTTCTGATGGTGTTCGTTTTATGATATGAGAAGAATTTCTTTATGAACTCTCTTGTCATGTCATTCCATCTGCCAATAGATCGTGGACATAATGAATGTAATCACATCTTAGCCTTTTCTTTCAGGGAGAAAGGAAAGAGTTGCTGCCGGATTATGTCCTCGGACACATTAGGAAAGTATAAAGTGGCTATGATCTCATCAAACTCTTTCAAGTGTAAATTTGGATTTTCATATTTAAGCCCAAAGAACTTTGGAAGGAGTTAGATCATTCTTGGCTTGATGTCTATGTTTCCTGTATTTTCTAGAAAGACCATAAAGGAAGGGGTGCTAATCCCCGCCGATTATAACTAGTCTCATAAAGTATGAGGCGGCGGTGCTCGATGCACCTCGTTTTCAACCTAGACTTGCTCAACCCTAGGCTGAGATGGATGATCTGGAGGTTGATTGGCAGCCATAACTTCAATTAACTTCGTCTATCTCGAGTGGTGTCTAATCCTGTGATGAATAGATAACCCCTCAACCAATCCCCCTTCACTCAAGAGACGTCGACTGTTATCACGGATCCATGTGGGCATGAAACATTCTCAGCCCTCAATTTCAGAAGCTATCCTAACTTTAAAAGAAAGAGGGAAATAAAAATCTAGAAATAGAAAGAGAGATAATTAGAAAGAAGTTACCAAATTAGAAGTTTTTATATTAGAATCCTGCAAAAGAAAAAGGAAAGTGAATTAGTTTCTAAAAAGGAACTAAGAAAGCAACCTAGTTTCTAAAAATGAAAAAGGAAAGTTTCTGAAAATAGAAAGTTAATTAGAATCATGTAAAAGAAAAAGGAAGGTAAACAAGTTTCTAAAAACAGAAAAGGAAAGTTTCTAAACCTAGAAATAGAGAGCTAAGTTGTCACGCCCCATACTCGAAAACCAGGCTCACAAAGTTCCCAATCGCCGAATTCGGCGATGACAGCCTCCGTAGTGCCCCATTCTCAACTCCCGGCATTCATATGCCAAGTTCCGATCCTGGGATCCTATAAGGAAGATTTTCAGTATGATTTTCTTTTTTTTTTTTGTAATGGAGCATAACCACAAGCATAACCAAGTCACAAAACAACATCACCACATATCTACTATATCAAAAACTTTAAGTACAATGTGGAAAGGGAAATACAATGTGATAAAAAAAACTCCAAAATAGTCAGATGCACACTCCTACCTCAACGCTGCTATTGTCCAATGCTACCTGCATGCAACAGTCGTGCATAAGCTTACAAAAGCTTAGAGGGTGGTGTAAGTGTGTGCGCAAGGCAAGTGCCAAGTGTACAATGTCAGAATAATCTGGAAATATGCGGGTAAGTCCACGAATGCTATCAACTGTACTAAAATTATGTGATGCAAGACATGAATGCTTCAACCATACCAAGGCCATGCGATGCGAGGCCTATGTAGCCAAATGTCATATGTGAGATGCAAAGCAAGCATATCAGTACTCATCAAGTACACATATCAGTACAGTTTCTCTCTGTGATATCACCGGGGTGTAGCACACTCTACACTGACCGCCGCCTCCCTAGCAGCACAGCCCAGCGAGTGGAAGAGACCTCACTATCCTCCTGACCAGTAGTCTGCCAATACCTACCCGGCTCGTTGATATCAGACTCATTTGCTAGTTGGTTAAACTCAGCCTAGCTTACAACCCCTCACTCGGGCGGATAAGGCCACACCCCCTTCCAACCGACCGTGACACAGTGGGAGATGCAGCCTACTGGTATTCGGCACTCGGGCGCTCGTGTAACCACTCGGTTTAGATGTTGGAGCATCTCCTGGTACCAAAAAGGTTCTGGGATTTTCACCGAAGGACATTCTAAGTTCCCACAGTGCTAGAACCAAGTATTTCCGGTATCCGATACGTCCATCCACGATGTGCCTGTGGAGCCACGACCCTGATGTCAGTAGGGCGTACAATGATAATAACACACAAATGCGGGATGCATGAATCACACTGTCAAGTCATGCAACAATCATGTGCATACCACGTGCTCATGTGGGGCATTCCGTCTCATAAGGAGTCCCGTAAATGTCTCAACCCAATGGCTTATGCTATGATCAAACATTCCTCATATCAAGCATACATATGATGCATATGGGCATGAGTCATGGAGTTATACTAGGCATGTTATAAAGTGATGAACTATCGACAAGTATGGGCCTATCAATGGGACCCTAGGGAGAGTTACAATGCGGACATTTAACCAACATTGTATTTACAATGTGGGCGTCAAACCATCATTGCTCCCAAGGCATAGCCCGCTGTAAACATCATTACATAAACCGTGGAAGAATTACACATTGTAATGGACTTGTGTATATCCCATTGGGCCTCGACCCATGGGCCTTAGATACATCAAATGGGCCTCATAACATGGGCCCCATATATATCAATGCACCGCGATGGGCCTAGTCACATGGGCCTCATATATATACTCTGGTGGGCCCCAACAATGGGCCACAATACATCAAGATGGGCCTAATCCTATGGCCTCATATATATACCAAGGTGGGGTCCACTTGAACTATAGATCTGTCTTATTTTTAGTCTCAAGCCTGTAAAATGAGCTTTCAAAATGGTTGGATAGTTTGGATGCAACACAAGCATCATGGTGGGTGCCATAAAGGCCCAACATCATGTTTACATTATATAATATAATATATAAATGATATATATAATATATAATATATTCAATAATACACACACACACACACACACACACACATTTACCACAGATGCAGCACACACGTGGGGTGGGTCCCATATAGATGGACGGCATGGATGAAACATATACCACATGGTGGGGTCCCCCTGTCGTCCAATAGCCAGCTAAAATGGCTGGACGATATATATGTAAAACACATACATTTTGGTGGGGTCCATTAGCCATCCACCAACTGGATGGCATTGATAAAATACATTCATCTAGGTGTGCAGTGGACGGTGTGAATAGAGCACATACATCACTGTGGGTCCCATGTAGGCTCCACCATAATGTTTATATGCCATCCAATCCGTTTATAAGGTCACGTGGACTTAAATGAAGAGGGAAAACAAGTTTCATATTGACCCAAAACTTCTATGATACCCAAAGTGTTTCAATGACAGACGTTCAATTCACACTGTTTCGTGTAGTGTGGACCACCTGAGCCACGTATATGGCTGATTTTTGGGTGGCCCACTGCCCTGAGGGGGGGACCCACAAAATGGACGGTGTGGATATGAACACACATCATGGTGGGGCCCACAGCTGGGACCGTGGTCCTTGGCCCGTCCGCCCATAGCGCAGGACGCCTACGCGTCCTCTGGTGGTGTCAGTGGCAGCAGCAGGCGCTGCTGCCATGCTTCTTTTTTTTTAAAAACCCGTTGTCCTGCGGTTTTCCTCATGTGAGGCCCGCATTAGGTGAATCCGCCCCGCCCAATGGCCCCCATGGCTCAAGACAAGCCAAACAAGCCCAATATTCAATATATTTTGGTGTGTGGAAAACATCATGTGGATTTCAACGGCAAAGATACTGTTTCCTATGCTATGGCCCGCCAAAAAAATTGGATCAGCTTCGTTTTTTGGCTCAACGCCTAAAATGAACTAGAGAATGGAATGGATGGTGTGGATTAGTCCCATACATCAAGGTGGGGCCTGTAGGAGTGGCCCACACAATAAGCTTTAAAACAAGCTCATATTTGTGTTTTCATTTCACGTCCAGGGACATCCCTGGACGTGGTCGGTCTGGGCATAACACATGCACAAGGTGGGCCTTGCTCAGGTGGGCCATCAAATGCATGGATGATGACGATAAGACATACACCAAGGTGGGGTCCATTCGAGTGGGCCACACAGCCACATCATCACACACAATATATATATATATATATATATATATATATATATATATATATATATATATATGAAAAAGAAAGGGGAAGAGAGAGAGAGAGAGAAGAGAGAGGGACACGTGTGATGGAGGGCTTCGCCACTATGAGCCCTCTCTTGCATTCAATCATACATCAAGTGGGTCCCCATACATGTGGGCCCACCAAATCAAAGATCAACGGTGGAGATTCCTTCTCCACCCAAAATGGATGGTCTAAATGACCTCTTTTCATGCAAGGAAAATAAACATCTGGATGGGGTTCATGGAGAATGACCCCATCATGGAATGATCATGAGAATCAAGGTGGGCCATCGGCCTCATCTAGGGTCCAAAGTAAGATTCATACCATCAATCAGTAGGCCTCACTTGGCCCATCATAAAAATATGATAATTTAGGCATATGAAACACCCACTGTTCGATCTTCTTGGTACGATGGAAAGCCGATCTCCTTGTGTCTCACTTTGATGGAAGGTGATGAGAGTTGAAGGGCTAGGATGAAGGATTTTGGGAGAGGAATGTGGGCCACACAACTCACTCTTTTCTCACATGGAAGAGCTTGGACGTGGGATTTTTCCTTGCTTGGGAATGTGAGTTTGAGAAATGAGAGAGAGAGAGAGAGAGAGAGAGAGTTGTAAAGAGAGAGAGAGAGAGAGAGAGAGAGTAGTTTAGGTAGGTCATGATTACTTGTAAGAGAGGTAAGGGTGGCTAGCAATAAATGGTTGTAAGAAGGTCTAGGGGTAGGGTGGCTAGCCATAAGTGCTTGTAAGAAGGGCTAGGGGTAGGTAGGGTGGCTATAGCTAAGGTAGGGTGGCTATAAATAGGGTGATGTCATCACTCTTATGATTTTTTAAGGATTGGTGCCACATGGGATGGGTGGGTCCCGTAATATGTGGTCCACAGTCATTATAATGCACAGTCTACATCTTTTGATCTAAGTGTCGGATTGGCGCATGAGACGCGGCGTTGGAACCGCGGCGACAATGCGATCACAATGGTTTAAGTATCGGATTAAGCCGACTCAAATCTACGGGATACGACTTAGGGTCGGTACAAACATCGATTATAGGTCACAGGTTACCGAAATTTGTCGAAAATGATCGCGGGAGTCGACGGAACAGTACGGACAAGGATACGGGCCTTACAACTCTCCCCACCTAATAAAAATTTCGTCCTTGAAATTTATACCACCATCGCAACTAAGCATAACTCATAAGGAAATAGGAAACATAACATCATATATAATCAAAACACAATACATCATACAATCAAACATAAAAAAGATGGGGATAGTGCTCTCGAATCTTAGCCTCGCGCTCCCAAGACAGCTCATCCACACTATGATGGCCCCACTGCACCTTCACCAAGGGAATGACCTTAGTCCGGAGGACCTGCTCCTTCCGATTGAGGATACAAACTGACTGCTCAATGTAAGAAGCGTCCTCACGAACCTCCAACGACTGCCAATCAATAACAGACACTACGTCCAACCCACACTTCCTCAACATAGAAACATGGAAAACGTTATGGATGACAGACAACTGAGGTGGCAAGGCAAACCGATAGGCCACGGCACCAACGCGCCCGGTGATCTCGAAAGGTTCTATAAATCTCGGGACAAGCTTATGCTTCACTCTAAAATGAACCATACCCTTCATGGGTGAGATCATGAGATACACATGGTCCCCAACGACAAACTCCAAGAGACGACGCCGACGGTCATCAAAACTCTTCTACCGGCTCTGAGCTATACGCATCCTCTGCCTGATAATATCGATAGCCTTTGACGTCTGCTGCACAAGCTTAGGACCAAGGAGACGACGCTCTTCAACCTTGGTCCAACAACTCGAAGATTAGCACGGTCTGCCATATAATGCCTCAAAAGGAGTCTTGTCAATGGTCGCCTGATAGCTGTTGTTGTACGCGAACACATCCAATCGCAAGTGCTCGTCCTAACTACCTGAGAAATCAATCATGCAAGCTTGAAGTATATCCTCAAGGATCTAATTGACCCTTTCTGTCTGTCCATCGGTCTGCGGATGATACGTGGTGCTGGGCTGCAAATCAGTGCTCATCGCTCTCTGGAAGCTCCTCCAAAACTGAGACGTGAACCTTGGGTCTCGGTCTGAAATGATCGAAACTGGAACGCCGTGCAGTCTCATGATCGCATCAACAAACAGCTTAGCGAGCCGATCCGTATGTCAAGTCTCACGAATTGCAAGAAAATGTGTCGACTTCGTCAGACGGTCCACAACAACCCAGATGGCGTCATGACCGCGCTGTGTCCTCGACAAACCCATGACGAAATCGATAGATATGTGCTCCCACTTCCACATCGGGATGCTCAATGGCTGCAAAAGACCAAGGGGTCTTTGATGATCGGCCTTGACATGCTAACATGTGTCACACTCAGCCACAAAACTGGCTATCTGGCGCTTCATCCCCGCCCAAAAATACTGATGCCTCATATCGCGATACATCTTCATCGAGCCAGGGTGGATAGAGAACCGCGATCGATGTACCTCGGTCATAAGATCTCGGTGCAACTCAGGAATATCCAGGACATATAATCGGCCTCTGAAGTGAAGTCCACCATTAGAACCAATCTGTCAATCTGTCTGACTCTCAGATGTTGCCTCTGCTCGGTAATCCTGTAATGACTTGTCTGCCTGCTGAGCCTCGATCACCCTTGCGACAAGAGAGGGTTGAATCGACAGGTTCGATAGCTGAACAATAGAAGACTGCAGACCAAACTCGAAGTCGTACTCTGCTACATCCTCGAGCATCCTCCAGTCCCAAATCATCACGTGCGTTACTAGACCTCGTGGCTGACGGCTGAGGGCACCCGCCACCACGTTCACCTTGCCCGGGTGGCAAGTGCACTACTAGACCTCGTGGCTGACGGCTAAGGGCACCCACCACCACGTTCACCTTGCCCGGGTGGTACTGGAGATCAAAATCATAATCCTTCAGGAGCTCCATCCAACGCCTCTACCTCATGTTCAGGTCGAACTAAGAGAATAAATACTTTGAGCTCTTGTGGTTGGGAAGAGCTCGAACCTCACCCTATAGAGATAGTGCCTCCACACCTTTAGGACGAAGACAACTGCTGCCCGCTCCAAATCATGAGTGGGGTAGTTCTGCTCATGGACCTTGAGCTAACGAGACGCATAAGCCACCAACTTCCCGTGCTGCATCAGGACAACACCCAAACCAACTCGCGAGGCATCAGTAAATACAACAAATCCATCACTCCCAGAAGGAAGAGTGAGGACAGGAGCGGACGTGAGGTATTCCTTCAGCTCCATAAATGTCCACTCACAAGTGTCGCTCCAAACGAACTCGGCACCCTTCCGGGTCAACTTGGTCAACGGGGCTGCAATACAAGAGAATCCATCAATAAAACATTGGTAGTAGCCCACCAAACCAAGGAAACTGCGGATCTCGGACGCGTTCGTGGGCTGGCCCCACTAACGCATGACATCAATCTTCGAGAGGTCTACTGCGACACCCTGCCTCGTCACCACATGACTGAGGAACTTCACCTCCTCTTGCCAGAACTCGCACTTCTCCAGCTTCGCGTAAAGCTGGTGTGCACAGAGGGTCTGCAATGCAATCTCCAAATGTCGCTCATGCTCCTCACGGGTCCTCGAATATATCAGAATGTCGTCGATGAAGACTACGACAAACTGATCGAGATACGGATGGAAGACCTCGTTTATCAATTGCATGAATACTGCGGGCACATTAGTCAGTCTGAAGGACATGACCTGGAACTCGAAATGACCGTAGCGCGTCCTAAAAGCTGTCTTCGGAATGTCATCCTCTCGGATCCGAATCTGATGATAACTGAAACGCAGGTCAATCTTCGAAAAGAACTGTGCACCCTGCAGCTGATAAAACAAATCATTGATCCTCGGGAGTGGGTACTTATTCTTAATCGTGACCTTGTTAAGCTCGCGGTAATTCACGTAGAGCCTCAACGAGCCATCCTTCTTCTTCATGAAGAGTACCGGTGCTCCCCATGGCGAACTGCTCGGACGGATAAAGCCTAATTCACGCAACTCGTCCAATTACTTCTGCAGTTCTCGTAACTCTAACGATGCCATACGGTACGGGGCCTTCGAAATAGGCGCGGTACTGAGCACGAGATTAATCTGGAACTCGGTGTGCCGACGAGGTGGTAACCCCGGAATCTCCTGGAACACATCGAGAAAACTACAAACGACCCACAGTTGGTCGATACTCAAAGCGACTGACTCCACAACGGCACACAATAACAGGCAAGAAAGCTGCTCTCCTCTGAGCTCGGCAACAAACTGGAACTCTGGCACGCAGGGTATACAAAACGTGACTCTCTTCGCAGAACAGTTTAATATGGCATAGTACTCAGCGAGTCAATCCATGCCCAGGATGACATCAAAATCGGACATCGGTAATACGAACAGATCAGCAGGTAAAAAGATATCCCCAATCAGAATGGAGCAAGACTAGCAAAATCGGTCTAGCACTGTAGTCTTCCCCAAGGGCGTCGATACTGACAATCCCTCATGGGCAGACTCCGTCGGTAAACCAGTCGATCGGCAGAAATCGTCGGTCACAAAGGAATGCGATGCACCAGAAGAAAATAATACACATGCAATGCATGCAGAAATAGGGGGAGTACCCTCGATAACTCCTCCTGATGACTGAGGGTCCTGCTGGGTGGCATAAAATCTACCCTGGGCCTGCTGGGGAGGTGTAGGTCCCCTCTGAGGCTTCTTCTGATGATGCTGCCACAGTGGTGGCCTGACCTGCTGTTTCTGCTGCGGAGGAGGAGGTCGCAGAGGCTGGTGCTGCGGTCACTACTGCTGCTGATCAGGGTCAAATATTGCATCTCAGACCCCGATTATTGCCCTATTTAATGTACATGATAAGGCCTAACATCGGATTTTAATTATATTTTTATTACAGGATGAAATCAGGAGCGTTAATGGGAAATTGATGTTAAAGGCATAGATTTGACGTTCTGAAGTCACCAGAGCACGGGATGGACCCCAGAGAACCAATAATGAAGGTTTTACATGCCTGGGATCTGAGGAAAGCACGTTGAAGAGGCCCGAAAAGGGTCCAGAATGCAAGATCACATAGTTCCCGCCATCCGATCAGTTCGAAACTCCATACATGGGATGAGGGCCATAAATTAACCGTACATATCAAGTTTCAGCCTTGGATCACTATGGAAGTGCCCCAACGGTCAGATCAGCCCCTAAAATCATCGCTTCAGGCTCACCTGATATTTGGAACTGTCTCAAATTGGGTTTTGGCGGTGGAAATAAGATGGGAAAGAGGATGGACGGTTCAGATTTCGCATAAACATCATAGTGGGCCCCATGTGTGGTGCATGTGCACCATGCACTCGTTGTGGCAGCCGTGCACCGGACGGCCGAGTCGGTCAGCGCACGCGCTGACCGACTCCCTCTCACTCTCAAATTCAAATAACGGACAGCGAACGCTGGCCGACGGGTGGGTTTGAGTTGTGGGCCCCACACATCGCCCAAAAGCGTAATCCGGACCGTCTATCAGGACTAAAGGAGGGTTGTCAACATTTCCTAGGTGGCCGAATTGCAAATGGTCCTCCAGAGTAAAATCTAGCCATTCAAATGACGGTTGGACGGTGGAACGAAGAATCTGATGGGCCACACCGAAAATAGTGAAACCGGACATCCCTGGACGGTTTTCTGAGCCAAATCAAATGGACGGAGTGGATTTCCAAACAAATCATCACAGTGGACCCCACCACTTCCGCAGCGAAGCAGCGTCTTCGCGATCCGCGTCAGCGAGCGAACGGCCGCTGGGCGTTTTTGCGAAGCGTTGTGGGCCCCAAACGTCGCCTGTCCGGCCGATCCGATCCGTCCATCTTGTAGAGGGCCATGAATACTACAAAACCATGCTGATAGTTCACTCCCATGCGTACACACGTGCGTGATACAGAGGCCACAAAAGGGCTACCCGGCGACGTTCAAAACTGATCTTTTTGTGATTTCTTCTGTGGGCCGTGCTAATGGACCTTCAAAACCACCCATTCCTGACTGAAATTTCGTCCTGAATCTAATGGACGGGGTGGATTTCTCAGAAAATGCCTCTGTGGGGCCCACCGATCACGGCTGCGAAAATTTGTACTCCGAGTCCTTCTACGACTCTGCCACCGATTCCAGCCATCCAGCAGCTATAAAAGGTGAGTTTTGGATGTGGGAAAGGATATTCAGAGATTCAGAACCAGGGAGGAGCTCCAGATCTATAGCAAGGGAGAGAAGAAAGAGAAGAAAGAGAAGAAAGAAGAGAGAGAAAAATTGGTTTGAAATTCCTTTTATGATGATTTTTATTCTCTATTTAATCCATCGGTTTAATGGATTTTATGGATAACTAATCTCTCAGCTAGGGCTGAGATGAAACCCCTAATTTGAAACCCTTTGTTCCATGTTAATTTTACTTTAATTAAGATTGATTTGTTTCTTTCCTTAGTGTGCTTGATTGTTTTAAATTCTATACTTCTCCATCTATGAACTTGATCAGAGTCTATGGATGGATGTGGTTTGGATGCTTATTCTAGGTGCTTGTATCGATCATGAACAGGTTCCTGTAGAGGAAGAAACAGGGTGCTTTACTGAACTGCATATTCCATATGCCCGATTTGGACATGGGATATGTTATTCATAGCATTGCTTGAAGGAATTAGACAATCTGTATGCCCGATTAAGGACACAGATTGTGCTTTTTCTAGATAAGTGGATCAATCTAATTTAAGGTGAATTAACAGACAAAACAATGGTTAGGATAATTAGGGGTGGATTCGAAAGTCCTAGTGCTCTCTCTGATTGAATTTTCTTCCTTATTCTCAATAGTTATTTTCCATAGAATTGTGTTAGTAAATTGCTCCATTATTTGTTGAATTAGTTAAGGAGAATTGTGAATTTGAATTGTGACGACCAGTCCCTGTGGATTCGACCTCGGTCTTACCGAGTTTATTACTACATCACAACCCTATACTTGGGGAGTGAACAAGTTTTTGGCGCCGTTGCCGGGGACTGTTTCGGTCCATATTGAATTTAGGATTCTCTCTTATCATAATTCATAGCTTAAGATTTTACTAACTTAGAGTTCTTTTCCTTATTTTAGAAATTAACCTCTTTCCTGTTTTGTAGGGTCCTGATTTGGTAATCCCTTTCTAAATTCTTTACTTTTTCTATTTTTTATTTATTTTAGAATTAGGTTTTTACTTTTTAGAAATTTCTAATTTTAGAATTTCTTTTGAATTTTTTTTAGATTTAGATTTTTTCTCTAAGTAACTTCTTGTTTTCTAGTTTTAGAAACTTTTCTTTCCTTTTTAGAAACTAACTCTTCTTGTTATTTGTTAGAAACTCTCTTTTTTAGAAATTAACCTTGCTTAGGATTTTTTTGTTATCATTAATTAGGAAACTTGATTTGTTTTTGTTCTATTTTCAGGAATTGAGGAAGAAAGCTACTAAGTGAAGGAGGAGCTTCTTAAATTTTCTGACATCAATCATCTCCTTTTCCGGTTCTTTCTTCCCATTCTTACTTACATAGTTTTAACTGTTTTTGAATAGCATAATTTCTAGTTCTAGTTTTCTTTCTCTTAGGTTGTTGCTTAGTTTATGCTAGGACGTAGATCTCTAGATAAAGAACTAGCACCTTTTGATCCTGAAATAGAAAGAACATTCCATAGAAGTTTGAAAGACATCCCAGTTGAAATGGCAGAAGAGAATGGAACTAAAACTTTAAGAGATTATTCAGCTCCTGTCCAACTCAATGCGCCTTCCTGCATAGTGTTGCCTACCACCACGGCAGCACACTTTGAACTCAAGACTGGGGTCATACAGTTGTTGCCTTCCTTTTATGGGTTAGACAAGGAGGACCCATATCATCATGTGAAAGAATTCCTAGACATTTGCTCCACCTTTAAATACCAAAACTTCTCAGACGATTCGATCCGCCTACGCCTGTTTCCTTTTTCTTTGAAGGATAAGGCGAAAGCATGGTTGAATTCTCTAGAAGTTGGGTCTATCACTACCTGGGACCAATTGTCTAGGAAGTTCTTAAACAAATTCTTCCCTGTTCACAAAACTAATGCTCTCCGTAGAGAAATCACTAATTTCACACAAAAAGAGGGAGAGCACTTTCATGAATGTTGGGAAAGATGGAAGGACTTGCTTCTTAAATGTCCACACCACGGTTTTGAGAAGTGGCAACAAGTACAATACTTTTATGACGGTCTGACACCCCAGAACCGTCGCATGGTTGATGCCACCAGTGGAGGGTCCTTCATGACCAAGAGCGATACCGAAGCGTGGAAATTCTTTGAAACCTTGTGTGAAAACTCCCAGCAATGGGACTATTCAGATAGAGGTGAAAGAAGTTCCCAACCACAAAAGAGAAGTGGCATATATGAGTAGGAGTCACCACCAGATCTCCATGCCAAGATTGATGGCCTGACAAAAAAGGTTGATGCTCTGATGTTGCATAATGGACCCCACAAACAACTCAAGCCGAGGCTTGTGCCATATGTTCTAGTCCTTCCCATCCTACGCAATCTTGCCCATCTGGTACAACATTTCCAGAATTCCTCTCTGAACAAGTTCATGCTTTGAACACCTTTCAGAAACCTGGGAATGATCCTTACTCGAACACGTACAACCCAGGGTGGGCTAGGCATCCAAATTTTTCTTGGGCAAAAGGACCGCAACAAGGAGGACCATCTGGAAATCCTCCTATGCAACCTCAGCAGTTTCCGCAATATCAACAACTGCCTGCACAATCAAGGAAACCATCTCTTGAGGATACACTCCATCTTTTTATGCAGAGTTCTCTCCAATTCCAAAAAGACACCCAACAAACCTTACTAGCCAACCAGCAAAGCTTGCATGCAAATGCACAATCCATTGCCAAGCTGGAAGTACAAATGGGTCAACTGGCTGCCACATTGAGTGAGAGAGAGAAGGGTAAGTTCCCTGGCCAACCTGTGGCTAATCCAAGGGACAATATGAGATTGGCTCTAATTCCAACCAAGGGCAATACCATGAGCAAGCCAAATCGATCATTACCCTTAGGTCAGGCAAACAGATTGACAACAAAATAGAGATACCTGGGGATGAATCAAATCAAGGTGAAGCAGAGAGACACACCAATGCATCCAAAGTCCAAAAACTCTCTGACTCTCCTAGAGCCGCTGACGTGCCACCTTACGTGCCCAAAGCACCCTTTCCTCAACGTCTGGCACCAATGAAGAAAAGAAACAACTTTGATGAAATCTTGGATGTGTTTAAAAAGTGCAAGTCAACATCCCGTTGCTTGACGCTATCAAGCAAGTCCCTCCTTACGCTAAGTTTCTTAAAGATTTATGCACTCAAAAGCGTAAGCAGAATGTTCATAAGAAAGTCTTCCTTGCAGAGCAGCTAGCTCCATGATTCAACATAACACTCCTCCTAAATTTAGGGATCCAGGAGCTCCCACCATCTCTTGCGGCATAGGAGATCATAAAATCGGGAAGGCATTACTTGATTTAGGGGCGAGCGTCAATTTGTTACCATATTCGGTCTATGAGCAGCTAGGACTTGGTGAGTTGAAACCGACTAAAATAACATTACAACTAGCTGATAGATCTGTCAAGGTGCCCCGGGGTGTTATTGAAGATGTGCTAATCCAGGTTGACAAATTTTATTTTCCAGTGGATTTCATAGTTATAGATACTCAGCCTGTTCAGAATCCTCATAGTCAGATCCCAGTCATTTGGGTCGTCCATTTTGGCCACATCTAATGCTATTATAAATTGCAGGAATGGAGTTATGAAGTTGTCATTTGGTAACATGAATATTAAACTCAATGTTTTTAATGCAGGACAACAATCCGCAGATTTGGACGACATATTTAAAGTGGACATGATCGAGAGTCTAGTGCAGGACTCCTTCCGTAAGTCTTTTAAAGATCCACTTGAGACCTGCTTAGCACAACATGGCACGGAGTTTGACACAGATAGTCCCATCAATGAAGTCAATGCACTGCTCGACTCTACTCCGATATTGGAGACTGAAAAATGGAGAGCGAAAGTGGAACCTCTTCATCCCTCTGAGACTCTTCCTGACAGCACAGCTTCTAAAGAGAATAGATTGCTTAATGTTCTTCGAACATATAAGGCAGCAATTGAACGGAAGATAGGAGAACTGCAAGGAGTGTGCCCCACTATATGTAAGGATCATGCTGTGGAAATGTCATGTAAAATGCAAAGGAAGCATGATCCTAACATGGAGGAAGTTGTTCGAGCAGAAGTCCTTAAATTTTTGATGATAGTGTCAGTTACCTCATTTCAGATAGCACAGCTCATGGGAACTCACATCACTTGTCTGGGATTGGTTAACCACGTGTTGAGGTAAGTTCTTTGGCGGACCCTGGTCTTAAAGATTAATGAATTCATGGTCCGTTCTTGTCTGGCTGAAGACGTTAAACTTAGCGCTCCTGGGAGGCAACCCAGCATTTCATTTGATTTCTTTTCCTTGTTAGTTAGTTCAATGTTTGTGGGTAACATTACTGCAAACCCTCACGAGACTACAACTCGTCCACTAGGGGTAACCTAGGGGTTTAAAGGCTTGTTGCATATGCTAAATGCAATCGACAGCACCTGCGAAAGTGGTATAGGTAGGATATTTTATTTTACTGATTTCTCTCTTGTGCTGACTCACTTTTACGCTGATATTTTTGAGAGCTCCTTAATTCTCCATCCAGGTACTATCTTTCCCTACTCCTCCTTTCTTTTCATTGTCTCATGTGCATTGCATGCTTATTTCTTTTACATTGAGGACAATGTAGATTTTAGGTTGGGGGTGGGAGATTAGGTTAACTAATCAGTATTTTCTTGGTCTTGAGCAAAAATTGTGAAAATTTTTAAAATTTTTCTGGAATTTCTATTTAATTCAAAGAGATTTTGAAGGATAGTTGTGATTTTGAAATTACAAGATTCAGAATGTGAGAAATTTATGACTCTTGATTCGGTTGTCTGGTAGATTTCACACTTAAGTTTGAATTGTTAATCCACGATTAAAGTTGTAAACATTGATTGAGCCATGATTTCACATATCAGATCTCGTTTACACATTAAGTTTTCAGTTCGATATTAATTGATAACATGGTAATCACTAAGCATGAAGGGAACCAGCCTGAAAAAAAATTTTTTAGCATCAGTCTATAAAGAAGAATTGAAAGAATAAGTCGCATAATCGTCATCATAGGTTTGCTCCCTGTAGATGACGATTCGATTCCTCATAATTGACATACGAAAAGATTTAGGCGACAAATTTTCACCATAGGTTTGCTCCCTATAGGTGCAAGATTTGATTCTCCTCCTTGGCGTACTATTCATAAAGAAAATCAAAAAAAATGGTAGAATGAAAGGTTAATCTGTAAGGCAAGTGTTGGTTCCAGGTTTAGTTGTCATGCACCCGTTGATAATTACCAATGATATCATGAAATTAACAATCGAATCTCTTAATGATCGTAAGCCGAGAATACACTATACACTAATGGAACTCAATGTTTAGGATGTTCTAATTCATGGCTTAATATTTTGAACTTGATTATGAAATTTACAGTGAACTTCATTCCAGGAGAAAATTCCACTCACCATGCATGAATCGTAGAATGATCACATCTCGACTATCAGCTCACAAGTCACTTGAATTTACAGGAATTGTCTTTTATTTCTGAAATTATTTTTCGCATGTTTTGCTCGGGACTAGCAAAATGCTGGTTGGGGGTTGTGATCAGGGTCAAATATTGCATCTCAGACCCCGATTATTGCCCTATTTAATGTACATGATAAGGCCTAACATCGGATTTTAATTATATTTTTATTACAGGATGAAATCAGGAGCGTTAATGGGAAATTGATTTAAAGGCATAGATTTGACGTTCTGAAGTCACCAGAGCACGGGATGGACCCCAGAGAACCAATAATGAAGGTTTTACACGCCTGGGATCTGAGGAAAGCACGTTGAAGAGGCCCGAAAAGGGTCCAGAATGCAAGATCACATAGTTCCCGCCATCCGATCAGTTCGAAACTCCATACATGGGATGAGGGCCATAAATTAACCGTACATATCAAGTTTCAGCCCTTGGATCACTATGGAAGTGCCCCAACGGTCAGATCAGCCCCTAAAATCATCGCTTCAGGCTCACCTGATATTTGGAACTGTCTCAAATTGGGTTTTGGCGGTGGAAATAAGATGGGAAAGAGGATGGACGGTTCAGATTTCTCATAAACATCATAGTGGGCCCCATGTGTAGTGCATGTGCACCATGCACTCGTTGTGGCAGCCGTGCACCGGACGGCCGAGTCGGTCAGCGCACGCGCTGACCGACTCCCTCTCACTCTCAAATTCAAATAACGGACAGCGAACGCTGGCCGACGGGTGGGTTTGAGTTGTGGGCCCCACACATCGCCCAAAAGCGTAATCCGGACCGTCTATCAGGACTAAAGGAGGTTGTCAACATTTCCTAGGTGGCCGAATTGCAAATGGTCCTCCAGAGTAAAATCTAGCCATTCAAATGACGGTTGGACGGTGGAACGAAGAATATGATGGGCCACACCGAAAACAGTGAAACCGGACATCCTGGACGGTTTTCCGAGCCAAATCAAATGGACGGAGTGGATTTCCAACAAATCATCACAGTGGACCACCCGCAGCGAAGCACGAAGCGTCTTCGCGATCCGCATCAGCGAGCGAACGGCCGCTGGGCGTTTTTGCGAAGCGCTGTGGGCCCCAAACGTCGCCTGTCCGGCCGATCCGATCCGTCCATCTTGTAGAGGGCCATGAATACTACAAAACCATGCTGATAGTTCACTCCCATGCGTACACACGTGCGTGATACAGAGGCCACAAAAGGGCTACCCGGCGACGTTCAAAACTGATCTTTTTGTATTTCTTCTGTGGGCCGTGCTAATGGACCTTCAAAACCACCCATTCCTGACTGAAATTTCGTCCTGAATCTAATGGACGGGGTGGATTTCTCAGAAAATGCCTCTGTGGGGCCCACCGATCACGGCTGCGAAAATTTGTACTCCGAGTCCTTCTACGACTCTGCCACCGATTCCAGCCATCCAGCAGCTATAAAAGGTGAGTTTTGGATGTGGGAAAGGATATTCAGAGATTCAGAACCAGGGAGGAGCTCCAGATCTATAGCAAGGGAGAGAAGAAAGAGAAAGAGAAGAAAGAAGAGAGAGAAAAATTGGTTTGAAATTCCTTTATGAATTTTTATTCTCTATTTATCCATCGGTTTAATGGATTTTATGGGTAACTAATCTCTCAGCTAGGGCTGAGATGAAACCCCTAATTTGAACACCCTTTGTTCCATGTTAATTTTACTTTAATTAAGATTGATTTGTTTCTTTCCTTAGTGTGCTTGATTGTTTTAAATTCTATGCTTCTCCATCTATGAACTTGATCAGAGTCTATGGATGGATGTGGTTTGGATGCTTATTCTAGGTGCTTGTATCGGATCATGAACAGGTTCCTGTAGAGGAAGAAACAGGGTGCTTTACTGAACTGCATATTCCATATGCCCGATTTGGACATGGGATATGTTATTCATAGCATTGCTTGAAGGAATTAGACAATCTGTATGCCCGATTAAGGACACAGATTGTGCTTTTTCTAGATAAGTGGATCAATCTAATTTAAGGTGAATTAACAGACAAAACAATGGTTAGGATAATTAGGGGTGGATTCGAAAGTCCTAGTGCTCTCTCTGATTGAATTTTCTTCCTTATTCTCGATAGTTATTTTCCATAGAATTGTGTTAGTAAATTGCTCCATTATTTGTTGAATTAGTTAAGGAGAATTGTGAATTTGAATTGTGACGACCAGTCCCTGTGGATTCGACCTCGGTCTTACCGAGTTTATTACTACATCACAACCCTATACTTGGGGAGTGAACAGTTGCGGTGGGGGATATCGTGGAGGCCGATGCGGTGTCCTCGGTTGCTTCTGCTGAGGATGGGAACACTCATGCCTATGATGCCCTGTCCTACTACACCCAATGTAAGTACCTGGGAACAGTCCCGGAGGTGGTGCTCGAGGTGCCACTGGTGCTCGGAATACCGGGTGGGTCAAGCGTCGCTGCTGTGGATGATGCTGCTGTTTGGAGCTACTAGAGGGCACCTTCCTCTTCTGATCTCCTCTCTGGTCACAAGCCCTCTGTAAACTGGCCCAATCTGACTTGTAGATCTGGGCCCTCTCCACAATCTGCTCAAACGTCGGAAGCATGTGTCCGATCACACGGCTCCTAAGGCTAGGATGCAAACCGTTCTCAAAACGGTGGGCCTTCCGTCCCTCATCATCAACAAGGTACATCGCAAATGTCGATAGTGCGACGAAATGTGTCTCATACTGGGACACAGTCATGTCCCCCTGGACCAAAGTCTCAAACTCTAATGCGCGCTGCTGTAGCACATGCTCAGGAAAGAACTTTCGGTCAAATCGGTCTACAAAGTCCTCCCAGGTCCACTTAAAATTGGCCGTTACTGATCAGGCGACAGATGCCCACCAATGTTGACCCTCACCCTGGAGAAGAAATACAGCTAATGGGACTCGCCGCTGGGTGGTACATCTCATGGTGTCGAATATCTTCTCCACCTCGGAGCACCATATCTCTGTTACAGTAGGGTCTGGCTCACCCGGGAAATGCGGGAGATTGTGCTGTCGGAAGTCTTTGAGAAGGGCGCTCGCACGTTCCTGCTCGGCCTCGGCTGGCATAATAGTGGGACACCTGCTCTACCCCTGAAGAATAGAGGTCATCGCCTGTAGCATCTACTGCAGCTAGGCGGCATTAACAGGTACGGTCGGATCCGCACCGGTCTCAGGTAGAGGAGTGACATCCTCAAGATGGAAAGTAGGAATATCCGGTGGTGGAGCGGGAGTCATAGGTGGAAGAGCAGGAGTCGCGGGTGGTGGAGCGGGATTCACTCGGGTCGCTCTTCTAGGCATCACGTCCTATAGGAAGGAATAAGGGCTTATCAGCCTTGAGAATTCTTAAAGGCATAAACGTTAAGGGATTATGTCAGAAAATAGCTAAGTCATTCGGACTTGGAACCTATTCACTCTAAGTTCATAGCAGATATGTGATGTAATCTCAGGTATTCCCAAGTTATGCTCTGATACCAATTTCTGTCACGCCCCAAACTCAGAAACCAGGCTCACAAAGTTCCCGATCGTCGAATCCGGCGCTAACAGCCTCCGTAGTGCCTCATTCTCGGCTCCCGACATTCATATGCCAAGTTCCGATCCTGGGATCCTATAAGGAGGATTTTTAGTATGATTTTTTTTTTGTAATGGAGCATAACCAAGTCACAAAACAACATCACCACATATCCACTATATCAAAAACTTTAAGTACAATGCGGAAAGGGAAATACAATGTGATCAAAAAGCTCCAAAATAGTCAGATGAGCACTCCTGCCTTAGCGCTGCTGCTGTCCAACGCTACCTGCACGCAACGGTCGTGCATAAGCTTACAAAAGCTTAGAGGGGGGTGTAAGTGTGTGCGCAAGGCAAGTGTCAAGTATACAATGTCAGAGTAATGCGGAAATATGCGGGCAAGTCTATGAATGCTATCAACTGTACCAAAGCTATGTGATGCAAGGCATGAATACTATCAGCCATACCAAGGCCATGCGATGCGAGGCCTATGTAGCCAAATGACATATGTGAGATGCAAAGCAAGCATGTCAGTACTCATCAAGTACACATATCAGTACAGTTTCTCTCTGGGATATCACAAGGGTCTAGTACACTCCACACTGAGTGCCGCCTCCTTAGCCACATAGCCCAACGAGTGGAAGAGACCTCACTATCCGCCTGACCAATAGTCTGTCAGTACCTACCCGGCTCATCGATAGCGGACTCATTTTCGAGTTGGTCAAACTCAGCCTACCTTACAGCTCCCTCACTCCGGCGGATAAGGCCACACCCCTTTCCAACCGACCACGACACAGTGGGAGACGCAGCCTACTGGTATTCGACACTTAAGCGCTCGTGTAACCACTCGGTCTAGACGTTGGAGCATCTCCTGGTACCAAAAAAGGTTCTGGGATTTTCATCCAAGGACATCCTATGTGCCCACAGTGCTAAAACCAAGTATTTTCGGTATTTGCCACGTCCATCCACGATGTGCCTGTTGGGCCACGACCCTGATGTCAGTAGGGCGTACAATGATAATGACACACAAATGCGGGATGCATGAATCACACTGTACAATCATGCAACAATCTAGTGCATACCATGCGCTCATGTAGGGCACTCCATCTCATAAGGAGTCCCGTAAATGTCTCAGCCCAACGGCTTATGCTATGATCAAACATTCCTCATATCAAGCATACATATAATGCATATGGGCATGAGTCATGGAGTTATACTACGCATGTTATAAAGTGATGAACTATCAACAAGTATGGGCCTATCAATGAGCCCTAGGAAGAATTACAATATGGACATTTAACCAACATTGTATTTACAATGTGGGTGTCAAACCATCATTACTCCCAAGGCATAGCCCGCCGTAAACATCATTACATAAACCGTGGAAGAATTACACATTGTAATGGACTTGTGTATATCCCATTGGGCCTCGACCCATGGGCCTTAGATACATCAAATGGGCCTCATAACATGGGCCCCATATATCTCAAAGTGGGCCTCAACGATGGGCCACAAATGCACCACAATGGGCCTATTCACATGGGCCTCATATATATACTCAGGTGGGCCCCAACAACGGGCCACAATACATCAAGATGGGCCTAATCCTATAGTCTCATATATATACCAAGGTGGGGTCCACTTGAACTATAGATTTGTCTTATTTTTAGTCTCAAGCCTATAAAATGAGCTTTCAAAATGGTTGGACAGTTTGGATGCAACACAAGCATCATGGTGAGTGCCATAAAGGCCCACCATCATGTATACATTATAATATATATATATATATATATATATATATATATATATATATATATATATATATATATATATATATACACCACAGGTGCAGCCCACACGTGGGGTGGGTCCCATATAGATGGACGGCATGGATGACACATATACCACATGGTGGGGTCCCCCTGTCATCCAACAGCCAACTAAAATGGTTGGACGCGTATATATAAAACACATACATCTAGGTGGGTTCCACCGTCCACAGCAGTGGACTGTGTGAATAGAACACATACATCACTGTAGGTCCCACGTAGGGTCCACCATAATGTTTATATGCCATCCAATCCATTGATAAGGTCACGTGGACCCAGATGAAGAGGGAAAAACAAGTTTCATATTGACCCAAAACTTTTGTGATACGCAAAAGTGTTTCAATGGCAGACGTTCAATTCACACTATTTCGTGTAGTGTGGGCCACCTGAGCCACGTATTTGGCTGATTTTTGGATGGCCCACTGCCCTGAGGAGGGGCCCACAAAATGGCCGGTGTGGATATGAACACAGATCATAGTGGGGCCCACGGCTGGGACCGTGGTCCCTGGCCCGTCCGCCCGCAGCGCAGGACGCCTGCTCGTCCTCTGGTGGTTTCAGCGGCAGCAGTAGGCGCTGTTGCCTTGCTTCTTTTTTTTTTTTTTTTTTGAAAACCAGTTTTCCTAATGTGGGGCGCGCATTCGAAGAATCCACCCCGCCAAATGGCCCCCATGGCTTAAGACAAGCCAAACAAGCCCAATATTCAATATATTTTGGTGTGTGGACAACATTATGTGGATTTTAACGGTAAAGATACTGTTTCCTATACTATGGCCTGCCAAAAAAAAAGGATCAGCTTCATTTTTCGGCTCAACGCCTAAAATGAACTAGAGAATGGAATGGACGGTGTGGATTAGTCCCACACATCAAGGTGGGGCCTGTAGGAGTGGCCTACCCAATAAGCTTTGAAACAAGCTCATATTTGTGTTTTCATTTCACGTCCAGGGACGTCCCTAGATGTGGTCGGTCTGGGCATAACACATGCACAAGGTGGGCCTTACTCAGGTGGGCCACCAAATGCATGGATGGTGAGGATAAGACATACACCAAGGTGGGGTGCATCCGAGTGGGCCACATGACTACATCATCACACACACAAATTTTATATATATTATATATTATATATATATATATATATATATATATATATATATTATATATATATATATATATATGAAAAAGAAAGGGGAAGAGAGAGAGAAAGAGAGAGGGACACGTGTGATGGAGGGCTCCACCACTATGAGCCCTCCCTTGCATTCAATCATACATCAAGTGGGTCCCCATACATGTGGGTCCACCAAATCAAAGATCAATGGTGGAGATTCCTTCTCCCCCCAAAATGGACGGTCTAGATGACCTCTTTTCATGCAAGGAAAATAAATATCATGATGGGGCTCCATGGAGAATGGCCCCATTATGAAATGATCATGAGAATCAAGGTGGGCCATAGGCCACATCTAGGGTCCAAAGGAAGATCCATACCATCAATCGGTAGGCCTCACTTGGCCCATCATAAAAACATGATAATCTAGGCCTATGAAACACCCACCGTTCGATCTTCTTGGTCCGATGGAAAACCGATCTCCTTGTGTCTCAATTTGATGGAAGGTGATGAGAGTTGAAGGGCTAGGATGAAGGATTTTGGGAGAGGAAAGTGGGCCACACAACTCACTCTTTTCTCACATGGAAGAGCTTGGACGTGGGATTTTTCCTTGCTTGGGAATGTGGGTTTGAGAAATGAGAGAGAGAGAGAGAGAGAGAGAGAGAGAGTAGCTTAGGTAGGCCATGAGTACTTGTAAGAGAGGTATGGGTGGCTAGCAATAAATGATTGTAAGAAGGGCTAGGGGTAGGGTGGCTAGCCATAAGTGCTTGTAAGAAGGGCCAGGGATAGGTAGGGTGGCTATAACTAGGGTAGGGTGGCTATAGATATGGTGATGTCATTACTCTCATATTTCCTAGGGATTGGTGCCACATGGGATGGTTGGGTCTCGCAATATGCGGTCCACGGTCATTATAATGCACCATCCACATCTTTTGATCTAAGCGTCAGTTTGGCGCATGAGACGCGGCGTTGGAACCACGGCGACGGTGCGATCGCAATGGTTTAAGTCTCAGATTAAGCTGACTCAAATCTACGGGATATGACTTAGGGTCGCGCGTAAACGTCGATTATAGGTCGCAGGTTACCGGAATTCCGTCGGAAATGATGGCGGGAGTCGACGGAACAGTACGGACGAGGATACGGGCCTTATATAAGTTAGTTTCTAAAATAATTCAGAAATAACCTTAACCTAAAAATAGAAAGTAGAAGAAAACCTAATCTTAAACTAATTCCAAAACTAGTTAATCTCTGAGAAATGCAACCGTTAATCCACGGCAACGGCGTCAAAAACTTGTTCACAACCCCAAGTGTAGGGTCGCGATGCAGTAATAATCTCGATGAGATCGAGATCGAATCCACAGGGACTAATCTCGTGTATATCTGAAAGCAACTAGAAGTAGAACTAGAAGAAGATGTGAATCTAAATCTGGAATTAAAGGAAGTAATTGTGAGGGATTTAATTAGAAACTTAAGAATTCAAAGGTGGGAACTAGGGTTTCCAAGGATCCACTTATAGAAATTAGGGAGATCTATTACTTGATTTAAGACCACAATTGGAATCAGAGTCCTATATTATCCAGTTGGAAGATATAGTAATTAAGATCAAATTTGAACTTCCATTGATCTAATTCTCAACGGATGAGAGTTGTGAGAATTGGAAGTGATTCCATCACCTAGACATGCCTAAAAGACTATGGTAAATAATAGGATATACCAATTCATAACCAACATAGGAGAATTGTGAGGATTAAAAGGGATTCCATCATCCAACCATGCCCAAGGGACGATGATGAACAAAAGAATTTTCTGATTTCACAATCTCACAACATGAAAAGAAAATACTCAAAGCTATTGTAGATCTACTGTAATTTGAGTCACAACAAACCATTAAAAACTGAAAGTATTCCTTGAATATTAAACTAGAATCAAAGAGAGTTTAACATAAACATGAATCAAAGTAATAGAAACATCCCATAATGCTACAAGTTTCACCTCTTAGCCCTAGCTAAGAGGTTTAGCCAACCATAGACATGATTGGATCTAAAACCCTAGAAGAAAGCATGAAAAACTAAGAAAAAAAGAAGAAAAATGCTTGGCGACGCTCTCAACCCTTGTGCTTTGCTCCTCCAAACCCTAGATTGATGCTTAGGGATGTCCTGAGGACTCCAATTTATAGTTGTTCAACACCGCCTTTCGCACCGACTTGGAAAAATTCAGAAATTGTCTCAAATTTACGCACTCCGCGTAATTCTGCTCAACTCTGCATAAGTGGTTCAATGACATCGAACTGTCTTCGATGTCATCAAATGTGCCTTTTATATGTGCTTTTTTCATACTTTTGTAGCTTCATCTAGACTCCGTAATCTTCTATGTCAACGAACCTACCTTCAATATCATCGAAGAGGCCTTTGATGTCATCGAATGTTGTTCGAGGAATCAATAACGCATCTAAAACAGTCCAGAGACTTTATTTAATTTCTTCAATAAATTCGATGCCATCGAATAGGTCTTCAATATCATCGAGGAAGCCTTCGAGTAATCGAACATGGTGGCTAATATGTCCAGCGAGTTTTGTCGAAAATCCACAGAAAATTCAATATCATCGAACTGGCTTTGATGTCATCATGTAAGGCTTCGAGTCATTGAATAAGTCCTCGAGTCATCAAAAAATGTCTTCAATTTGTCCAGCAATCAACTCAATTTTCTTTCATAAATTCGATGTCATCGACTCGTGTTCGATGTCTTTGAATATGTACTCGATGTCATCGAACGGTGGTCGATGACTCAGTCAATGGGAATTCTGCACTTGTTCTTTTGACTTCGTTCCTTTTCCACTTAGTTTTCTTGAATCTTTGGACCTTGAAATCTTCAATCTTTATCTCTTAAGATCCATTCTTTCCCTTGGTGATCTTTGAGCGTCAAATCCATGCTTTTGGCACATTTTTCAATCCAAGCTCTTAAATTTACCTTGCGACACAAAAATGAGTAAAATAAGCATTAAGCAGTATCATGTTCATAAAACCAAGATATAAATGGGGGATAATATGCATTATTTAACCCTCAACACTGTTGTCCTAGTCAAGATGATTCTAGGCTGGGTTGAATTCAAACCCTATTTGGTCATGAGGAAAGGAAAGAAGAAGCGAAGTAGAAGAAAGAAAAAAGAAGAAGAAGAGCAAGTGGAGGGTTGAGTTGTCGAGCCGATTCAGTCTAAAACCAAGTCAAGTCGTTGACCCGCTGGCTTATAGCGAGTCCAACCAAGTTCAGTTGATTTAGTTGTCCCCGTCGAGTCTAAGGGTTTGAACACTTCCTAGCGACATTGTAGGCGATTTGAAACATATGGTGATAATTTCTTTCCCTTGAGCTTTCCACTTTCCTATTAGTTTAAGTGATAGTTCCTATTTTAATTCCAGCTGATAATTGTTATCTCTATTTGATTATTACTTGCGCTAGTTGTTGGATTTGACTTCTAACTTATATGCTTGATATTTAACTTGTATAAACATATGTATGTTGCACATGTATACCTTCTCATGCTTGTGGATTATTTATGGAACTTAAACTGGTACATCTATCAATGGGAAACTCCACTTATAAATGTGCACCCATACTTGGGATGTAACTTGATTGGTTGTGACTATAATGGGGCCCCGACCTAATGGCCACTTTACCCAAGTTTGTTGTGGACTTACCATTTTACGTATCCTTGTAATCTCTGTGGCTTAATATGATAGTTTCCCTCTGCGGCTTTGATATGATATTTGCCCTTTGCGACTTTGAGTTTATAATTGCCCTATGTGGCTTTGAGTTTGATATTTGTCCCACGTGGCATTGACCTGATATCTACCCACGTGGTTTCTTTTGAAAATTGCCCTAAGTGGCTTGATGTGATTATTTTTATATAATCATGCAATTGTAAGTTCCTCCTATTGAAACATGATTAACCACTAGTCCATGAGGTCACCATTAAACATCTCAATGTTGGAGTCTCACGAGTCGGGGATGGTGGGAATGGGACACTATGCCCAAGCTGTCGGCTTACGCTGGGTGATGAGCATCCTGTAGTGACCTTTGAGCTTTCTTAAATTGGCTAGTTGTAATTAGAATAATAACAGCTTGACTAATCATGCATTCATAGCATACAGGCAATGACAGGTGGCTAATTTTAAATGTTATAGCAAGTGACCTTAAGCCTTAGTGTGGTATCGTTTCATTAGCTCCCAAACCATCAACTATGAACCCACATATGTGATGTACGATGGCTTAATCACTATGCTTGTACGTGATGTGCTTCACTGGTGACCGGTCATATGCATGGGTAATGAGCCCAAGTCTGACTGGATGAGCATCCCCAGGTCGATGTGCATTCATACATCCGTGCATTTAAACAAGATTGCATCATGTATTATTTTGGATGCCTTATTTCTTTAAACTATGCTTGACTAATGTAGCGGTGTGTAATCTTTAGGGGAATTCACACTGAGCTGCCACTCATTCATCAAATATATAACCGTACAGGTAGTGTAGGTAGTTTAAATGATATTCATGTTTGGATTGATAAGGAACATGGTATAATTGTCAAGGATGCATGGTTGTAATTGTCAAGAGAAGTTGTGTGATGTTGCGGTTCAAGTTTATAGGCATTTTATTATTTCTCATGTGTTAAATCTTGTAATTCTTGTATTTATTAACATAACGACATTGGTTTGTATAAGTCATTTTGGGTAGCCGCTCTTATATTTTGAATGTATATACAACTTCCTTTATGCTTGATTTGTTTCTCTTCCGCTAAACTGCTAATTCTGAGAAAAAGAAAAGAAAAATAAAACATATGTGGAATTTGGTTATCTTTAAAGGTTAACACTCGGGTTTTTGGAAAACGAGTCATATACTCGAGTTTCAAAAACTCAGGGCGTTATAGTAGGCATCGATGGGCCAAGTTAATTCAAACTCCAGTTGATGGGATGGAAGTACTTCTTCATGTACTTCATTAAAGACTTGTGAGTTTGAACCAAATTTTCCTGTGATACATGCAACACTTCAACCTTCTCCTCCATTGATTTGAGACGCTCATCAACCTGGGAGGACTAGTAGTCAGAATCATCTAGATCATCTGATTCTTCCAACTCATTGAAAATGCCATCCATTATTATGTCTTCAGGTTGTTGACCTTCCTCCTCTTCTTCATTTTGACCAGGAAGAGGTTTCAAGTTCATCTTATTTAGATTAGCATCATTGAATAGGAGTTCGGATTCCGGTGCCTCAACCGATGGGATTTTAACATTATAATGCAATGCAAGGCAAGTTATAAGATATACAAAAGGAATCAAACCATGCTTGGGATGTAAGCAATACTAAATAATGATGTAGCAAATTAACGATGGAAGACAAACACGCATACCTGACTCAACAAAATGAAAAACTCTAACCATAAAGGGAGTAAGATCAGTCTTATTCCCTGATTGAGGATAGACATTGGAAGTAAAAATTCTATGTAAAACTCTATACTTAAGAAGCATTTGGTTTGTAGGGAGGGCATTACCCGACCTCCATTTGGCATTAAAGCGACACAACTTATGTGTTATCGCTTGCTTTTTCAGTATGTGACATTTTTTCATTTAATGTGGCAATAAGTATGCCATCGTCTGCAACATCAATTTCCATCAATGTCGAAGCAACGTGCGGTGTAACTAGGAATGTCCCTTCAACGAATTTAATCGTGAATGTTAAGTTATCAAGGGATACATCATAGATTGATGCATACATTCCTTGCACAATGGAGCGGTAAGCCATTCCACCCCATCCCAAAATGCGTTCCCAACCAATTTTAGTGAGAATGAGAACTAGACCAAAAGAAGAAATATAATCAACATTAACTGTTCTTTCGATGATAATATCCTTAGTGCGGAAATCCTGAACATGCTCTGAAACCTCTTTCGGAGCCCGTAGGGCTCTCACACCAATAGGAGAAGATCTAGATGATGAGCTAGCATGATTTTTACGTGTTGTTTTCTTTGATCGATACTCCTATCAATTTGCATAAGATAAAAATCAAAGAAAGTGATAGGAATGAGACTAGATCAAAATTTGAAGAAAACCCACCCCAAATAGGGTTTCAAATAAAGAATATAATACCCAAAAGAGATTTGCTAGCAATAAATTGCCAATTACGAGAAGGAAATTGAAAGAAAAACACTTACTAGAAAGAATGGATGATGGGTTAGTCGAATGAGGCACCGACTAGTCGAGGAAGAAGATGAAAAATGAAAAGAAAAAGTGATTTTTTCCACCTTTTCAGGTGAAATCGCATGATCTTCGACTGGTTGAAAAATTCGACTAGTCGAGTATGTACTTCAATTGGTCAAAAAATCACAAAATTTGAATTTTTGATTTATTTATTTTAAAATTTATCATTATTAACATTTTATGCATTATAAAAAAAATAAACATAAGCAAACAACACATAAAAAGAAACAAGATAATTATTTACGAAAGCACAAACCAATATCATGCTTTAAGTTAGAAAATCTGGTTCTTTTAAGTGGCTTGGTCAGTATGTTTGCAAAGCTGCTTCTCAGTTTGAATGTATTCAAGTATGATAAACTTGTCTTCAACCAATATAACAGTATCGTATATCAATATGTTTCGTACGAGAATGTTGGATTGGATTTTTTGAGATATTAATTACACGTGAATTATCGCAGTACAAAGTCATTGTATCTTGCATAATTCCATAGTTAGCTAGCATTCTTTTCATCCAATTAGCTTAATGTAAGCATTTCCTACTGCAAATTTAGCTTCAGCTGTAAAGATAGATATTGAATTTTGTTTCTTGCTGAGCCAAGTTACTAAGCAGTTTCCTATGTAGAAACATCCACCACTGGTAGATTTTCAATCATTAATATTTCCCACCCAGTCTGCATCGGTATATCCAGCAATTTGTACAGACGTATCATGCGGATACTATAGTCCTAAGTGCGCAGAACTTGCGACATATCTAACTATCCATTTAACAGCAGTTAAATGTGATTCTTTAAAATTAGATTGATATCTAGCACATATTCCAATACTAAAAGCAATAACAGGTCTACTAGCAGTTAGGTACAGAAGGCTACTAATCATGCTTTGGTATAGACAAGAGTCTACACTTTTACCTGATTTATCCTTTGAGAGTTTAAGAGTCGTACTCATTGGAGTATCAAAATTTTCTCCATTCTCAAAACCAAACCTTTTTACAAGGTTTATTGCATATTTGGTTTGTGAGATGAACATTATACCTTCAAGTTGTTTAACTTGCAATCTAAGAAAATAATTTAGTTCGCTGCCATACTCATTTCAAACTTGAATTTCATTAGATCCGCAAGCTCAATAGATAAGTTAGTGCAAGTAGATCCATAAATGATATCGTCAATATAGATCTGAACAATCAGAATATGATCGTTATATTTCTTGATGAATAAGGTTTTATCAACACTACCCATAATAAAATTATGACTAAGTAAAAATTTAGTCACTTTTTCATACCATGCTCTATGAGCTTGTTTCAAACCATAAAGATCCTTTTTAAGATGGTACACATGATTTGAAAATTTGGGATCTTTAAAACTCTTTGGTTGTTCAACATATACTTCCTCATGTAAATCACCGTTTAAAAATGCACTTTTAACATCTATTTGATAAATTTTGACTTTTTAATGGCATGCAATCAAAATAAATAATCTTATAGATTCAAGGCGCGCAACTGGTGCAAAGGTTTCATCATAATCAATACCTTCTATTTGAGTGTACCCTTGTACAACTAGTCGTGCCATATTTCTGATAATATTCCCCATTTCACTGGTTTTTTTCATAAAAATCCATTTGGTTCCAATCACATGTTTATCAGTAGGTCTGAAAACCAAGTACCATACATCATTTCTAATAAATTGATTCAATTCTTATTGCATGGCATTTATTCAATTTTCATTAGCAAGTGCTTCATTTATATTGGCCGGTTCAATTTGGGAAGTAAAGCAGACATAATTGCATATAGTTTCTAGTTGTCTTCTTCTTTGAACACCGGTGCGAGGGTTACCAAGTATTTGATTAGTCGGATGGTCTTTGACTAATCTAATCTCATTATTGATTGATTTATATGAAGAGTTAGGTATATTAATCACATTGACATCATTATCATCATCTTTATTAGGATTGGGTGTGATCTGTTGATCATCTATCATAACATTTATAGATTCTTAAATCACCCCAATTTTTTGTTAAGAACTCGGTATGCCCGGCTATTTAGAGCATAACTCAAAAATATTCCCTCATCGCTCATACCTTCGAATTTTCACAAATTTTCTCAGTCACGTAATATAAAACATTTGCTTTCAAAAGTTTGAAAATATTTAATTGTAGGCTTTTTATTAAACCATAATTCATAAGTTGTTTTGTTTTTAGCTTTTCTAATATAAACACGATTTATAATATAGCATGCAGTACTAACTGCTTCAGCCCATAAATTTTTTAGTAGATTCACGCTATTTAGCATTACACTAGCCATTTCTTTTATAATTCTATTTTTTCTTTCAATAATTCCATTTTTTGAGGTATTTTTGGATTAGAGAATTCATGCAATATACCATGATCATTACGGTACTTCTCAAAATTGCTATTTTCAAATTTGATACCATGATGACTTCTAATTTTGACCACATATATCTCTTTTTCAGTCTGGATACGTTTTAAAATTTTTCTAACTTTATCAAGAGTATCTGATTTTTCTCTTAAAAAGGCTACCCACGTATATCTGGTGTAGTCATTAACTATGACCAAAAAATAGTTCTTTCCACCACTACTCTTTGTTCTAGTTGGTCTGACTAAATCCCTATGGAGAAGTTCTAGAGGTTTAGTCATGGCTACGGAGTTCACTTTCTTGTGATTACTCCCAATCTGCTTACTAATTTGACGTGCGCCACAAACTTTTTCTATCTTTTTCAGCTTAGGCAAACCCCATAAGTGATCTCTTTTGCTCAATTTATATAGATCTCTACAGTTCACATGTCCAAGACGTTTATGCCATAATTCAGTCTCGTCTGTTTGGACCATGTAACATGAATGGGTTGTTGAGCATCAGAGACCCCCTGGTCCATTGCAGCCGTTGAGCGTCCCGACGTGGAAGTGGGGGCACGTGTCGACAGATTTTATCATGGGTTTGCCGAGGACTCAGCGCGATCACGACGCCATCTGGCTCGTCGTTGATCGTCTGACGAAGTCGGCACATTTTCTTGCAATTCATGTGACTTGGCCTTTGGACTGGTTTATGAGGTTATTCATCGACGAGATTGTTAGGCTACACGGCGTTCCAATCTCGATTGTTTCTGACCGAGACCCGAGGTTCACGTCTCAGTTCTGGAGGATCTTTGAAAGAGTGATGGGTACTAATTTACAGCTCAGCACCGTGTATCATCCGCAGACCGATGGCCAGACCAAGAGGGTCAACCAGATCCTTAAGGATATGCTTCGGGCCTACGCGATTGACTTTGGGGGTAGCTGGCATGAGCATCTGCGATTAGCTGAGTTCGCATACAACAACAGCTATCAGGTGACCATTGGCATGGCTCCTTTTGAGGCATTATATGGCAGACCGTGCAGAGCTCCGAGTTGTTAGACCAAGGTTGGAGAGCGGCGTCTCCTAGGTCCCGAGCTAGTGCAGCAGACGTCAGAGGCTATTGATATTATTAGGCAGAGGATGAGCACAGGTTAGATCCGGCAGAAGAGTTTTGCTGACCGTCGGCGTCGTCCCTTGGAGTTCGCAGTAGGGGATAGAGTGTATCTCAAGGTCTCGCCCATGAAGGGCGTAGTTCGATTTAGAACGAAGGGTAAGCTTGCCCCAAGATTTATAGGACCTTTCGAGATCACTGGGCGCGTTGGCGCCGTGGCCTATCGGCTTGCCTTGCCATCTCAGTTGTCTGACGTCCACAACGTTTTTCATGTCTCTATGCTGAGGAAGTGTGGGTCAGACACCATCCCTGTTATTGATTGGCAGCCGTTGGAGGTTCGTGAGGACGCTTCCTACATTAAGTAGCCAGTTTGTATCCTTAATCGCAAGAAGCAGGTCCTCCGCAAGGTCATTCCCTTAGTGAAGGTTCAGTGGGGTCACCATTCTGTTGATGAGGCATCTTGGGAGCGCAAGGCCGAGATTCGAGAGTGCTATCCTCATCTCTTTGATGATTGATCATATGTTGTATCCTGTATGATGTCTTCGATTTTATATGACAATGTTATGTTTCCTCGTTCTTTATGAGTTATGTTTAGTTGTGATGATTGCGTAAATTTGAAGGACAAAATTTTTATTTGGAGGGGAGATCTGTAAGACCCGTATCCTAGTCTGTACCGTTCCGTAGGCTTTCACGGTCCTTCCGGTCGAATTCCAGCAATCCTCGACCCGTATCTAACGTTTACACGCCATCCTAAGTCGAGTCTTACATACCGAAGTTGGATCGTCATGAAACTTGTATCTTAATAACCGCGCTGTATCTGCGGTTCCAACATTGTAACTCGTGCACCAATCCGATACCCAGGCTAGAAGATATGGGCCCGCGTTCATTTCGAGGAAAACGCCGCACGTGCGAATTCCAAGAGAATCTCTACAACCTATCCCATCAATCAATCAATCAATGTCAAGTACAAGCAACCCATCCCTTCCCATTCCCAAAGTCAACTCTCTCTCTCCACCCATCCCTTTCTTACAACCCCATCACTCCACCCATCACCCATCACACCTCATCCCATCCCTTTTCACCGATCACTTCTCCCTCTCTCTCATTTCCTCTCTTTACTCCCAAGTAACAAAAATTTCATACGTCCAAGCCTCCCCAAACTCTCACAAAAACAACAAGTGTGGCCCACCCTCTCATCTCTCATCCCCACCATCAAAACTCCATCAACAACCGTCAAAAGTTGAGCATAAGAGCTAAGGAGGCTAAGGGACTAAGAAGAAGGCTGATAGGTGGGTGATCTAACCGTCAATTTTGTTATTTGAGGGCTCACATATGGTGGGACCCATCTTAATGTATGCTTTGTATTTAGGGAGGGCCCATAGTGGCGGGGTCCCTCCCCTTCTCACCGATCTCCCACTAGATCCACACAGATCGTGGACCCACCATGATGGATGCATTTTATCGATGTCGTCCATCTGTTTTATCCAGGCCATCTAGTGGGTCTGGATGATGAGAAAACACAAATATCAAACCCATCGGGTGGGCCACGTACATGTGGGACCCACCTTGATGAAACGTGGGCCACGTACATGTGGGACCCACATGATGCTTGTGTTATATCTATGTCGTCCAGCGTTCCTAGACACTGGACAGGGTGTGGCTAACATGGAGTGCGTTTACTGATATGGGTGTGTACTAACAAGCTAACAAAAAAATTGAGCTTTTGGGGTAGGCTGATCATGCAGGTCCCACGTTGCTGCAAGGATCAAATCCACACCATCCATCCTATTTCTTAGCTCATTTTAGACGTTGAACCGAAAAATTAAGCCAATCTGATTATCTAGCGGGCCATAACATAGAAAACAATAGTTTTCACCGTTAAAATTTACTTTGACCTTTCTATGCATCGAAACATGCCAAATATTGGGCTTGTTTGACTTGTCTTGAGCTATAGGAGCCAGTGGACGAGGTGGATTCTCCTGATGCGAGCCCCACCTAGGAAAAACCTCAAAAAAATCAATTTTCAATATATATATATATATATGTATATGTGTATATATATATATATATATATATATATATATATATATATATATATATATATATATATATAAAACCGCAGCAGGCACTGCCGCTGACGTGCAGCAGCGTCCTCAAAAAAATTATTTTCAAAAAGAATATTAAAAAAAAATACTCTTTTTGAATTTTCTACTTGACAACAATTTTACAACTCTCTTCGTATAGGGCATTGTAGGCATCTTGAAGATCGTCTTCATTTTCAAGGTCACTTATTAGATTTTCATAGTCAGACATATCACAACTTTTTGAAAAAGTGACTTTGGCTATTGTCATAAAGACTTTGATCTCATTTGCATTTTCTTGATCTGATTCATCAGATTCAGAAATAGTTTTAGAATCAGATGATTCATCCTAGATAGCTATCATGCCCTTTCTTTTCGATTTATCCTTTTTAGGACATTTATTAGCCAAGTGCCCATATTCATGACAGTTGAAACGTTGACTATATTATGTTTAGATTTCTAAGAATTTGATTTTCCTTTTCTTTTATCAGATGGTTTTTGAAAATCCGATCTTTTCTTATTTTTGAAAATTCTATAAAATTTCTTTCCTAACATTATCATATCATCTTCATTTTCTTCAAAATCAGAATTAGCATTAATTTATTTTGAATTAGATTTAGAAAATTTAAGAGCAATGGACTTAACTTTAGGAGCCTTAAAATTCAACTCATAAGTTTGAAGAGAACCAACTAACTCCTCAACCTTCATAACATCTGTATCCCTTAACTCTTGTATATCAGTAACCTTTCAATTGAACCTATCAAGTAGTGATCGCAGTATTTTTGCGCAAACCTTATTTTCAGGGATTCTATCTCCAAGACCCCACATGAAATTCACTATGTCATTCAGTTTCGTATAAAAGTCCATAAAATACTCATTTTCTTCCATACGAATCTCCTCAAATTTGGTTATGAGGATTTGAATTTTTGATTTCTTGACAATAGTGGTTCCTTCATGCGTCATTTCAAGAATGTCCCATGCTTGTTTAGAAGTATCACATGAAATAATTCTTTTGAATTTATTGGGCGATAGAGTGCAAGTTATTGCATTTAAGGCATTTGCATTTGCACTGCTTTTACTTTTCTGAACCGTAGTCCAAAAAGCAAATGCGGTTTCTTTCATTTATATGATTCCATCATCGGCTGCTACTTCCATCATAAGGGGGATCCATTTAGTCACAGTGGCTTGCCACACACTTTCATCTAAGGATTTTAGAAAAATCCTCATCATGGCCTTATAATATGAATAATTAGAGCCATCAAAAGGAGGTGGCCTAGTAATAGACAAGCTGTCAAAATTTGACATAATAAAGCTTTGGATCTAGCTTAAAGAGGTAAATCCAAAAAACAGAGTAACCCTCTTTGATACCACTTGAAAAGGAGAGCTTAAGATGTCCTAGAGGGGGGTGAATAGGACTTTGCCAAATAATCGAACTAAGTGATGAATATCTAAATAAATCAAAGTTCTCAATTGCTTAAGTATTGAAACGTTGATTCCAAATAATTTGTACGACAAACTTCACCTAAAGTTTTAGGCAGGACAACCTTATTTCATGAATTTCTTTAAAATCAAAACCTCAAAGTTTGCAAGAGTAAATAAAAATAAGATAGTACAATCATTCACCACTTTAACTGAAATTTAAATACACCCATTCACCATATAAAAAGTAAAAGCATTCATCACATAACATAGAGAATTATAGTGGTTCGGTGTTCTAAAAACTGTCTAAAAACAACCATACCTACTCCACTCCTAAAATTACGCTCCATGTAATTTTGGCTTTCACTATGAAAAAGGTATTCCCATGGTCACCTTAAAACTTGATACAATTCTTGTGATTTTACCGAGCTATCACAATCAAACCCCTCATTGAGATTTTAAGCTATCTCATACAAAACCTACACTAAGATTCTCTAGCTATCTCAGAAAAACTAAATAAAGATTAGAAAGTATACTTATCTTCACCATAGAAGACGTATCAGAAGCTTGTAGCCGAAGAACGGCTTTCTTGAATATAGATTGTTCCTTGTTCAACCAGATAGAAAGGGTCCATGGTCTATTGATTTTAATTAAGTTCAAAACAATGGTTACTTGAGTTAATTCTCTTAAATCTCAAAAGAATAGTATAGTTTACTCTCTTTAGAATCAAAATGGAAAGATATGAGATTAAGGCCCCGTTTGTTAAATCTGAAGTCTAAAGCCTGAATCTGAAATCTGAAGCTGAATCTGAAATGTGAAGCCTAAATATGAAATCTGAAGTAAAAAAACTTGTTTGATAATTATGGCTGAAGTCTAAAAATTAAGTACTGAATTTGAAATAATCTGTTTGTTAACAAACATCTGAAATGTCTGAAATATGTTAATTTGACACATTTGCCCATATCTCCTATTTGGAAATGTTTTACACCTGATGCAGATTTCCCACAAACTTTGATCTCCTTTAAATCGATTGTACAACTTAGAGCTTAATGAGCATCAGCGTTATATAGCTATTGTTTCCTCTCGTGTGGCTCACTCGAGTATTGGATCCACCTCATTTTTTGTCGCTTGTATTAAAATTAGCTTGCAAAACAAATGAACGGAGTATATTTCCTAAAAACATGGTGGTGGGCCCCACCCAACATCCTTGTGCAGGAACTTCCTACGAACGGCTTTCGCAGAAAATCCGCGTCCATCCAATCCGCGCCCGGTATACCACACGGAAAACCGATTGGCTAGTCCCGCTGCCACCCGCCAATGGCTGATGGTCAGTGCTCTATGGGCCCCACCATGATGTATGTGTTTCATCCATGCTAATGCCTGATGGTCAGTGCTCTATGGGCCCCACTATGATGTATGTGTTTCATCCATGCTGTCTATATATTTTTTCAGATCATTTTATAGTATGAGACAAAAAATGAGGTAAATCCCAATCTCAAGTAGACCACATTATAGGAAACAGTGTTGAATGAGCTTTGCCCGTTGAAAACCTTTTGGGGGCCATAAAAGTTTTGGATCAAGCTGATTTTTGTTTTTGTTTTTTTTTTTTTTTTACTTCATCTTGGGAATGTATGACCTAATCAACATATTAGATGTCAAATAAACAGTACAGTGGGCCCTAAGAGGATTTTAATGGTGGATATCCAATCATTATTGTTTTCCTGTGATGTGGTGCACCTGAGATTTATATCCCTCTTTTTTGAGATAAAGACATAAAATGATATACGTAGAAATATATGAATGGAATGGATGAAACATACGCATCATGGGGGCCACATAGCACCGACCACCTAAGCATATTGGAAACACATACATATTCAGAATATTTCAACTGTGGACATTTAGTTATCATGTTTTCGGCCTACCTGAGCATTGGTTACTGTTCATCTTTGGCCTCATGTCCTAAAATAAATTCACAAAACGGATGGACGGTGAGGATTTCTCACAAACATCCCAGTGGCCTCACCTGCGTTCCCAGCGAAGGAACTTCCCGTGAAAGGCTTTCGTAGGAGATCCGTCCAAGACGGAAACGAATTGGCTACTCCCCCAGCCGTGGTGGGTGCTCTGTTAGCCCCTCCATGATGTATGTGTTTCATCAATTCCGTTCATCCACTTTTACAGATCATTCTAGTGCTTTAGCCCAAAATTAGAAGGATATAAATCTCAGGTAGACCACACAATAGGAAAACAATAATGATTAGATATGCATTATTAAAATCCTCCTAAGGTCCACTGTACTATTTATTTGACATCCAATCTTTTTATTAGGTCATACAGGCCCAGATGAAGGGAAAAAACAAAGATCAGCTTGATCCAAAACTTTTATGGCCCCAAAAAGATTTTTAATGGTCGACGCTCATTCAACACTGTTTCCTGTAATGTGGCCCAATTGAGATTTTTATATACCTAATTTTTTGTCCCAGGCCATGAAATGATCTGAAAAAAATAGATGGATGGCATGGATGAAACACATACACATGGTAGGGCCACAGAGCACCGACCACCAGCCACTGGCCGGTGGCAGTGAGACGCGGATTTACTACAAAAGCCTTTCGCAGGCAACTCCTGCGCTTGAAACTTAGGTGGGGTCCACCGTAATTTTTTTTCAAAAATCCACTCCGTCCATACGTTTTGGGAGCTCATTTTAGGAGTTGAAACCAAAATCGAGCACAATACAAGACTCAGGTGGGCCATACTAAAGGAAAAGGTGGTTAGGAAAATTTCGACCGTTGAAACCTCCCTAGGTTCGAAAGTGATGTTTAAATGCCATACATACCGTTAATAACGTCATTTTTACTGTGATGAACTGAAAACACAAATAATACCATGATTCAAAACTATTTAGACCCCACGAATATTTCAACTGTAGACGTTCAATTATCACATTTTCGGCCCCCTTGAGTATTGGAGACGGTTCATTTTTGGTTCTGTATCCTAAAATAAACTTAAAAAATGGATGGACGGAGAGGATTTCTCACAAATACAACAGTGGGCCCCACTTGGGTTCCCAACACAGGAACACCTTTGGCAGGAAATCCGCGTCCGTGGCAGTGGGAGTAGCCAATCCGTTCCGTAGGCGGCGTCTCTAACGAGGACGCGGATTGCATGCTATCCCCGCCTGTCCCTGCCTCCGAACGGGCAGTTCTGTAGGCGGGCCCACCGTGATGTATATGTACATCCAAACCGTCGATCCCCTTTCTCAGATTATTTGAAGCCATGAACACAAAAATGAGGCAGATCCAAAGCTTAAGTGGACCACACCAAATAATAATCTTGATTGCATTAAAATGCACTAGTTGCATTAAATGCAAGAGTCATTTGTGATGTGGTCCATTTGATCGTTGGATCTGCCTCATTTTTGTTTCGATGCCTTAAAATAATATGTGAAAAGGGATAGAGGGTTGGGATGTACAGATACATCACGGTGGGCCCACCCACAAAACTGCCAGTTCGGACCTAGGGACGGGCGAGGGTAGTACGCAATTCGAACGGTTCAAAGAGATCGAAGTTACATGGGCCACTGTGATGTTTTTATACCATCCAACTTATTCATTAGGTCATGTAGACGTGGATGAAGTGAAAACACAAATTTCAGCTTGATTTGAAACTTCTCTAGCTCTCGAGAAGTTTTTAACGGTGGACGTTCAAGCCTCACCTTATGGTCCAATTAAACATTGGACCTGCTTCTTTTATTGGATCACACCTTAAATTACTTGAAAACGTTGATAGACGGTGTGGATCAAACATATAAATCATGGTGGGGCATAAAGAAGTTTCACATGTTAAAAGGTTGATTTTGTAATGCGCGGAAAATTTTGGTACAACTTGAAAAGGGTACTTTTGGAAGCAAAAAAATTTTGTTTAATAAAAAATCACGGAGCGCATTCCGCGTTCACCATTAAGCCAGACTCCTATCATGGAAAGAATTCAGTGAAAAACCACTTAGCGCTTTCCGTCTTCCGCGTTAACAACGTATTAACAAACACCACTAAACACGGAAAATTTTCCCCATTCCGCGTTAAGTGCAAAAATTAAGCGTTAACAAACACAGCCTAAGGGAATTAAACAAAAGCTATAAATAAAATTTATAAATATCGTTTGAATAGCTTGCTAATAACTCGAGTTTCTCTCTCTCTCTTGCAGAAGGATTTTGATAATCAACTTAGATATTTCGGATTGAGAGAGAAACTCAATTTATAGGCAAAGAAATTGAATCTTCGACTAGCCCAAGTAGACCAGATTCAGTTCAACAGATTTCGGATCGCGCAGTGTAAGATTTATCCAAACTTCAACTAGCCCGAGGACCAGATCGACTAGTCAAAGAGCTTTGTTCGACTAATCGAATTTAGTCTCCGATTGGTCGAAGTTTCGAAAATCCGATAAGTTGTAGTTGCTGGACTTGGAGTCAAATTCTCTCGAGCTGGTCGAAGGTCAAGCTTCGACTGGTCGAACTAAAAATTCGACAAGTCAAATTTGCAAGAAAAATTGGTTTTTGCTTCGACTTGAACTTAGACTGGCCGAGAAAACTTAGACTAGTCGAACCAAACCTTAGACTGGTCAAATTCCAAGCAAAAAATAATTATAAAAACCCAATTTTAAACGATTTTGAAAGCACCTAATCCTAAGGTCTTTCTAGGGTTTTATACTACCTGAGATATATGAATTATCTGAACTTCATTGACTTGAACTCAATTACGGACTTCATCTTAACTTTTGAGCTTGATCTATTCTTGAACTTCAGTTGATCTTTAGCTTGATCTTCTCTTGAGAATGTACCAGTCTTGAGCTTAATCTTCTCTTGATCTTAAGCTTGACCTTTTCTTGATTATGGACCGGTCTTAAAGATCTCTTGTCAAGTTATTTTGACTTTACGAAATTTAACAACTAAAGTGTGCTTAATCATTGTAGCACTTACACTTATTACGCCACAGATGTCGGACAAAAGGCCAAGAATCACTCCACAACGGAACGTCATCACCGAAGAGAAGACGCAACAGGTCAACTGCCCTGGATACGGTTACTGTAAGAAGATGGGCCACGAAGTGAAAAGCTGCTTCAAGAAAATGAGAGATGAAGGTCACCCCATTGCGGCCCAGATGCAACAATCCGCCCCGATAGCATCTCAGAAAACACAAGGCCGCCTGTACGCCATGCTGTCGCTAGAGAACTCTGACACTACCCCCAGCCTAATAGAAGGTACAACCTTTATCAAAGATGTACCAATCATCCTCTTATTTGATTGTGGGGCTACTTTATCTTTGATCTCAACTTCCACAGTAGAACAGTTGGGCTTAGAATTAAAAAGCATGAAGGGGCCCATCATAGTGGCTTCACTCTTGGGAAAGATAATAAAACTGACCAAATATTGTGAAAACTGCCCCATCACCATGGTAAACATTAAATTTTCAGCCAACCTAGTAAAGACGAACATGAAGGGATTCGATGTAATCCTTGGGATGGATTGGCTTGATGAGACTAGGGCGATTATAGAAAGTAAAGCCAGGAGAATCACCCTCACCTTATCTGAACATTCCCCCATCACAATACAAGGTAGAAAGAAAAAGGAACCCTTGGCACAAATAATGGGCTTAGAAGAGATCCCTGTGGACCAAATTCCAATAGTCAGGGAATTCCCTGAAGTGTTCCCTGAAGTGTTTCAAGAAATACCAGGATTGTCGCCCAAGAGGGAAGTAGATTTTGGTATTGACTTAATACCAGGAACTACCCCGATTACACTACCCACCTTCCGCATGGCACCAGTCGAGATGGCAGAACTCAAGAAACAAATAGAAGAACTCCTTAATCAAGGTTTTATCCGACCGAGCGTATCTCCTTGGGGCACGCTGGTTCTATTTGTCAAAAAGAAAGACGGATCTCTACGATTATACGTTGATTACTACCGTCTAAATCAAGCCACGATAAAGAATAAGTACCCCCTTCCTCGCATCGACAACCTCTTTGACCAACTAAAAGAAGCACAATTCTTTTCAAAGATTGATCTGAGGTCAGGATACCATCGACTAAGGATCAAGGACGAAGACATGTACAAAATGGCATTTAGGACGAGTTATGGATACTACAAATTCTTAGTAATGCCCTTTGGCCTCACGAACACCCCAGCTTTCTTCATGGACCTCATGCATAGGGTGTTTCGGCCCTATTTAGACCAGTTCGTTATACTTCATTGATGACATCTTAATATATTCTCAAAGTGAAAGGGAACACGAAACCCACCGGTGAATGGTCTTGAGTTTATTGAAGAAAAACTAGCTATATGCCAAATTTTCGAAATGCGAGCTATGGAAGGAAGAAGTTAAGTTTTTAGGACACGTCGTAAATCGCCAAGGTATAGCAGCGATCCAATAAAGGTCGACACTGTACTTTAGTGGGCCAAACCCAGTACTATCACTGAAGTCAGGAGTTTCCTTGGCCTGGCAGGGTACTATCGACGCTTCATCAAGGGATTTTCCACAATAACTCTATCCTTTAACTAATTAACAAAGAAAATAAGGGAAATTCCAACTTCTAAACCCAATAAGCCGACAAGGCTTTCCAAGAACCGACAACTTCCCCCTCATGTAGTCTTCGGCCTTCTTCCCCACTCTATACTTTGAACTGTTCACCTTCCACCAACTCAGAATTTTAAAGTTTGGATCGTCCTTTTTACAAGATTCCTCCAAATATTTGTCCGCTTCTGACTTGCCTCCATTACTCTCTTCTCCTTCCAAATGTTTTTAAACTTTGATTTGAGAGAAATTAATCGCTCAGTTGTACAAATACTTGATCGGTTAACATCCTTGTCAATAATGGTTTGACTGGAAGAAGAAAAAACTGACTAAAGCTTTTGATACTCATCATAAATACGATTGAATACCTATCTTATCTTCTTAGTGTGTTCAATCACCATGGCAAGTTCGTAAACTTCATAATAACAAAACTTCACATATTTCAATTTATAACTGTAACATCCCGGATTTTTATCAACCTGGGATTAGACGTCCTTAGGCAATGGGTCGATCCTAACACCTTATTAACTTGTCAGAACTGAATCCCACAGTCTAAAATCGCTTCTTAAGTCATTTCCTTCATAAATCCCACCCTTCACACACCTTGTTCTTTCAATTTTTCTAAGCACTTTCATCCTAGACACTATCTTAAACTAGCTAAGTAGTATAACTTGGATCACTTTATATACAGACTACAAAGGCCCAGGTACCACCTCAGACAGAAATTACTCAGGACTAAATCCTTTATAAATTAGGGGAGAATTAGCTAGTGTTAAACTAGAGTACCTGTGAAATTAGTACCAACCACTTTAAATACGATCTGCAAGACCCAAAACTTACAGAATCATTGACGCTAGGTTACCCTAAAATCTAGGATCAATCTCATTACCCGGCTGCTCTCGGGAGCATCTCGAAACTCCGTATCAGATCTGGACCGAACGCCGGAAGTCCAATTAACACAAAGTTAAGGAATTAGGACCACCTTGCTGGGCTTGACAACCATCTCGGAAATCAAATCCAGACAGTGTCCCATGGCTGTTCGCTTGAGTCCGGAGCGAGAGAGTGTGAAAACACTTGTTTTCTTTACAAAATAAATATCTTAAATAGTAATCTGGCACGTGTTGTTTTGCGGATCAATTTTAAGAGCACCAGACCGTCAGAATCAGACCAAATTACACACCCTCGGATCTGGAGAAATTTCATACACATTTACATGTACTCGGAATCTCCGATCGAGATCCGCTGACCGTTGAACTGAAACTGGTCCGCTACCCGTGATCTGGAATCCCGACCAAACGAAAACTTAACTAAATGTAGATCCGGTGTTAGTGAACATAAGTCCGACCTTTGGCTCAAGGAGGCCCACCAGAAGTCCTCCGTTGAGCTGAAATTGCCCCGCTTTGGTTATACTATAAGTATACCTTGACTTGAAGTCTAATTTGGAGACTTTTTAGGCTATATAAGGACCTTTGAACCCTCTCTCTCACAGCCATACGAATTTGAGATTTGAGAGAGAGAAAAGTGAGAAAGTATGGGAGTTGTGGGAGGATCTCCCTGTCATGCTTCCTTGCCGTTATGCAAGCACAACCACAACCACTCCGTTCTAATCGCTTTCCCGGCGATTCCAGCTCCATTTTTAGGTAAGAAACCCTAACCCTAATCTGATTTGGAGTGTTGATGGTTGTAGGTTATGAAATAGCTAACCTACTTCGTTCTATAGGTTACCAAACTGCCGTATACGGAAGCTTAGCAAACCTATCGACTCCGTTACGATTCTACGACAAAAGGTGCGGACTTTAGGTGTATAGACTATGGTTTTCAACGCTTTCAATGTCAGATAATGATAGATTCATGATCTGCATGCAATTGCACATGTACAAAGTGCTTTCTATTTTCTGTTTCAATTAAAGATGTAGATTATGAAATTTTACATATTCTAGGTATTCGTAGAAAATGTCGTATACGTATAAATTTTGGAAATGTGTTTGACATGATTATTTGTTGTATGAATATATGATATATGGATAAAATACTTATTTGGCGAAAGGATTCGCCCAAATACATGTTTTACTAATATACACTATGTATGTAGAAATACTATATTGTAGAAAGTACCATATACATATATATTTTAGAGATATGGTTGCCATGATTATTTGTTGTATAAATATATTATATATGCGTAAAATACTTGCTTGGCGAAAGAACTCGCCCTAATACATGTTTGCTAACATACACTAAGTATGTTGAAAATAGTGTATGTTAAGTGTTTGTGAAAATGCTTGTGTGAGTAAGTGTTTGGATGTTGATGCCTTAGAAGGGTGTGAGATGGGATTCTCAACTACCTTAGATACATGTATGATTTCCTCCATGAGGTCGTTTACTTTAATCACTTACTTATGAAATATATGTGTTTGTATTCCTATTTATGTAGTGCTTTATAACATGCTTTATAATATGCTTTATGATATGCTTGTTAACATGTTCAAATGATTGTATATTTTATTTATGTAAGGCGTATGTTTAAATTCATGTTTATGTTGTATGATCTGTCATGGGTGATGGGGGAGTGGAGCAACGAGTACGTGCAACAGCCCTAGCAGCCCTAAACGGATAATATCAGACTTGGGTTGTATGATTTAAATTTTGATTCATTAATGCTTTAACTATCTACAATTGAATGCGATTGGAGCTATGATTATAGTCCAGACAATCGGTAACGAAACTGAATGCGTGGTGAGATTCATTTACCATGTGAGATGTGTTCGACGAACCGAGTCGTACTTCAGTTGACGATAGTGGTCGGCCATGTGAGGTGCTTATGCACTTCATGTCATTAAAGAGGTGATGGGGAGTGGTCTAACTTTGTGCGTAACAGCCCTGGCGGCCTCTGCAGTGACCTAGAAAATACACCATCGTCTGAGATTAACTAGGACTGACGACCCTATAATGGATGATGTTTGAGAATGATACAAGGGAGGTACCTTAGTTTCCCAATCCTGCTGTTGGAAATGGACTAATAAATACTCGGTAATCATGCTCATCACGCATTGCATGTGCCTAAAAGATGTGGAGCACTGAGGGATGAAAACATGCCGCGAACGTAAGATGGTGTCACATGAGGGTGGTTTGGCAAGGGCATACATCATAACTGTATTCATACTTGCATTAATAAGAGTAGTTAGGAGTGTTTGGTTTTACTACTTGACTGGATTGATAACATGTTAACCTATGCTTTACTGTTCCACTGAGTTGATCACTCACTCCCACGTTACGGACGGTGTTGTACACACCAACCAGATTTGTTGAGTTTCAGGTGATGGCGATGCTTATGAAGCAGAGCCGGACTACTATGATGTGGAGGAGGAGTTCTCCTACTTGTAGCTCTCTGACAGGTTTATGAAGACCAGTTATTGTATTGACGGGTCTATGGTACTGGTATAGAAGACATTACACTTACACATTTGGTATATTTTAGAAATGTACTTGAAATTTATTAACCTGGTAATGTTATCACACTCTGGAGACTCACCACAGTTTTTATATATTTTATATATCTATCACAGTCTTCCGCTTGCAATTTAATTGTCTCTGGAGTATAATATGCTTTTTTTTGCTTACTCTCACTCATGTTCAATACACTAATGCAGACAACATTTAATCACCATTATCTATGTTGCATAAGTGATGTTCTGGAAACTCGAGAGTTGAGTTACTACTCGACCCTCGATTTTTCGGGATGTTACAATAACGGGGATCCAACACAGTAGCAATCAATAACATCATATTCACTTTTTCAATATTTTCTCAATACTTCTCAAATTTAATCTTCATTTTCTTAGCTATGGTATTAAAGTAGAATCCAAACTGATTGACTATTCGGATAGAAAACTTTCAATGCCATAAACTTCATGAAAATATGAATTAGAAGTGACATATAAAGAATCAGACATGCGAACAGTGGCATCATAGAATTTCTGCAAAAATTTTGTAAAAATCTGAGCATCATCCCAATCACTAGTGGTAGGAGGTCCATCATGAAGTTCTATGGTGAAATGTGAATCTTCCTCTTCTAATCTCTCAAATGCTTTTTGAAACTTTGTTGTAGCATCTATCATGAGATATGTGGAGTTCCACCTGGATTGAATATCTAGGCACAAAGAACGTTTATATGTTATCCTCTCTTTCTCTATACATGCCTTGAAGCATTGTTCTCTTTGTGGAGAACTCAAAACATACCTCACTACCATACAAATTCGAGTTAGTGAATCTTTGAATTCAATTAACTCATATTTCACAATTAAATTAAGAATATGTGCACAACACCTTATGTGAAAGAATTCGCCACCTAAAATGAAAGTATCACTCTTCTTAGACATATTTCTCTTCAAATATGAAATAACAACATCATTAGAACTTGAATTATCCACAGTAAGTTAGCATAGTTTCTTTATACCCCCATTCCATCAAACATGCCTCCATCGCTCGACTAATTTTCTCACCTTTATGACTAGAAATCACACAAAAGTTTAAAATTCTTTTATACAATTTTAGTCTTTATTAATAAAATGAACTGTAAGGCACATGTAAGAAAGGTTCTGCACTTAAGTCCATGAATCCGAAGTGAGACAAAATCTTTAATTTGAGTTCACTAACAAATCCTTCAATTTTTTCTCACTCACAATGTCATAACAACCCCTTACCATTGTAGTATGTGACACTATTTTGAAATTAGGTTGCATTACGCTACAAAAGTAACAAAAACCTTCATGCTCAACAACAATAAAAAGGCAACTCATTTACGATTATCGTTTTTACAAGTGCTTCATAGATCTTGGTCAAATTTTCAAACACCAAGGGTACTACCACCATCTTCTGATAATGATTGCATTAATAAAAGTCTTTGTTTCTTATCTTTATTGTAGGAAATCTTAGGACACTTTGAGATTGTTTTTCTCAAAGAGTAAGTCTCATTCTCACTCGGCCATGTGTAAGATGAATTACACTAGTTACATCTAGCACCTTTCGCTTTTCCATCCCCGTCAATTACAATTTGGTAAAATGATCCCCAACATCAGATTTACTGAAAAGGCCTAGCTATGATGTCCTAGAGGGGGTGAATAGGACAATGCCAAAAAAAACTTATAATAGTGGAATTAACAAGAATATGATAGCCAAAGTAAATCAGAATGCAGGAAAGTGAAACAACCTCAAAATTTAGATCTTAAGAGGTTGATACAAATGTTGTTCTAAGGACAACCTTTCACACCAAAAACCAAAGTTTATGGTGGACAACCTTATTTCTAGAAAGATCTTTGTATCAAATCTCAAACCAAAGAGGAATAAATAAATAAATACAAACTGAATTGAAATAAATTGTAATCACAAATGTATTGTTCTAGGGACAGCCATACACCATAAAAATGGCAGGGCAACCTTGCTGGAACAACTTTAAAGGAAATTTAAATTCAAGTAGATAAAGAAATAGCAGAAAGTAAATTCTAAATTATTACAAAATTCCCACAATGCTTGAATTAAATGATTACAACATTACCACCACACATACATCCCACAAATGAATATTAAAGATTAGAAATGTAAATCATTCAACCACAACACAAGGGATTATAGTGGTTCGCCTGTGTGTTCACCAACTGTTAAACAACAGCCACACAAAATGCTACTCTACTACTCCTAATATCCTCACACAGGGGATATTAGCATTCACTAACAAAATAGGTTTTCCCAGGTTCACAAAAACCTTTACAATTGGTGTCTTTGTCTGTGGGCTTACACACAAAAAAAAAACCCCACTTCTGAGTTTCCTGGCTCTCCTCAGATAACCAATACAACAAGATTTTTCTGGCAATCTCTTAAAAGAAACCAAAACAGAAAGGAATTTACAATTAAACGTAAAATACCTGATTATCTCCTTCGTTGTAGCAGCCCAGTAGAACCAAATCAGAGTAGATGATTGAATGTCCAAGTTCAATATCCAGTACTCAATTACAATGGTTCTAATTCAATAGATTTTAATTAAATAAACCAAGTAGGGCTTGCCTTAATTGATTTGATTCCAAAGAAAGGGGATAACAATTCCTCTTATCAGATTAGATTGGAAAGCAGAAACAAATCAATTAAATAAAGCTAAGGAAAGAGAATATTAAATAAGCACACTTAGCTTAGATAAAGCACAGAATTATCTTTCAGAAGTTCGACGAAGATTGACTTGAATGGATTAATTAATTCGATAATTTCTTCTGAGATTCGTGCTCTATTTATAGGTGAGCAGATCGTATCTTCGACTGGTCTAAGTAGCTCTTCGACTAGTCGAAGAAATAACAGATTTGAAAAAAAATCGGCGCGATAAGCTTTGACCGTTCTACGACTGGTCGAAGGC
>JAJHSJ010000010.1:37688623-37859789 GCA_021015155.1 Magnolia officinalis
ATGATGAATGATAATGTTGATCTATCTTCGGATAATTTGGGTGATTCCGGACTGGATTTACACTACTCAACTGATAGTCACTATTTTACTACTAACCGATCATTTCAAAATAGTCCAACCCCACCTTTGGCTTCTAAGACAACTTGTCACACCCCAAACATAGAAACTGGGCTCACAGAATTCTCGATCGCCGAATCCGGCACTGATAACCTCTGTAGTTCCCCATTCTCGGCTCCCAACACCCATATGCCAAATTCTGATCCTGGGATCCTACAAGGAGGATTTTCAATATAAATTTTTTTTTATAATGGAGCATAACCAAGTCACAAAACAACATCACCACATATCCACTATAATGAAACATTTGAGTACAATGCAGAAAGGAAAATACAAGATGATCTAAAAGCTCCAAAATGATCTGATACGTGCTCTTGTCTCAGCACTGCTGCGATCCAACGTCACCTGCATGCAACGGTAGTGCATAAGCTTACAAAAGCTTAGAGGGTGTGTGCATGTGTGCGCAATACATGGACCAAGCATACAGATTAGAGTAAGCGTAAATGCCGATAAGTCTATGAATGTTATCAGCCATACCAAGGCTATGCGATGCAAGGCCTACGTATATCATAACCTGTTCAAGGTACTAGCATATCGTATATCCTAAGGCGAGGTCCCCTGCAAGGATGGTGGAAAGTATCATCATCAATGGAGGCCCAACAATTTGGGTTTGCCCAATGGATATTACTGATATAAGTGGGGGCCCAACGGTTTAGGTTAGCCCACTAGGTAAGGGTGGACATGGGCTTGACAATGGGCCCTAGGAAGCTTAGAACAGTGGACATTTAACCACCATTGTGCTAAGGTGTGGTCCGTTTGGAAATCAGAATCAGAATCATAATGAGGCTCTCGACCCTCCAATTATCTAGGAAATGGATGGACAACGCGTGCCCATCACTCATACATGGTGGGCCAGCATAAGGCGGTGGGGCCCACAGCCTAAAAATGGATAAACAGTGTGTATATAACACATATATCATGGTGGCCCTCACACATACAATGGGCCTCATAAATAATCACAAAGGCCTCATCACATGGGCCTACTATACGTCACAATGGGCCACTCACACGAGCCTAATATACATCATAATGGGCCTCTCACATGAGCCTAATATACATCACAACGGGCCACATCTCTTGGGCCTCATATACATCGTAATGGGCCGCAATAATGGGCCTCATTTTCCTCAAGTGGGCCCACCGTTCTAGATGGACCATTTATCTATTTTCAGAGATCATTTTAGAGCATTTCCCAAAAAAAAAGAATCATATCAAAAGATCATCTAGACCATACCACAAATAGCAGTGGAGATAATGATTTTCACTGTTAACATTTCACAGGGCCCACCTAAACGTTTATTTTCCATCCAATCTGTTCATAAGGTCACAAAGACCTAAATTAAGAGGAAAATCAAATTTCATATAGATCCAAAACTTCCGTGATCCCAAACGGGTTTCAATGGTAGGCATTTAATCCTCCACGGATTTTTGCAGTGTGGTCCACTTGACAGATAGATTTGTCTCATTTTTTTAACTCAATCCTTAAGATGAACTCGCAAGGTGGATGAACGGTTGGATTTAACACATACCTGATGATCAGGCCCACAGAACTTGTAGACATCAAACCAGCGGTTCATCCAATAGATGGACAGTCTGGATGTAAAACAGATGGACGGCGAGGATGTTAAATAGATAGACGGCATGGCTGTAAAATAGTGAATAGCATGGATGAAACACGTACATCTCGGTGGTTCCCACCGTCCAGACAGTTGGAAGGTGTGAACATAAAATACATACATTCTGGTTGATCCCACCGTCCAGATGGACGGTGAGGATATAACACTTACATCATTGTAGGACCCACCGTCCATAAGCTGGACGGTAGATGCAACACCTGCGACAGGTGTGGTCCACGTCCCATGGACGGATGGTTAGATAAAAACTTATATTATGTGGGACCCACATAACTTGCTGACGTCATGCAGTGAGACCCACTACTGGACGGTTTGGATATAGCATATAACCATGATCAGACCCACAGCTTATTGACATAAGTATTGCAGCTATTGCTACGGGTGCTGGCCCACCGTCCATCAGACGTACAGTTTGGATATAAAACAGATGGACGGTGTGGGTATAAAACATATATATGGTGGGTCCCATCCAGATGGACAGACGGCGTGGATGAGATCCATACATTAGGTGGCTCCCAGATGAACGGTTGGGATATAACACATCCCTCATGATCGGACCCCCCTCAACTTGCTAACGTCCATACAGCAACTGATTAGCTGCGTGAGACCCACAACTTACTGACATCCATACAGCAGCTAATAATCTGCGTGGGACCCACAACTGGATGGCGTGGATACCATACACACATCACGATGGGACCTTGCGGTGGGCCCCACAGCGTTAGAGAACACGCTGGACAGCATGTTGTCCAACGGTGTACTCCACTAGAGATTTGAGTATGTCTCATACATAAGAGACTGGAAGAACGTTGTGAATGCATCCTGCATTAAGGTACGGTCCATGTAAGTGGCCCAATAAGGTTTGGATCAAACTGAAATTTGTGTTCTCCTTCATGCAGGCCTGTCCAGATGGACAGGCAGCAAGCCCGTCCGCTAGACAGTTACATATGATAAGGTGGCCATCAAACAGGGAAAAAGAGGAGAGAGAGAGAGAGAGAGAGAGAGAGAGAGAGAGAGAGAGACGTGAGGTGGGGGAGCTCCATGACTATGAGCTCCCGTAGATATTGCAATACATACATCAAGATGGGTCCCAAAATAGGTGGGCCCTAAATAAAAAATCTAGGGTGGAAATCCCATTTCCACCACAAATTTCAAGGTCTACATGACCTAATACAAGATGGATAACAAATAATATCATGGTGAGGTCCATGGAGAATGGACCCCTCATGGGTAACACATGCATATCATGGTGGGCCATAGGCCACACCTTGGGTCCAAAATCAAATCCCTACCATTGATCGGTAGGCCCCACTTGCCCCATGAACAAAGATCATCATCTACACTTAAGATCAACCACCTATGGTCCTCTTCTTTAGCTCCTTGGAATGCTAAGCTCCAAAGCTCACTCTTTGATGGAGGATAATGAAGATTGAAGGGTTAGATGGTGAGATTTGGGGGTAGGAAGTGGGCATCGATCTTGGGTTCTTTCTCTCCTTAAGATTTTCTCTCCTTAGTTGCTTGGAAATGGTAGAGAATGAGATGGGATGGAGTGAAATGAGAGAAGAGCGATATGTGTAAGAAGGATGGGATGAGAGGGATAGTTGTGTAAGAGATGTATGGGTTGTGTAAGAGAAATGTTGACTTTGTGGGTAGCTTGTGTAAGAGAGGTGACATGTGAGGTATGGGTGTGATGGTTTGAGTGATGGGTTGAGTACTTGACTAGTGATTGATTGATTGAAGTGATGGGTTGTAGAGATTCTCTTAGTATTTGCAATACGTGGCTTTTCCTTGAATTAACGCGGGCCCACAACTCTTGGCCTAGGTATCGCATTGGTAAGCAAGACACAACGTTGGAACCGCGCTGACCGCACGGTCGCTAGGGTACAAGTCTCGGGTTGAGTCGACTCAGATCTATGGGATGTGACATAGGGTCGTGTGCAAACATTGTCTAAAGATCACAGGTTGCCAAAATTTGACGGGGAGGATCGCGAGAGTCTGCCCAACGATATGGTCTAGGATATGGGCCTTACTGTGAGGCCCATATCCTGGCCCGTACTGTTCCGTAGGCATCCGCGATCCTCCCGGTCGAATTTCGATGACCCGCGATTTATTATCAATAGTTGCGCCAACCTTAAGTCGTGTCCCATATTCCAGAGTCGGCTCAACTCGAGACTTGTACCCTAACGACCGCGCCGTCGCCGCAGTTCTGATGTCACGTATTACGCGCCGAGGCGATACCCAGACCAGAAGATGTGGGCCCCCGTTCAGTTCGAGAAAATGCCGCGCATGTGCAAACCAAAGAGAATCTCTACAACATGTCCAACCAATCAATCCCATCAATCATCCATCCCCAAGTACAACCACCCCTCCCCTAAAGTCAACTCTCTCTCTTACAACTCATACATGTCAAGTACACACCCATCACCCATCCCTCTCTCTTACAACCTCTCTCTCATCTCTCTCTCTTCCATTCTCTCCCAAGCAAGAGAGAGCAATCTCCCATGGCTTTCCAAGGGAGAGGAGAGCAGCTAGTGTGGCCCACCTCCCTACCACCCAATCCCACCCTCTATAGATCATCTCGATCGTTGATCGCATCCCTTGGAACTCTAGATCGTGTTGGCAGAAGAAGAAAGAGAAGATCTTCGGTGGGTGATCTTATTATTTGATTTTATGATTTGAGGGACCACTTGTTATGGGACCCATCATGGTATATGCATTGTATAGGGAGGGCCCATAGTGGCGGGGTCCCGCCCCTTCTCATCTCTCTCTCTCTCTCTCTCTCTCTTTCTCTCTCTCTTTTCCTTTGTATGGTGATATGATGATGAGGTGTGTAGCCCACCTGGTATGTGTGTATGGTCCACCATTATGTGTTATATCCATGCCATCAAACCATTTACATGTGGGACCCATCTTGCTGGACTGTCCAGCGAATGAGCTTGTTGCCCGACCGTCTGGACAGGCCCGGATGAGGAGAAAATGCAAATATCACCTTATCCCATTGTCGTGGGTCCCACACATGTGGATCCACCCATGAATGCACACCCCCTTACACCTACATCGTCCATCCATCAGCGTCCAGACCCTGGACGCTGGACACTTTTCATTTATATAAACTAATATATTATTATAATATATATAACTTATTATATATATATATATGATAAGCCCACGTGGGACCCACCTGTTTGAGAAATATATATAATATAAATATATATTACGATGGGCTCCCTGATGTATGAGTTTCCTCCATGTTGTCTGAGCATGGGTCCCACGTGAGGGCTACATGATATATATGACTGATCTTCACCGTCTAGACTGGACAGTGAGTCACACACATGATATATGTGTTTTTTTCCATGCAGCCCAACAGCGTGGGCCCCATACACGTGTAGAATCCACCATGATGTGCAAATCATGGCGCCCACCCTGATGTACTTAAATCCATGCCATTCCATCTAGGCATGAAATCTCTCCCACGTGTGTGGGATCCACCTTGATTTATGTATTTCATCTGCACCGTCCAGACGTGTTGGACGGTGGCGCCACCAGATGTATGTATTATATCTAACACCGTCCATCTGCTGCTGTGGGGCCCACCTTGCACATGTGACACATGTGAGGTGTGAACCACCTTGATGTAAGTGTTTCTAATCCACACCATCCGTACTTGAACGGTGGAGTAGCCCACCATGATATGTGTATCTTATCCTTGTCGTCCTCCATTGTTGGATGTGTGGGGACCATCACACGTGTGGCACACGTGTGGGTGGGACCCACCTTAATGCATTTATTCTATATCCACCACGTCCATCCGTCCTTGACAGTGGAATGGATCCCACTATAATGTATGTGCTTATGCACTCTCCCGTCCATCATTTCAGCTTACGTGGGGCCCACCCCACACATGCTCCAACGTGTGGATAGGACCCACCTTGATGATATGTTGAATATCTACTCCATCCATGGCAGGTGGGACCCACCTTGATGTAATACTCTATATCCACCTGCCCATCTGGACTAGTGGCATGAGGCCATCATGATGTATTGCTATATCCAAAACGTCCGTCCGCTTGAGGACGTGGACCCCACTTGAATGTATGTGGTTCTTCAGCCATCCATCTATCCAGGGTGGTGTGGGAACCCGCCGTGATGTATATTTATGTATTCACCACGCCACCTATCGGCATGTGGGGTGCACCATGATGAATATGTTTCAACCATGTTGTCCATCTATTTTGTTAAACCATGGACTACCCCATTTGGCCCACTTTATATATATATATATATATAATATATATATATATATAATAATATATATATATATATATATATATATATATATATATATATATGAGGCCCACCTATTGTATGAGGCCCATTGTGTAGTATTTGAGGCCCAGAAATCAGATCCATGTGATGTATTTATGGCCTTTGAATGAGGCACAATGAGATGTATTTGCAGCCCATTTGACGAGGCCCATGTGATATATTTAAGGCCCATGTGATGGGGCCCACCTGTTTTGTATTTAAGGCTCATGTACGGGGCCCACCTATTGTGTATTTGAAGCCAATGTGATGACACTCATCATGATGTATTGAGACCCATGGGTTATGGCCCATCGTGACACATTCAAGGCCCAGGTGGTGCGGCCCATTGTGATGTATTCGAGGCCCATGGGACATGGCCCATTGTGATGTTTTTCCAGCCCATGTGATGTGGACCATAATGGTGTGTGCTAGGCCCATGTGATGCGGCCATGGGCCTACTATATGTTTGACCTTATGTGGGCCACCCCTTGGGGCAATGTTGGTTGAATGTCCACATTGATGGGCAGTGATGGTTAAATGGCCACATTGTGACCTTCCCTTAAGGCCTAGATAGGCCCATTCTCACCATTCTCTAGTGGGTTAACCCAAACACTTGGGCCCCATTGATATTGCTTGATCCATCATCGGCTGCCTATCTACGGACCCCGCCTAGCGTCAAGGCCGATTCCGATTGTCGAGGCCGATTATCAAGGCCAATTCCAATTATCGATACTGATCTGATTATCAAGGTTGATTCCGATCATCGAGGCTGATTATTGATCGATTCTGATTGACGTGACCGATTACCGATTTCAATCGATTCCGATTGTCGTGACCGATTGTCGATTCCGATCGACGTGACCGATTTGCCGATTCTAATATCATCGATTCTGATTGTCATGACCGATTGCTGATTCTGATTGATGTGACCGATTTACCGATTCTGATTATCGATCAATTCTGATTGTCGTGACCGATTGTCGATTCCGATTGATGTGACCGATTTGCCGATTCTGATTATCGATCGATTTTGATTGTCGTGACCGATTGTAAATTCCGATTGACATGACCGATTTGCCGATTCTGATTATCGATCGATTCTGGTTGTCTTGACTGATTGCCGATTCCGATTGACATGACCGAATTACCGATTTTGATCGATTTCGATTGTCGTGACCGATTGCCGATTCCGATCGACATGACCGATTGCCGATTCCGATCGACATGGCCGATTTGTCAAGGTCGATTCCGATTGTCGAGGCTGAGTATCAAGGCCGATTCCGATTGTTCAGGCTGATAGGCTGATTTCGAGTATCAAGGTCGATTCCGATTGTCAAGGCCGAGTATCAAGGCCGATTCCGATTGTTAAGGCCAACTTCGATTGTCAAGGCCAATTTTGATTGCCAAGGCCGATTGTCGAGACCTATATGATGTACATGCGACCCGTAGTTGAGGTCCATTGTGATATGTATTAGGCCCATGATGCATGACCCTTTTGATGTATTCAAGACTCATGTGTAGGGCCCACATGTCATGTATTTGAGGCCCATGGGCAAGGCCCATTGTGATGTATTTGTGGCCTATAGGCAAGGCCCATTGTGATATGTATTAGGCCCATGAACAGAGCCCACCTGTTGTGTATATGTGGCCCTTGAGTAAGGCCCATTATGTTGTATATTAGGCCTTTGTGTGAGGCTGTGAGCCCATTATATGTTTAGCTCTATGTGGGCCATTCCTTGGGGGCAATGTTGGTTAAATGTCACATTGTCGAGGCCAATTGTTGATGTCGGTTATTAATACCGATATGAGTATGTGACAGCATAACATCATGATACATGCCCATACGCATCATCTGCATATTTGTTATGAGATTGGTTGACCATTGCATATGTCATTGGACAGATTATTATGAGACTCCTTGATAGGTGAAGGTTATCTCACATGAGTGCACGATATGCGCACGATTGATGCATGACTGGATTGTATGACTTATGTATCTTGCATCGTGTGTTGTGAGTACTGTACACCCTAGCGATATCAGGGCCATAGCCTCCACAGGCATATCGTGGATGGCTAGATAGGACACCAAAAATATTTAGTTCTAGCATATGGGCGCCATAGATGTCCCTGGGTGAAAATTCCTAAACCTCCGTGGCCAGGAGACGCCCCAACGTCAAGACCGAGTGGATATATATGAGCAAATGAGGGCCGAATACCAGGAGGCCGCGTCTCTCACTGTGTCATGGTCGGTTGGGAGGGGGTGTGGCCTTACCCACCCAAGGGTAGGGGGCATAGCTAGGCTGAGTTTGACCAGCTCGTAAATGGGTCCGCTATCAACATGTCGGGTAGATATTGGCTGACTACTGGCCAGGTAGATGGTGAGATCTCTTCCACTTGCATGGTTGCGAGTCAGTGGGCGGCGATTGCATATAGAGTGTGCTAGACCCCGATGATGATCCTAAAGATGAACCATACTGATATGTGGACTTATTGATTAGGAGTTGTATACACATTCATTTATTCATTCATGCCTTGCATCGCATAGCCTTGATACGGCTGATGACACTCATGGACTTATCAGTATATTTCCGCTTACTCTGATATCGTATGATTCATGATCTTGTTAGCATTTTCGTTTATTTCGATAGTGTGTGATTTATGACATCGTACTGCATACTCGGCACTTATCTTGCTCACACACTTTCACCACCCATTAAGCTTTTTATAAGCTTATGCACGATAGATGCGTGCATGTGGCATTAGGTTGCAGCAGCGTCGAGCATGCAGCGTGCAGTGGTCTTCTGGAGCTTTGACTTCGATATATGTATTTCCCTTTTAGCATTGTATTCAATGTTTATATTAGTGGATATGTGATGATGATGTTGCCTTTGTGATTTGGGTATACTTGTGGTTATGCTTATTACGAGTAAAATGTACATTGAAAAATCCTCCTTGTAGGATCTCAAGATCAGAATCTGGTGTATGGACGCTGGGTGCTGAGAATGGGGTACTACGGAGGCTGTCGGCACCATATTCGGTGATTGGGAATTTTGTGAGCCCGATTTCCGAGTTTAGGGCGTGACACTTATAGCTCTCCCCTCCTAATAAAAAATTTTGTCCTCAAAATTTATATTTTCACGCAACTAGACATAACTCATAAGGGAAGAGAAAACAGAATGTCATATATAATTAGAGACAACATACAACATATAATCAATCATCGAAAAGATGGGGATAGCGCTCTCAAATCTCAGTCTCGCACTCCCAAGACGCCTTGTCTACGCTATGATGACCCCACTGCACCTTCACCAAGGGAACGACCTTGGTACGAAGGACCTGCTCCTTCTGATCAAGGATATGAACTGGCTACTCAATGTAAGAAGTGTCCTCACGAACCTCCAACGGCTGCCAATCAATAATTGGAACAATGTCTGACCCACACTTCCATAATATTGATACATGGAAAATGTTGTGGAAGCCAGACAACTAAGATGGTAAAGCAAGTCGATAAGCCACCGCGCCAACGAGCCCGGTGATCTCAAAAGGTCCTATCAATCTCGGGGCAAGTTTGTCCTTCACTCCAAAATGAACCACACCCTTCATGGGTGAGACCTTGAGATACACGGTCCCTAACAGCAAACTCCAAGAGACAATGCCGAAGATCAGCAAAACTGTTCGGCCGGCTCTGAACTGTCTGCATCCTCTGCTTGATGATTCGATGGCCTCTGATGTTCGCTGCATAAGCTTAAGACCTAGGAGATGCCACTCTCCAACATCGGTCCAACAACTCGAAGATTTGCACGGTCTGCCATATAATGCCTCAAAAGGAGCCATGCCAATGGTCGCCTAATAGTTGTTGTTATACGCGAACTCAATCAATCCCAGGTACTCATCCCAGCTACTCGAGAAGTCAATCACGCAAGCCCGAAGCATATCCTCAAGGATCTGGTTGACCCTCTCGGTCTGCGAATGATACGCGGTGCTGAGCTGCTAAACAAACTCCATCACCGTCTGAAAACTCCTCTAAAATGAGACGTGAACCTCGGGTCTCGGTCAGAAATGATCGAAACTGGAACGCCATGCAGTCTCACAATCTCTTCGATGAATACCTTGCAAGCTGGTACAAAAGCCAGGTCGCACGAATCGTAAGAAAATGTGCCGACTTTGTCAGACGATCAATGATAACCCAGATGGTGTCGTGACCGCACTGAGTCCTCAGCAAACCCATGATAAAATCGGTAGATACGTGCTCCTACTTCCACAACGAGACGCTCAACGGCTACAATGAACCTAGGGGTCTCTGATGATCAGCCTTAACACACTAGCACGTGTCACACTCGGCCACAAAACTGGCAATCTAGTGCTTCATCCCCGCCCAAAAATACTATCACCTCATATCACGATACATTTTCGTTGAGCTAGGGTGTATAGAAAACCGTGATGGATGTGCCTCTGTAATAAGATCTCTGCACAACTCAAGAATATCTTGGACACATAATCGGCCTCTGAAGCAAAGTCCACCATCAAAACCAATCTGTCAATCTGACTGACTCTCAGATGCTACCTTTGCCCGATAACTTTACAATGACTCATCTGCCTGTTGAGCCTCGATCACCCTTGCGACAAGAGAGGGTTGAATCGACAGGCTCGATAACTGCACAATAGAAGACTGCAAGCCGATCTCAAAGTCGAATGCTGACACATCCTCAAGCATCTTCCACTCCTGAATCATCATGTGCGCCACCAGGCCTCGTGGCTGATGGCTAAGGGCATCCGCCACTACGTTCGTCTTGTCTGGGTGGTACTGAATATCAAAATCATAGTCCTTCAAGAGCTCCATCTAGTGCCTCTGCCTCATATTCAACTCGGACTATGAGAAAAGATACTTCAAGCTCTTGTGGTCAGAGAAGAGCTCGAACCTAACCCCATAAAGATAGTGCCTCCACACCTTCAGTACGAAGATAATTGCAGCCAACTCTAGATCATGCGTGAGGTAGTTCTGCTTATGGACCTTGAGCTGGCGAGACTCGAAGGTCACCGATTTTCCTTGTTGCATCAGGACAGCACCCAAACTAATATGTGAGGCATCAGTAAAAACCACGAATCCATCACTCCCATAGGGAAGAGTGAGGACAGGTGCAGACATCAGATGGTCCTTTAGCTCTGCGAATGCCTACTCATATGCGTTGCTCCAAACAAACTCAGCGCTCTTCCGAGTCAACCTGGTCAACGGGGCTGCAATACGGGAGAATCCCTTAATAAAATGCTGGTAGTAGCCCGGCAAACTAAGGAAACTGTGGATCTCGAACGCATTCGTGGGCTGGCTCCACTGACGAACTGCGTCAATCTTCGAGGAGTCCACTACTACTCCCTCCCTCGTCACTACGTGACTGAGGAACTTCACCTCCTCCTGCCAGAACTCGCACTTCTCCAGCTTCGTATAGAGCTAATGTACGCGGATGGTCTATAAGGTAATCTCCAGATGCTCTCATGCTCCTCACGAGTCCTCGAATATATCAGAATGTCGTCGATGAATACCACAACAAACTGATCGAGATACGGAAGGAAGACCTCATTCATCAACTGCATGAATACTGCAAGCTCATTGGTCAGTCCGAAGAACATGACGTGGAACTCAAAATGACCATAACGCGTCCTGAAGGCTGTCTTCGAGATATCCTCCTCTCGGACCCGAACCTGATGATAACCGGACCGTAAGTCTATCTCTGCGCCTCCTACAGCCAATCAAATAAATTATCAATCCTCTGGAGCAGGTACATGTTCTTAATCATGACCTTATTGAGCTCGCGGTAATCTACGCAAAGCCTCGACGAGCCATCCTTCTTTTTCACGAAGAGTACCGGCACTCCCCACGGTGAACTACTTGGACGGATAAAGCCTAGCTCACGCAACACGTCCAACTGCTTTTGCAGTTTCCATAACTCCAATGGTGTCATACGATATGGGGCCTTTGAAATAAGCACGGTACCAGGCACGAGGTCAATCTGAAACTCGATGCACCGACGAGGTGGTAACCCCAAAATCTCCTAGAACACATCAGGAAAACCATAAACGACCGGTAGCTGGTTGATACTTAAAGCAACGAACTCCTCAACAGCCCACGACAACAGGCAAGAAAGCTGTTATCCTCTGGGCTCGGCAACAAACTGGAACTGCAACACGCCGGGTATATACAACGTGACTGTCCTCGCGAAGCAGTCCAATATGGCGTGATACTTAGCGAGCCAATCCATGCCCAAGATGACATCAAACTCGGACATCGGCAACACAAACAGATCAACAGGCAAAAAGATATCCCCAGCCAGAACGGGACAAGACGAGCAAAATCAGCCCAATACTGCACTCTTCCCCAAGGGCGTAAATACCGACAAACCCTTATGAGCATACTCTAACAGCAAACCGGTCGATCAGTAGAAATCCTCAGCCATAAAAGAATGTGATGCACTAGAATCAAATAATACACGTGTTATGCATGTAGAAATAGGGAGGGTACCCTCGACGACCCCTCCTGATGATTAAGGGTCCTGCTGGGCAGCATAAAATCTGCCCTGGGCCTACTGGGGAGGTACATGCCCCCTTTGAGGTCTCTACTGCTGTGTTGCCGCTGTGGCGGCCTGATCTGCTGCCTCTACTGCTGTGGGGGAGGTCTCGGAAGTTGGTGCTGCGATCGCTGCAGGTGCTATGGGGGCTACTGCAGAGGCTGATGTGGTGCTCTCGGATGCTGCTACTACGGATGGGGACACTTGTGCCTACGATGTCCTGTCCTACCGCATCTAAAACAAGTACCTGAGAACGATTCCGGAGGTGTTGCTGGGGGTGTCACTGGTGTTCGGAATGCTGGGCGAGTCATACGTCGTTGCTGTGGACAATGCCGCTGTTGTCGGGAACTACCGGAGGGTGCCTTCCTCTTCTAGTTGTTGAGGGTCATATATTGCATATTAGACCCCAGTTATTACTTGGTTTTACGTACATGATAATGCTTAAATGTTCTATTTTAATCATGTTTTTGTTGCAAGGTGAATTTAAGAGCTTTGACTGAAAAGGGTGCTAAAAGCATGGATTTGATGCTCAAGAATCACCAAGGCAAGAGATGAATTTTAGGAGACCGAGATCAAAGAATTCACACGCCAAAGATCCGAGAAAACCAAGTGATTAAAGATAAAGAAGCCTGAAAATCGTCCTGAATACAAGATCACAGGGTTCCTTAAAACTTTATATCTGGCCTGAGGATCATAAAGTAACCATACATGTAAAATTTCAGCCCTCGGATCTTTGTAGAAGTGGTCCAATGGAGTGTATTAGCCACTAAAGGACTATCTCAGCCATCCTTGGCAGATTGGGGCCAAATTTAACCGGTTGAAAGATCTTGAGAAACGAGGATTTATGGTAAAATTTCACTTCTTTTATACGGTGGAGTAGGGAGGAACGAACGACAGAAGTTCCTAGAAGGGAGAGTGGCAAATTTGTAAACAAACGCCACATGCATGCACGTGAGCGGAATAGATGTTTGCTTCCATGGTGGGCATTGCTTCGTTACCAGTGGATGGTGTGACCCACCTAGAACTCAGATCTACTTCATAATTTGGCTTATGAGCCAACACATTATGACAAAGGTGGTGAAGGTTGTGGATCTTTCAGAAAATAACCACATTGGGGCCTACCATCACTAGAATTTGAAAAGAAAACAAAAGGAGTTTCGCACACTGACGTGTTACGGAAGGAAGTTTTCAACGTAAACTCCACTCTACATTTCGACAGTGTGGCCCAACTAGAACTCGGATCGGCCTCATATTTTAGCTAATGGGCCAACACGAGGTGAGAAAAGTAATGGACGGAGTAGATTTCTCTTATTTAACAAGGTGGGCCCCACTTCATGTAGTCGGTGTACATAGTGGGATATTAACGTAGTACACGGAACTCACCATTCCAGTTAAAGTCGGTTTTAACTCAACTCCTCGCCAATAAAGGAAAGATTTCTTTCTGTTTTTCTTGCGAATGTAATAAACGGATGCACGTCTGCTTAGAGGACGTTGTGGGCCCATCATCATGGACCATATCCTTGATCCACACCATCCATCAGGTAGCCTGGACGAAACCGTCCTAAACCCGATCTATTGCACGTGGGGACGTATACCGATGTGGACAAAATCTCCGGCCGAAAGAAACCCTCTACACTGCAATGTTAACTGATGGTGTCCGTTTGTAAATTGATGTAGCCCACCAGCACTACGAATTAGGGGACATCAGAAAACGGCGTCCCATTCGACCCAAATCGAGTCCTGTACAAGGATAATGGCCAGAATCCACTGTGGCAACCCTTGCTAATCTAGATCATCCTCCAGAACTTCATCACAGCAATCCTTGCTAAGATGGACCATTCAAAACGGAGCAATAAAAGGACCGATCTTGTCACGCCCCAAACTCAAAAAACAGGCTCACAAAATTTCTGATTTCCGAATCCGGCGCTGACAGCCTCCGTAGTGCCCCATTCTCGACTCCCGGCATTCATATGCCAGATTCCGATCCTGGGATCCTACAAGGAGGATTTTCAGTATGAAATTTTTTTTGTAATGGAGCATAACCAAGTCACAGAACAACATCACCACATATCCATTATATCAAAAACTTTAAGTACAATGTGGAAAGGGAAATACAAAGTGATAAAATTAAAGCTCCAAAATAATTTGATACGCACTCCTGCCTCAGCGCTGCTGCGATCCAACGACACCTACACGCAACGGTCGTGCATAAGCTTACAAAAGCTTAGAGGGTGCATGGTGTAAGCGTGTGCGCAAGGCAAGTGTCAAGTATACAATATCAGAGTAATGCGGAAATATGCGGGTAGGTCCATGAATACTGTCAGACGTATCAAGGATATGTGATGCAATGCATGAATGCTATCGGCCATACCAAGGCCATATGATGCAAGGCCTATGTAGCCAATGTCATATGTGAGATGTAAAGCAAGCATGTCAGTCCTCATCAAGTACACATATCAGTACAATTTTCTCTCTGGGATATCACCGGGGTCTAATACACTTCACACTGCTGCCACCTCCCTAGCCGCACAGCCTAACAATGGAAGAGACTACACTATCCGCCTGAACAGTAGTCTGCCAATACCTACCCAACTCGTCGATAGCGGACTCATTTGTGAGCTGGTCATACCCAACCTAGCTTACAACCCCCTCACTCGGGCAAATAAGGCCGCACCCCCTTCCAACCGACCACGACATAGTGGGAGACGCGGCCTACTGGTATTCGGCACTCATGCGCTTGTGTATCCACTCTGTCTAGACGTTGGAGCATCTACTATTACCAAAAAGGTTATGGGACTTTCACCCAAGGATATCCTAAGTGCCCACAATGCTAGAACCAAGTATTTCCCGTATCCAATCCGGCCATCCATGATGTGACTATGGAGGCCACGACCATGATGTCACTAGGGCGTACAATGATCATGTCACACATATGTGAAATGCATGGGTCACACCATCTAGTCATGCAACAATCCTGCGCGTATCGCGCGCTCATGTGGGTAGCTAGTATCAGTGAGTCCCATGAATAGTCTGCCAATGGCATATGCTACGATCATTCACAACTCATATCAAGCATACATATGATGCATATGGGTATGAATCATGAGTTACACTAAGCATATTATACGGTGATGAACTATCCTCACAACGAAGGTGGGCCTAGACAGCCTACACACAACCAATATGGGCCTATCAATGGGCCCCAAGGAAATTACAATGCAGATATTTAACCAACATTATTCTTACAATGTGGACGTCAAACTAACATTGCTCCCAAGGCATAGTCTGCCATAACATCATTACATAAACCATGGTAGAATTACACATTACAATGGACCTTATATACATCCCACTGGGCCTCGGCCCATGGGCCTCAAACACATCAATGAGCCGCATCACGTGGCCTCATATATATCAAGGTGGGCCTTAACAATGGGCCTCATACATCACATAAAGGTAGGCCTCAACAACGGGCCTCATATATCATAACGGGCCTAATCAAATGGGTCGAATCAGTGGACCGAATTAAATGGGCAAGTCGAATGGGCCGAATTAGTGGGCCGAATTAAATGGGCCAAGTCGAATGGGCCGAGTCGAATGGGCCAATTCAAATGGTTTGAACACAATTCATCTATTTCTAGAGGTCAATATAGAGTATTATATAAAAATGAACCATATCAAAATATCAACTGGACCATACCATATCTAACCGTAGTGATAATGATTTTTACGGTTAAATTCCAGTGGGCCCCATCACAGGATTTATTTCCCATCCAGCCTATTCATAAGATCACAAAGACCTGGATTTAGAGGAAAAACAAATATCATATTGGTCCAAACTTGGTAGCCCAGGGATTTGGTGGTGGACGTTTAAACCTACTGTTTTCTGTAATGTGGTCCACCTGATCCTAGATCTGTCTCATTTTTCTTTTAGTCTCAAGCCTTAAAATTATCTATTAAAATGGTTGGATGATTTGGATGCAACACATGCATCATGGTGGGTCCCATAAGGATGGACGGCATAGATAAATCACATACCTCATGGTGGGGTCCACACTGATGGAAGGTGTGGATTACAATGCATACGTAAGTGGGTCCCACGTGGGGCCCACCATAACGTTTGTTTTCCATCCAAATTGTTAATAAGGTCACACAGACCCTATTAAAATAAATAAATTTTTATATTTATCCAGAACCTTTGGGACCAGAGGGTTCTAATAGCAGACGTTCAATCCCACCACTGTTTGCAGCGTGGTCCACCTAACAGACAGCTTGGATATAGAATAAATACACCAATAGTGGGTCCCACCATCCAGTCATCTGGACGGTGTGGATCCCACACGTATATCATGTGGGCCACATCCAAAAGATGGACAGTCAGAGGGATGGATGGACGGATGCACATACATCACGGTGGGGGCCTACGGCTGGGACCCATGGTCCATGACCTCTCCAGCACACCGCAGCAGCAGCGTCCTCTGGACGTGCAGCAGCAGCGCCTGCTGCATTGGTTTTTTTTTTGTTTTTTTTTTCTTAGGGATTTTTCCTAGGTAGGGCCCGCATCTGGTGGATCCACTCCACCCATTGGATCCCATGGCTCGAGACCGTCCAAAAGAGCCCAATATCCAGTATGTTTTGGCGAGTAGAAATATCAAGGTGGGCCCTAACAGCCTTTAACAGTCAATATTGTTGCTTTCTATGGTATGGCCGGCTTGATTATCGGATTAGCTTCATTTTTGGGCTCAACACCTAAAATGAGTTGGCAGATGGAATGGACGGCGTGGATTAGATTCACGCATCAAGGTGGGGCCTACATGAGCAGCCCATGTCAAAGCTTTAAATCAAACTGATATTTTTTTTCTGGTGGTTAGTACACCACACTGTCAGTTCACACTTCACTGCATGGCCACGGGACGCTGGACGGTTTGAATGCAACACATTCTTAAGGTGGGCCCCACCTACAGACGTGCTACAGGTGGGCCACCAAATGGCTGGATGGTGTAGATAAGACACACATCAAGGTGAAGTCCATCCGGGTGGGCCACACGGCCACATCATCACACCAAAAATATGAAAGAGAGAGGGAGAGGGAGAGGAAGAGAGATAGAAAGAGACACATGGGATGGAGGGACGCCGACACTATGGGCCCTCCCTTCCATACATCACAACATAAATCGAGTGGGTCCCATTACATGTGGACCCATCGTTCAAAATCAACGGTGGAGATCCTTTCTCTACCAAAATACAAGGTCTAGATGACCCTATTCATGCAAAGAAAATAAACATCATGATGGGGTCCATGAAAAATGGCCCATCATGGAATGATCATGAGGATCAAGGTGGGCCATCGGCCACACCTAGGGTCCAAAGTGAGATCCATACCATCAGTCGATAGGCCTCACTTGGCCATCATCAAAGCATTAAATCTAGGCTTATAAAGCACCCACCGTTCGATCTTCTTGGTTCGATGGAACGTCAATCTTCTTGTGTCTCACTTGATAGAAGATGATGAGAGTTAGAAGGGATAGGATGATGGATCTTGGGGTGGGAAGTGGGCCACACACATCTCACTTTCTCTCCTTAGAAATGCTTGGATGTACACTTTTTTTGTCTCCTTTGTTGCTTGGAAAATGTGAAGAGAAAAAGAGAGAGATAGGATGGTCGTAAGAGAGGTGATGGATGTAAGGTGATAGTTGTACTTGGCTTGAGAGTTGACTTGGTAGGTTGCTTGACTTTGAGAGAAAGAAAGCATGGGTTGTGTACTTTAATTGATTGATTGATTGATTGATGGGATGGGTTGTAGAGATTCTCTTAGGTTCGCAAGTGCGCGGTATTTCTTCGAGATAAAGGTAGGCCCACATCTTCTGACCTGGGTATTGGATTGGTGCGCGAGACGTGGCGTTGGAACCGCGGCGACAGTGCGGTCGCAATGGTATAAGTCTTAGATTAAGCTTACTCAAATCTACGGGATATGACTTAGGGTCGCGCGCAAACATTGATTATAGGTCGCGGGTTGAGGAAATTCGTTGAGAAGGATCGCTAAAGTCGACGGAACAGTACGGACTAGGATACGGGTCTTACAGATCTTGCCTAAGAAGACTGAAAGAAATGCGAAAACTAAGGAGTTGGTTCCGCTGCATTAACATGCTACTACCTATAAAACGCTTTCGCAAAGTTGTGCGTAATCAGCGTGATCGGACCACTGATTTAGTGGGCCAGGGGTCAACTAACAGTGATCAGAGACGCTCAAAGGATGGACCCAATGCAGACAGGGGTCGGAACCAATTTACTTCTAAAACAGGGGATTAATGAGTTGATTAAGCATCAAATAATGGGACTAAGAACGGGAATAAGAGGATGATCGAGAACGCCCATCTGATGGGCTAGTACCAAGGAAATCTGCCCCAAAACGCTGATCGGACAGAGAAAAAGAACCATATCTCTGGTTTAGATCGGGTAATATCATTACGAACCACCATCATCCTATTGTTGTGCAAACATGGTTGTGCAGAAGGACTGCTGCGCTCGGGCAGTCTATAAAACAGGACGGGAGAGACAGCATTGGGGATAATCCTTGGAGGTGAAAAGGCAGAGAGAGAGAGAGAGAGCGTGGAGACGGCGGTTGTCAAAAGAGTTCTTCCTTCCCTTCTTTCTTTAATTTTCTGTTTATAATTTTTTTTAAGAGATTATAGTTAATCATGTCTATGGTTGGCTAAACCTCTTAGCTAGGGCTAAGAGGTGAAGCTTGTAGCATGATTTTAATGGTTGCTTTGTCTTGATTCATGTTTTTTTGAACTCTCTTGGATTCTAGTTTGATTATGAAAGAATATTTTTAGTTTTTAATGGTTTGCTGTGACTCAAATTACAATAGATCTGCGATAGCTTGAGATATCTTCTTTTCCTGAATTGAGATTGTGAAATTAGTAGGTCCTGTTGTTCACCATCGTCCCATGGGCATGGTAGGGTGACGGAATCCTTCTTAACTTTCACGATTCTCTTATTATTGGTTGTGAGATTGGTAAATTGTTGTTGTTTGCCATCGTCTCCTGGGCATGGTTAGGTGATGGAATCACATCCAAATCTTCACCACTCTTATCTATTAATGATTAGATCCATGAGAAGTTCAAATATCTGATAAATCTCTTCTTACCAACTGGATAATAGTGGACTCCAATTCCAGTTGTGTCCTTAAATTATGCAAGGAAGCTTCCCAATTGCTACAAGTGGATCCTTGGCACCCTAGTTACCACCTTTGAATTTTACAAGTTTTAGTTAAAGTTATTCACCATTATTCCCTTAAAATTTTCCTAGTTTAGATTACATTTTCGTCTAGTTCTAGTTCTAGTTACTTTTAAAATATGTACAAGGTTCAGTCCCTATGGATTTGACCTGGGTCTTACCGAGATTATTACTACATCGTAACCCTAAACTTGGGGTGGTGAACACTGGTCTCCTCTGCTGTCACGAACCCTCTGCGAATCAGCCCAATCCGCCTCTTAAACCTGTGCCCTCTGCATTACTTGCTCAAACGTCGGGAGCATGTGTCTGACAACACGGCTCCTGAGGCCAGATCGCAAGTCGTTCTCAAAGCGGCGGGCCTTTTGCCCCTCATCATCAATCAGATATGTTACGAATCTGGATAGCACGATGAATCGAGCCTCATACTGCGACACGGATATGTCCCCCTGGACCAGAGTCTCAAACTCTGACATGCACTGCTGTTGAACATGCTCGAGAAAGAACTTCCGGTCGAACCGGTCTACAAAGTCCTCCCAGGTCCACTCCAAATCGATCGCCTCGCCCTGAAGAAGAAATACAGCTAACGGGACCCATTGTTGAGCCGTACATCTCATGGTGTCGAATATCTTCTCCACCTCAGAGCGTCATTGCTCTGCTGCAGTCTGGTTTAGCTCGCCCTGGAAGCCTGGGGGATTGTGCTATTGGAAGTATCAAAGAAGGGCGCTCGCACGATCCTGCTCTGCTTGGGATGACGTAACAGCGGGATGCCTGCCCTACCCCGGAAAGATAGTAGTCATAGCCTGCAACATCTGTTGAAGCTGATCCGCACTCATTGATACGATCGGGACGCCGCTGCTCTCGGATGGGGGAACCGGAGTAGCTCGGGCCACTCTCCTAGGCGACATGTCCTATAGGAAGGAACATGGGTCTATCAACCTTGAGAACTCTCAAAGGCGTACACGTTCAGGATCTATGTCAGAAAATTGCTAAGTTATTTGGACTCGGGGACTTATCATTATAAGTTCATAGCAGATATGATGTGATCATCAGGTATTCCCAATTATACTTTGATACCAACTTTTGTCACACCCCAAACTTGGAAACCAGGCTCACAGGATTCCCAATTGCCGAATCTATCGCCGCAGACGCTCCGTAGTGCCTCATTCTTGGTTCCCGACACCCATATGCCAGATTTCGATCCTGGGATCCTACAAGGAGGATTTTCAATATGATTTATTTTTTTTATAATGGACCATAACCACAAGCATAACCAAGTCACATAACAACACCACCACATATCCACTATAATGAAACATTTGAGTACAATGCGAAAAGGGAAATAAAATATAATAAAAAAGCTTCAAAATGATCTGATACGCGCTCCTGCCTAAGCGCTGCTACGATCCAACGTCACCTGCATGCAATGGTCGTGCATAAGCTTACAAAGCTTAGGGTGTGTGCGTGTGTGCACAATGCATGTACCAAGCATACAATATTAGAGTAAGCGGAAATGCGATAAGTCCAAGAATGTTTATACCATACCAAGGCTATACGATTCAAGGCCTACGTAGCCAATTGTCATATGCAAGCATACCAATCCTCATATCAAGTATATATATCAGTACAGTTCCTCTCTGGGATCATCACGAGGTCTAGTACACTCCACACTGACTGCCACCTCTCTAGCCGCACAGCTCAGCGAGTGGAAGGGACCACACTAACCGCCTGACCAGTAGCCTGTCAATACCCTACCTGCCCGACTCATCAATAGTGGACCCATTTGTGAGGTGGTCAAACTCAGCCTAGCTTATAACCCCCTTACTTGAGCGGATAAACCCCCCAACAACCATGACACAGTCAACATCCCTCGGGGTCCATAGTGTTGGAGCATCTCCTGATACCAAAAAAGGTTCTAGGATTTTCATCCAATGACATCCTATGTGCCCACAGTGCTAAAACTAAGTATTTTCAGTATCTAATTTGGCCATCCACAATGTGCCTTGGAGGCCACGACCCTGATGTCGCTAGGGCGTACAGTGAATCATGTCACATGGAATGCGAAATGCATGAGTCACACCATCCAGTCATGCATTCTCAGCCCAATAGTGTATGCTATGATCAAACACTCCTCATAACAGGCATACAAATGATGCGTATGGGCATATATCATGATGTTATACTAAGCATATTCTCAATGTATTCTACTAGGCTAAGTATACTAGCATGATTATCAGATATAGCAGGCGATGATCAGCCTTAACCGGTATGCTACTTATAAGAGTAAGGGCTGAACAATACGCCCGCTAGGCATATAGAAGTCTATATGGAATGGTCCATGTTAGACTATCATAACCTATTCAAGGTACTAGCTTATCGTATATCCTAAGGCAGGGTCCCCTGCAAGGACGGTGGAAAGTATCATCATCAATGGAGGCCCAACGGTTTGGGTTAGCCCACTAGGTAAGGGTGGACATGGGCTTGACAATGGGCCCTAGGAAGCTTACAACGGTGGACATTTAACCACCATTGTGCTAAGGTGTGGTTCGTTTGGAAATTGGATTTGGAATCAAAATGAGGTTATCAACCCTCCAATTATCTAGGAAATGGATGGACAACGCGTGCCCATCACTTATACATGGTGGGCCTACATAAGGCGGTCGGGTCCACGGCCTAAAAATGGATAAACAGTGTGTATATAACACAGATATCATGGTGGCCCTCACACATACAATAGGCATCATAAATAATCACAAAGGCCTCGTCACATGGGCTTAATATATGTCACAATGGGCCTCTCACACGGGCCTAATATACATCACAATGGGCCTCTCACATTAGCCTAATATATGTCAAATGGGCCGCATCTCTTTGGCCTCGTATACATCGCAATGGGTCACATCTCATGGCCACAACAATGGGCCTCATTTACCTCAAGTGGGGCCCCCATTCTAGCTAGACCATTTATCTATTTTTAGAGATCATTTAGAGCATTTCCCAAAAAAAAAAATGAATCATATCGAAAGATCATTTGGACCATACCACAAATAGCAGTGAAGATAATGATTTTCACTATTAACAATTCACAGGGCCCACCTAAACATTTATTTTCCATCCAATCTGTTCATAAGGTCACAAAGACCTAACTTAAGAGGAAAATCAAATTTCATATAAATCCAAAGCTTCCGTGATCCCAAATGGGTTTCAATGGTAGGCGTTTAATCCTCCATTGATTTTTGCAGTGTGGTCCACTTGATAGATAGATCTGTCTCATTTTTTTAAAACTCAATCCTTAAGATGAACTCGCAAGGTGGATGAACGGTTGGATTTAACACATACTTGATGATCAGGCCCACAGAACTTGCAGATGTCAAACCAACAGCCCGTCCAACAGATGAACAACGAGGATGTAAAATAAGTAGACAACGTGGCTATAAAACAGGTGGGCGGCATGGATGAAACATGTACATCTTGGTGGTTCCCATTGTCCAGACAGCTGGACGGTGTGAACATAAAATACATACATCCTTGCTGATCCCACCGTCCAAATAAACGGTGAGGATATAACATTTACATCATTGTAGGACCCACCGTCCATGGGCTGGATGGTAGATGCAACACCTACGCCAGGTGGGGTCCACGTCCCATGGACAGACGGTTAGATAATACACATATTATGTGGGACCCACAGAACTTGCTGACGTCATGCAGTGAGACCCACTGCTGGACGGTTTGGATATAACATATACTCATGATCAGACCCACAACTTGCTGACATAAGTACTATAGCTATTTGTTGCGAGTGCTGGCCCACCGTCCATCAAATGTATGGTTTGGATATAAAACAGATGGACTATGTGGGTATAAAACATATATATGGTGGGTCCCATCGAGATGGACAGACAGCGTGAATGAGATCCATATATCAAGTGGGTCCCAGATGAACGGTTGGGATATAACACATCCCTCATGATCGGACCCCCCTCAGCTTGCTGACTTCCGTACAACAGCTGATTAGTTGCGTGGGACCCACAGCTTGCCGACGTCCATATGACAGCCAATTAGCTGTGTGGGACCCACAGCTGGATGGCGTGGATACCGTACACACATCACGATGGGACCCTACAGTGGGCCCCAAAATGTTGGAGAACACGTTAGACAGCATGTTTGTCCAGCGGTGTACTCCCATCCGAGATTTGAATCTGTCTCATATATAAGAGACTGGATGGATAGTGTGGATGCATCTTGCATCAAGGTGGGGTCCACGTAAGTGGCCCACCAAGGTTGGATCAAACTAAATTTGTGTTCTCCTTCATGCAGGCCTGTCCAGACGGACATGCAGCAACCCTGTCTGTTAGACAGTCCAGCAAGGTGGTCCATCTTGTGGACGTTTGGATAAAATATATATGATAAGGTGGCCATTAAACAAGGAGAGAGAGAGAGAGAGAGATGAGAGAGAGAGAGAGAGAGAGAAGAGAGAGAGAGAGAGAGAGAGAGAGAGAGAGAGAGAGAAGAAGAGAGAGAGAGAGAGAGAGAGAGAGAGAGAGAGACGTGAGGCGGGGGAGCTCCGCTACTATGAGCTCCCCTAGATATTGCATACATACATCAAGATGGGTCCCAAAATAGGTGGGCCCTAAATGAAAAATCAAGGGTGGAAATCCCATTTCCACCACAAATTTCAAGGTCTACATTACCTAATACAAGATGGATAATAAATAACATCATGGTGGGGTCCGTGAAGAATGGACCCCCATGGACCCCTCATGGGTAACACATGCATATAATGGTGGGCCATAGGCCACACCTTGGGTCCAAAACGGGATCTCTACCATTGACCAGTAGGCCCCACTTGCCCCAGGAACAAAGATCATCATCTACACCTAAGATCACTCACCTATGGTCCTCTTTTTTAGCTCATTGGAATGCTAAGCTCATAAGCTCACTCTTTGATGGAGGATGATGAAGATTGAAGGGTTGGATTGTGAGATTTGGGGGTAGGAAGTGGGCCTTGATCTTGGGTTCTTTTTCTCCTTAAGATTTTCTCTCCTTAGTTGCTTGGACATGGTAGAGAATGAGATGGGATGAGTGAAATGAGAGATGAGTGATGTATGTAAGAAGGATGGGATGAGAGGGATGGTTGTGTAAGAGAAATGTTAACTTTGGGGGTAGCTTGTGTAAGAGAGGTGGCATGTGAGGTATGGGTGTGGTGGTTTGAGTGATGGGTTGAGTACTTGACTAGTGATTGATTGATTGATGTGATGTGTTGTAGAGATTCTCTCGGGATTTATAATGCGCAGCGTTTCCTCGAATTAACGCGGGCCCACAACTCCTGGCCTGGGTATCGCATCAGTGCGCAAGACATGACATTAGAACCACGGCGACAACATGGTCGCTAGGGTATAAGTCTCTGGTTGAGCTGACTTAGATGTATGGGATGTGACTTAGGGTCGCGCGCAAACACTGTCTATAGATCGCAGGTTGTCGAAATTCGACGGGGAGGATCGTGTACGGAACGGTACGATCTAGGATACAGGCCTTACACTACTCGTAGCGGTAGCTCTTTTAAGAAAGGGACGCGACCCATTCATTCCTGTGAGGTACTCGGTGCATTTATAGATAATGTTGCCAATGCAATGCGTGAAATTGACATTCGCATGAGTAACAGTAAGGGCGTCAATCGAATGATTAGAGTGTTAAGTGCCTTAGAAGAGGTAGAATGACTGACACAAACCGACCTATTCAATGTCGGTGAATTACTCTCCAAGGATGAGTGGTTTGCTGCCATGTTCGTTAACCTACGAGGACAAGATCGCTATGATTGGTAGAAAAAAGTTGCCCAGAATGTATGGGGCCCACCTGGTGGAAATAATTCGCCATTAGTTCACACACCACTCATCCGTATGTTAGTCAAGACAATTTGCATTTTCAAGTTTAGTTTCTGTGTGTTTTAGTAAAAGATTTATTTAGGATTCGCTTAAACGGTACGTTGGATATTTGGATATGGTATTAGCATAAGTGGACATGTAATATTTTTAATTATTGTTGTGGTGGATATGATGTTTAGACATTTTGGACTCATATAATTTTCTATACCATTTTATTGGTTTTTTTTTTTTTTTTTTTTAATTTAAAATTTTTTATTTTATTTTAATTTTAATTTTAATTTTTTTAATACTATTTGCTTACTTAAAGTAACCTTGAATGCCCATTGGTATGACATATGTGTGTATCCTTGTATTAACAATATTGTATGTTTTAATTGTTAATGATGATGCCGAAGGAAAAGTATTATGTTGTATATGTTAGTCGTCGTCCTGACATATATACTTCATGGGAGGAAGCACGACTGCAAGTCGAAGGATTTAGCGGCAATAACCATCGCTTATTCACATGTTTGGAGGATGCGACGAAGGAATGAGAGCATTTTTTGAGCCCCTGTACATCAATTAAATCAGGCCAAAGACGAACGGTGAAGACGTCACTCCTTACCAGCATAGAATCCTACGTAAATATTTGGACGCCGAACTCAGACATCTCAACCCAACCTCAACGTCAGACGTCAACAACGGTTACACAAAGTACATCAACAGAAGACTTGAATATGACATTCGGGATGCCAACAATGGTTTCAGAGGGTACATCCACAGATGACTTAAATCCGATCGTTGGGACGACCTTTGTTTTCTTTTTCATTTCAATCATAGTTTTTATTTTTGCATTGTATGTGTGATCAAATTGTAGGAATTTCACTGACGCTGTTTGCATGGACGTTGTTATCTATTGCAACTTTTAACTTGGATGACAATACTCTGTCTTATATTACATGTTTGTGTTCAAGCTTAGTATGTCTGAAATCCATGATCTATCATGTGATGGGGCACAATTTTTCTTCAATTCTCTCACATGCATTAGGTGTTAGTATAAAATAATTGCCAATGTGAGGCGATGGTGTACCATATATGAACAACAGGCGTGGGTTGTGTACAATCTCATCCATCCCGAGTTTATTTGCAAACATGATAGGGAGAAATGGGATATAACTTTTGCAATCCCGAGTCCACTTCCAAAAATGAGTTTAACAATCCCAAGAGTATTTGCAAAATGACTTTTGTAATCCTATGGTATCTTTTTCAAACATGACTTTACTCTAATCCCGCGGTATAAAAGGTAATCCATATCTTCCAAACATGGTATTAAAAAGGCATGGGATATATCAAATCCAGACACAATACCTTACACATGCATTAATCGCTAACTTTTCAATTCCATCTACTTTAATCCCACCTAATGCAAGTGGCCAAGCGGGCTATTAGTGTTTGTATAACTCAAGCTCCGTACCGAGCCCAATACATCTTACCCAGCTTCACTTAATGTCCGATTGGTCACGGTAAGTCGGTTAGGGCCTGTTTGGACGGGCAAGGTGGATTGTATTAGGTTGTATTAGGGTGGATTGGAAGGAGCAATCCCGGGATTTGGCCGGGCGTGCCAAACAGGCAGAGGTTGGATATAGCAATCCCATGGGATTGCCAGCAATCCACTGACATCACCATCATTGCCTTGAAATTCACCCAATCCCACCCAATCCCTCCTAATCCCAAACTATTTGCCTGGGACATGTTTGGATAGCAGGAGCAATCCCAGGATTGGCCGGTGTAATCCCAGGATTGGCCAGGTGAGCCAAACATACTCACGGTGAGTTCCCTGGATATAACAATCCCACTGGATTGGCACCAATTCACTGACAGAGCCATCATTACTTTCCATCTACCCTAATACAATCCAATCCCACGGGATTGGCCCGTCCAAACACGCCCTTAAACCCGCCTGACTTCCAGCCCTATTTTAAAACCCGGTTACTTTACGTTTGCCAAAGAATCGGAGGATTTGAGATCTTCAAATCCTCCGGATCCAAATCCACGGTGCCAAACAATGCCTTACATTAGGATATGGGATTCCACAGTCTGGATTTGAATTTGAATTTTAATATCCACGTGTACATTGTGTGTCGGTGTCAGCGCCTGCGGATCAACTATCTCCCTCGGACTAGGTAGGAAATATATGAAGCTTTCATTTCTTGGACGGGCAGCAACATCAAAGAAGACGAGGAAAGTGCAAAAGCCATACCGCACCCAATCCCAGCAATGGCAGCAGAAGAACCCCAGCAACATCCGATCACTGAGGAGAAGAAGATGAACGTCTCCCTAAGCATCTGGCCTCCGACGCAGCGCACCCGTGACGCCGTGACCAACCGTCTGATCGAGACCCTCTCATCACCGTCCGTCCTCTCCAAGCGCTACGGCTCGATGCCTTCCGAAGAAGCATCATCGGCCGCACGCGTCATCGAAGAAGAGGCTTTCGTTGCCGCGGCGTCTCTCTCGAACAATGCTGCCGCCGAGGACGACGGGATCGAGATCCTTCAGATCTATTCCAAGGAGATCAGCAAGCGGATGCTGGAAACCGTTAAGTCCCGGGTGACGTCTGCTTCCCCTGCGGAGAATTTGCAGACGCAGCCTCCCGCAGTTGCGTCCAGTGAGGAGATCTCGTCCGGTGGGTCGGAATCGTCACAGACCTGATATTGGCTGTTGGTATGTTAGTGTTTCTGTCGAATTGTTCGGATCTTGAAATCAGCTTCTCTCTGTCTGTCTTTCGTTGAAGTTTTATGAATTTGGTGCACAATCTATGAGATTCATGCTGAGTGAATAGATTAGGTTTTTTATTTGTTACTATTTTGGATTTTATTTGATGATGCCGCGTAAGGGTTGTTTGGATGGTGATAAATGAGGCGAGTTGTAAATGATTTACTATTTACAACTTGCGTTAGGATGCCCTAAAATGCTTGTAAACCACCTTTTCCCGCTTTTCATTTGCTAGCAAAAAGCTGGGATTTCATTTGCTCGCAAATGATTTACCAGCAAGAAGCCTACAAGGGCTCCCGTTTTTTTTTTTTTTTTTTTGGAATGCCGGGAGATACACACCTCTCTCTCTCTCTCTCTCTCTCTCTCTCTCTCTCTCTCCACTGTATTGAGAATTCTAACGGCTCTCTCTCTCTCTCTCTCTCTCTCTCTCTCTCTCTCTCTCTCCAACGGCAGCAGATCTTGCTACTGGCCTTATAAAAGAAAATTTGAATTGGTGGGTTCATTTCTATGGCTCACCTACTGCTTGGTTTTATGTGAGGATCAACCCTAAGCTTTAGTGAGATGGGCTGAATCCAATTATCCACTTTAAACTCTACTCTTATATGCCGTTTGAATGTTTTTTAATGAATTACTTCTCTAAACTATCATAATTACAAAATATAAACCATTTAAACTGGAAATGATTTACTAGTAAATCATTTAAGGGCCGTTTGGATGCCTATAACATTTCTAAATGATATAGGCACTTGAGTCGTTTTTCAAGTTACCTGTATCTTTGATACAGGTAATGGTTGGAATTTTTGAAATCAAAATTTCTGGGAAGAATCACAACTTGTATTGAAGAGGCCTACCTACATTTAGACGGAGTGAAGGCTGAGTGACCATTGAAGGCTATAAGCGGCCATTGAAGGCTATGAGGCAACATTCAGATGCAATGAAGGCTACTAGGTTTCCATTGGAGAGAATCGTAGCTGTATTGAAGCCGGTTGGTGGCCCTTTTGCTATATAATCAGCTTCTCTCCCTCCAACGTCTCCATCTCCCTCTCTCAGTCTCCTTCTTCCTCTCCCATCGTGCTCCAGCAAGGTTGCCCTAAGAAAAACCCTTTTTTTTTTTTTTTTTTTTGCATTGGTGTTGATGGACACTGTTTGGCTAGGAGGTGTGGGTAATGGTTGGTGGTTTGTGGGGCCCACCATCTTGTATGCGTTTTTATCTATGACATCCATCCATTCTTTCGGATCATTTTAGGGCTTGATTCCTGAAATGAGGCATATCTAAATCTCAAGCGGACCACACCACAGGAAAACTATAATAGGCAGCTAAAAGTGACTGCTACTGATGGTGCTATGTGGGCCCACCGTGATTTATGTGTTATATCCATGCCGATCCATCCATTTCTGATTATTATTTTAGGGGATCAGCCCAAAAATTAGGACCATCCCTCTCATGTGGACCACACCACATCCACATTACAAGCATTTCGAAAATGTGGGCCCACTTTTATGGCCCACATGTTGATTAGTTTAGCTTAAGAATCGGTCAAACTATTCATTTACATGGGATGAGCTCAATAAGATGTAATACTTTTATCCCAGTTTTTTTAGTTTTTTTTTTTTTTTTGTTAATTTCATTTTTCAACGATTCCTTACTTCAAGCTCTAGTTGATATGAATATACAACTTATTACTTGTAACTAAGTTACATGTTATCCAAACACAAAAACTAAGTTACTTGTAAAGTTACAACTTACATTCAAACAAGATCACCTGTAACTTTCTTTCACTTCTATGTAAGTTTACTTGTAACTTACAACTTAAAAAACTTACAGGCATCTAATAGGCCTTTACAACTTAAACCATTTACCACCATCCAAATGACCCCTAAAGGAATTAAAAGTGCAGACTCTGTGTGTGTGTGTGTGTGTGTGTGTGTGTGTGTGTGTGTGTGTGTGTGTGTGTTTAATATTTCGATAAGTGTGGGCGTATGGAAAGAGGAATATTTGTTAGAGGTTGTTTGGTGTGAGAAATGGAAGCGATCCTGTTTCATATCCTTCTAGAAGCAAGCGGGCTGTGCTGATGACAGCTTGGCATTTGGCCATCGTCTGGTTGTGTGCCTACATTTCTGGAAATGCCCGCCAATCGGGCCTGATCGGCGACAGCACGTCACTCGGCTGTCATCTAATGAGAATACCTCTCTTGGAACGCCATTGTTTCTCAGAAATTCTGAAAGTGACAGGGTTTTGGAAATGCAGGGAGGTGCGCAGCTCTCCCTATAAAGTAATCGTATTTAATTTTATTGTGTATTTTACGCATCGGATGATCTTTCACAAGTTAGTTGATGCATCACAACACACGAAAAATGCAAAATACATATCTAGCCTCATGGATCATGTTGTGGAGGAGATAGGATAGGATCTTATGGTACAGGTATTACCCAACAGTGAAGCCAGATTGAGCCTATCAGTAGAATGTTGATGGGAAAGATGACATGCCTGTTTGGACTCCATGTGCAGCACATTGCATCCACCTGATGCTGGAGGATATCAGAAACTTGAAGGAAGTGAAAGAAATAGTTGAAATATGAAGGTGGACATTAAAATCTGACAACTTTTATCAATCAATCTTTGTATCGTACTCCTTGGACAACCCAGAAACATAGAGGGCAGACTTTCTGACCAGCCATGCCAAGTATCTCCCAAAATCAAAGATTTTCTTCCACCCTAAGATTGTACATAATCCCCTTTTTACACATCTTCCCTCCGTTTTATTCTCAAGCCCCACCCAAGAAATACTTCTCACACCCTAGACACACTCCCCCACAGCTCTATTCAGATCTCAATGCCCATTCCTCATCTTATATCTGTTACAAGGTGTTCCAAAACGGTAATGGTGGCTGTAATGGCCACCACCGTTACTGTTATGATACGGGCTGTAATGGCCGTTACAGCCCCTGTATCGGCTGTTACGGCCTTTTTTTATTTTTTGAAAAAAACCGTTACCGGACCGTTACGGGTCCATTATGGGACTGTTACGGCCGTTTCGACCCCGTAACGCGTAACGGTTATGACCATTAATACCTTGAACCTATCACTTTCATTTGACTGAAGCTATGGCCCTTGATAGAGTGGAAGGCAGAACAAGATTCATGTAACAGACCTCCAATTAATTGGGACAAGGTTTAGATGATTATGTCCTCTCCCTACAGTGTGTTGGGTTCAATATCAAATCTCCACCACTATTTCTAAATGCAGCTCCATTTCTTTCTTTAGGATTTCCAATTCCTAACACTCCACTCACTTGGAGCCAGTTTTTTACAGTATAATTTGTGCTTTATTGCTTGACTGAAAGTTTTCTGGCTTGTTTGAGTTTTTTCAAGGTTGCAAAGGCTTGGACATTCAATAGCTTGGAATTGTACTCCACACCAACTTCAATCCACCTCTACCTATATTCACCCATGAAGCCTATGAGTGTGTTTGGATTAACCATTACAACTGTATTGTAATGTGAAAGACATGGCTGTATTGATTTCAAAGGGTGTATTGGATTTCAGACTGGCAGCAGTCGGACGGAATGCTCGTTTGGATATTGATGAACGTAGGTCTGGTAACAGATGTATATAGTGTCTGGTTGTTCGGCTAGGTAGGTTGGAAAGTTGGAGTATGACCCGAGAAGAGTAGTTGGTGCAAAAGCACCCTGTCTTCAGGGTCAGGTGCAAGTTCAGGCTTATGGATGGTGGGAGCTGCAAGCTTAAAGAAGCTATGGTTATGCTGATGTGGCAAAGTCATGTAATGTCTGGGTAAGTAAAGGAAGTGAGCATGTATTGGCCTATAGGTGCTTATTGTCATTCTCTGCCGAGAAGTGGTATGACTGTCATCCTGAAGGGTGCTCGCCACACCCTATGGGAGACCATGGCTACAAGGTATGATCTGTCACTCAATGGGAGGAGCAACATGTCTTTTTCATGCACCATTAGGAGAGGATCACGGTCAGGTTGAACCCTCATTATTCTTGCACTAACACAGTTGCAAGAATTCTCATCTCTCTGTAGAGACATTTAAATAATCATCACAACAAGGAGATTCTGAATTTGAGATCAGATTCTCTCTAACCAGGTGAGATTGATGCAAAGAGAAGAAGAAAACCCTGTACTATGCGAAAACCCTCCAAATGGGAAAAAGATCTCTGAGAGTTGTTTCATGGATCCTAAAGAGAGTACTTGGGTTCTCCCAATAACTAAAAAGTGTATCATACCCGAATCTAACTGGGGTTTTCAGTGGTGGAGGAACTGGATTAGAAAAGGGGGATTCTAGTTTTAAGATATCTAATGAAACTGTAGCTGGAATTGAGATCTCATTCAAAGAAAGGAGAAGATGGAAGGGGTAGGTATGTGTAGAACAGCAAAGCATCCGAGTCTATAAGATTCCAATGGAGTCCCCAAGTTCAATGGAAAAGTAGCAGCAGCAACAGCAGCCACCGGCAGAATAAGACAGCATGGCCAGTTTGGATGCCAAAACAAGAGGCTGATATCATACTGACAACAGCCCATCAATGATTCCAGTATGATTTTAGTCTTCGACCATTAGAAATGCATGAGCCTTTGAAGCAATTTTATGGTTCCTCATGTGAGCCCCACTCACGCTTGATCAGGAGAACACATTAGGTTTGATTACTCATAGAAGGTGCCTAGTTATAAGGGTTAGGATTACAGTAATCCAAGGGCTTAAAAGGCTTTTATTTTTTATTTTTCGTACAATTGCACTGATTGACGTATTTTTTCTTTAGAAAAAAATGTGCGGAGGCATTGTGTTTTGAGAAGGTATTTAAACCTTTGTTATCAATTGGTGAATTTTCTCTCTCTTTGTTTTGTGTGGGTGCCATTAATATGGTATGTGTATGATATTTGATTGCCGGGTATTTCTATTAGGTGCTGAAAATCTGTTATAGGTGCCAATTGCTAGAAATTGCATTTTGAACTTAGAATTTTGTGGGGTGGATAATTGACACTTATTGCTAGTTTTGGGGATTTTGCTGGAAATTGCTGTTACTCTAGTAAATACTCACATTTTGGCTGTAAAAATCCACCTGAATTACGTTGGATTTGATCGTGTCCCTTAATAGGCCTGGTAGTCTCATATCAGCTGCATGGTGCATCATAGGCTATAGACCAGTGTTCCAAATATTGATTGTGTCCCTTGATAGGCCTGGTAGTCTCATATCAGCTGCATGGTGCATCATAGGCTATAGACCAGTGTTCCAAATATTGATTTCAGAGGATTGCTGTTTGTTGGTTGGCCTGCTTAAACCTAGTTGTTTTAGTACTTGTTACTTTGGTGTTGAAGCATTTGGAAATGAGGAATTTTTTGGTTGATCATCAATTTCTAACTTTAATGGGTTCTATTAGATACTTCTAAGGTTTTTTTTTCACCGAACATCACAGGAATCACCACAGATTATGTGAACTAAAATCTATTGTTACAACCAGAATATCATGAATGAAATATATGCTCTGTAAGCATGGTTTTGTATATCTATTACATTATAGCCGTATCAGCCATTATGTAATGGTGTTGGTCACCCCTGTTACATGCTGCACGGTTGAACCTGTCCGTTAAGATAAAAAGGGCCATTTCAGCTTGTATTATGGGCTGATACACCCATATCAACACCTATACAGGGTTCTTATGGATGGCTAATAAAGGTCCAGTTTGAATTTTTTATTTAAAATTCTCTTGTTTTTCCAGTACTTTCTTCATTTCTATCATGAAGCTTTAAAAAACAAATTTTAGACTAGATCTACAGCTCCATAGAGGGTCAAAACATAAGATCGCGTGGGATTTGACAAATCCAAGTGGAATGGATCATTTTGCGAAGTATTGGAAGAAGGGGTAAACCGTCACTTCCGTTTTTGTTTCTTCTTTTTGTTATATGCATTATGTAATAGGCGATAAATCATGCTTTGTTTTTGTTCGATTAGAACCTATTTAGTTGAGTTTCAACAGGTCGCTGACAGAACATTCTCATCAAACAATGGGCTCATACACCACTGAATACACGTTATAAGAAAAAAAGATTATAATGTTTTATGTTTTTCCTGTTTTCCCATTATTTTGTCAAGATTTTTTGTGCTAAATTTTTTTTGGCCAATACAGGTGTGATATGGTCCAATATGCCCTGTATCATATTGTTTTTGGGCACAACCAGGGAATCAAAATAATCAAACATAAGTGAAGCATGGTTTGGTGGATTGGGTATATTTGAAATACAATAGCAGAAGAAATAGGTTCTGTTGATGTAGTTTTTCGGTAGACCCTCCACGGCTGACCCTCTAGTACCTGCACAGGTGTAAAAAAGAAACATAGGAGACCCTGGCTAATGCAGGGGGCTCTCCGATGCCTAAGTCAGGGACAAGGTCTTTTTGTAAGGTAGGGTCTTCAGAAAAGAGACATCAGTTGAATGCTAAGGTAAGAATTAGCGTACCTTTGAAGGTTGGGGATACCTCTATATATATAGGAGAGAGAGTTCGATTGAATGTGGATTCTTTTCAATATCTTGGAGATTCGTCCAGATCCAGGATCCTTAGAGATTACCGGCCTCTGAGATTACCGGGATCTGATCTTATCCTCTAAAGATCTGGGGAGAGATATTTGGGATGTTAGAGATTCTTTGGATCTGTAGCTCGGTTGTATGTAGGCTCCCACAGGCGGGTAATAACTCGGGAATAAGCAATACCGAGCCTCTCGACAGATCAGCATTCATCATTTTCGACCAATGTATAGGTCGGGAGGTCCGCATTCCCTTTAACTAGGCGCTGATGGCCTTTGATCTTATCACGGGGCGTCTTCTGGTTCTTGACCAGTCGGTGGCCGATCTATGGTTGTCCAATGGCCAAGCTATGACTTAGTTATAGCCGAGTGTTAACCGATCTGGGGTTGATCTATGGTTAACCTACATCTGACCTATGACTGACCCATGGTCGATCTATGGCCGCTCTGTGATTGACCCAATAGGTCAGAACACGATTTATCCGAATGGGCTCGTACACGTGTTCTTTGAGTGTCCTTACAGTTGTATCGACCTCCTTAGAGGTCGGCCTGTTTCTGGACGTAGAGGCTTTATCAGGTTTTAGTTTCACTGTGCTTGTGTTGGTCCAGTAGAGTTGATCCCTTTCATAAGCTGACTTATCGACTAGTCCATTTTTCTCCCAACAATGAGCCCCCCTTCTCGAACCTCCATAGGTCAGTTCGAGAAGTAAGCTGGTTGGAGCTACGTTGGGTTATACATGGACTAGGTCGAGTCATATTGTCATTAATGTCAAGTATGGTAGCTAGCACGGTAGTCGAGGCGTTATCAGTCCGTCAACATGACGTGCCGTTTCATGGCTCGAGGTCACGTGGGGTGTTAAGCCGTCTTTTCGATGATGGACTAATGAGATTGTGACACGTGGCATCGTACTCGATTTTGAAGTCGAGCAGCGCATGGGGTCCCGCCACATGTCGAGCCGGGGTAATCGAAGGGACGTCGTATGGGCTTGCATTGATGGGCGTTTATAACGCCTCCCACATGGCACGCCTATATAAGGGAAGCCCTAACCCTTAGGATTTTCCCTCCGCGTTTGTATTCCCTTCCTCTTTCATTTTCTTCTTTCTTCTTGGATGATTTTTGGCGTCCATTTCTCCTACAATCAGGCCAGCGACTTGACCATTTTTCTCCGGTGAGCTCCATCTCTCCCTCCTCATGTTTTTTTTTTTCTAAGTAGCTCTACTCGTTAATATCATGTCCAGCTCGTTGAGCTCACGGGAGGGGGTTTCTGGCGGCGACAGCTGGGCAAGCTCTTGCCTTAGGGTAATGTCAAACCCATCGTCGCTGCTGGTGATGACGATGGAGTTCGATTTCTATTCGTTGGCGTCGCGGGTGTTGGAGCAGTCTCCTGCCCAGAGGTCGACGCCCGTGGCTAGGGCGTTGAATTTATCCCCATTGCGGAGGACATCGCCCGCGCCGAGGGCATCCAATACATCTCCGGCCATGGGCTAGCGGCCATGGGGTCGCGACCCTTCTGGAGAGGTCGATGATGAGGGCCCAAGGGGACCGGTGCCCTCGACCTTATCTAAAAAAGAGTTGGCCTGGATCAGGCTCGGATATCATGTTCCCGAGTCTGTGGTCCTTCGGCTTCCTTCGCTGGACGAGCTTCTGGATCGACCCTCAGAGGGGTCTGTCGCAATCTTCTAGGTCGCGCTTTAGTGCGACCTATGGCTTCCTTTGCAGGGAATAGTCAGGCGTTTGCTAGCTCGCCCTGGCTTGGCCTCGGGACAATGATCCCGAATGGGTGGAGGGCTTTGTTTGGCTGTGCGGTCCTCTGGGCCGAGCTAGACCAACTCGAGCTGTCTGTAGACGAGTTCCTCTACTTGTACTAGCTGAAGCCGAACCATCTCCAGCCAGGCTGGTGCTACTTCTCCGCTTGGCGGAATATTGGCAGGGCCCTTATAACCGACCCTCCATCCTCCAACACAAATTAGAGAGACAAATGGTTCTGGGCTTGTAGGTGCTAGGAGACAGCCGAGCCAGAACCGACTCCCATTGTTCCTCGGGCTTTCTTTGATCCAGGTTAGCATTGCAGTAGTTGTGCTTTAATTGGTCGATCTTTACTGTCATCTGACCTTTGTCGCATGTGTCTTTTATTGTAGTCACACCCAAACATCCTCCTTTGCTTAACAACGGATCCTTAGCTTGGATCCATGATTTGCGGGCACTCGAGGAGGGGAAGAGGTCCTGGAGAACGCTTCTTCAGCCCGAGCTACTCCTCAAAATGAGCTTAGATTCCGCTCTTACAAGTAAGAGCTTTGGTAAGATCTTTAGTCGAGCTTTATGACTTAGAAATTTTTGAGAATTTTTCTGACATGTTGCTTGTGTTGTTATAGAGATGCCCGAAGCTCGGCCCTTTCTCTGTCCTACCTCAAAGGTTCATACGTCCCCTCGAGATAAAATGGCGGTGCCGAAGGAGAAGAAACCAAAGACCTCCTCTAAGGCCAAGGGGAAGGTCGGGCCTTCTTGCTTGGTCGTCCTAGAAGTCAAGGATGAGGGCATGGAGGTGGAAACCTCCTCTGGAGCGGTGGGAGCAATTGCTCCCGAAAGCGTCGCTCCTGCCGAGCTTCCTGCCGAGGCTTGTCCTGCAGAGGGGGTGGAGGCGGAAGAGAGGCGAGGAGTCCTTTGCCAGACCGTGGAGGAGGTCCTCCCATGGGTAGAGTGCCACACGGTCGAGCAGGAGTATGCTGCTTTGTTCGGCTCTCCCATGGACACGCTCCTCAGACACCTGTCGACGACTCTTCTTGGGGTAAGTATCTCATCCGAAACTGATTCGAATTTCACTTTTCTTATGGTTGCTCGTCTTCACCTTGTTGTTTTTCTTGTTGTAGTTTACCCCGTGCTTATTTAGGGCCCGTGCTGAGTTCGCTTGAATGCGGACTCAGGCGGAGGCTGCCGAAAAACAGGTAGCTCGTTCTGAAGTCGAGCTGCGAGATGCGAAGACGGCTTTTGAGGCATCTTTTGCCAAGAAAGACGAGGTAGTTGCGCGGCTGGAGGAAGCCAAGGGCTTGCATGATGAGTGTCACGCTCGACTCGTTGAGATCGAGGTGAAGCTAGAGAAGTTGAGGAAGGAGACCAAGGCTATGATCGCCATAACTTGGAAGGAGGCGGTCCAGGAGTTCGTAACGTCTCAGGTGTTCCTAGACGAGAGGGATAACCTCTTCCGTCAAGGTTACGCCAAGTGCGTGGGTCGATGAAGGAATCCTTCCCGAAGCTTGATCTCTCCACTTTTGATGAGCCGAGTCGAGCTCCGATGAGTCGGGCGATGGAGTGGCTCCTGAGGCGACTTCAGAGGTGACTCCCGAGCAACCTTCTGAGGCCTGATATTCAGCTTTTGCAAAATAGTATTTCCTTCATCATGTTTTGCTTCTCCCTTTTTCAGCTTCAGGCACTTCAAGCGCACTTCGCCCGAGTCTTTTTCAGCTACAAGCACTTCAAGCGCGCTTTGCCTGTGCCTTTTTTTTTTTTTTTGGTTTTCTATACTTAACCCTTCATAGATCGGTATTCATGTATTTTTCTAGGTTGTTACTGATGTAATCATGCCATTTGGGCCTTTGTTAATGAAAATACTTCTTTGTTTTGAATTCCAGATTTCTGAACTAAGTAGGTCGTTTTTTACTTTATACAAGTGTGTCAGTCTGAGCTTAAGTTGTAGCTTAGATGTCGGTTGAATATCGTCCATAAATTTGCTGGAACTATCTAAACTAGTTAGTTTGGATGTAGTTCAGTCTTTGATTAGACCTTGGTCGGCTGTTGATCAGATCTTAGTCGGGAATTGATCGGATAATCGTGTTGTCACTTTATTAATGCAACTCAGAATTGAATAATACATACTGAATGTCGTACCAACCCAATTCAGGGGTAATAGATCTTTAAAAGTTCGGCGTTTTACTGGTGCGGGAGCAGTTGTCTAGCTAGGTCCTCTAGTCGATATGAACCAGGTCAGCTCGTGCTAGACACCACATAGAGTCCTTCTCAGTTCGGACTTAAGGTTCCTGATCCTATCTCTTTGGTATTCTGAACGTTATCTGAAGAACCAAGTCTCCGACTTGAAATCTTCTGACCTTCACCTGTGTATTATAGAAGCGTGATACCTGTTGATGGCGAACGACAGTCCGAGCCCGAGCTAGTTCCCTTTGCTCTTCGAGGAGGTCGAGATTGAAGGTCATAAGCTCAGTATTGGCTTGTTCGTCGAATGAATCTGTTAGGGCTGTATGTAATTAGATTTTTAAGGGAGTGACTGCCTGCCTCTACTCCTTATGCCAAGGCGAAAGGGATCTCTCCAGTAGCTGTTCGGGCAGTAGTTCGGTACACCCAAAGGACTTTCGGGAGTTCTTCGGCCCACGCTCCTTTAGAATCCTCGAGCTTGGTACGGAGATGATGCTTGATGATCTTATTAACTCCTTAGACCTACCCGTTTGCTTGTGGATGTCATGGGGAAGAGTAGACATTACGAATTCTGTGGTTCTTACACGTCTCCTGGTACTGTTTGTTATCAAACTGTTTTCCGTTGTCAGAGATGATAGTCCGAGAGATCCCGAACTTGCAAATGATATTTTTCCAAACAAAGTCCATGATCTTTTGCTTGGTTATCCTTGTTAACAGCTTCGCTTCTGCCCATTTGGTGAAATAGTCGACGGCCACAACGGTGAAATTGGTTTGACCTTTACCCATGGGGAGTGGTCCAATAATATTGATTCCCCATTGGGCAAATGGCCATGGCCCGACCACTAGGGTGAGCTCTTCCGGGGGTTGCTGAGGTATACTAGCGAATCTTTGACATTTATCGCATCTCTGGACGAACTTTCGTGCATAATGCTGGATGGTTGGCCAGTAGTAACCCTCTCGAAGGACTTTGTGTGCTAGAGATTGTCCCCCAGAGTGTTTCCCGCAGATTCCTTTGTGGATCTCTCTTAGGATATATTCTGCTTCTTTAGGTCGGACACATCTCAGGTAAAGAAGGTAAAATCTTTTTATTATATATATATATATATATATATATATATATATATATATATATATAGAGAGAGAGAGAGAGAGAGAGAGAGAGAGAGAGAGAGAGAGAGTATACCATTGAGTATGGTATATCAGGCGGTTTTGATCTTCATCCGACATGCTTCTATTCGATCTTTGGGTAACTCGCCTTTCTCGAGATATTTGATGATCGGATCCATCCGGGTTGGCTCCAAGCTAACCAGAAGCACGGCGACGAGCTCGGCTTCATTGATGCTCAGTCTGGTAAGGAATTCGATCGGGATGGATCTCGAGATTTAATCTTCGTCTGTCGTAGCGAGCTTTGCCAACATGTCAGCTTTTGAGTTATCGGCACATGGTATCAGGGCGACTCTACATTTTTGAAACTTGCCGATTAATTCTTTCGCTTTTTGGAGCTAGGCTTTCATGTGTTCCTTCTTAGCTTGGTAAGCGTCGGCTATTTGGTTGACAGCCAGTTGTGAGTCGCTAACAACTTCAAGGTATTGAGCCCCCGTGTTTGCCTCCAATTTGAGTCTGACTAACAAGGCCTCATATTCCGCAGCATCGTTGGAGGCTTGAAATCCAAATCTCAAGGCATACTGTATGCACGTATGGTTAGGAGTCTCTAGGACTATCTCGGCCCTGCTTGCCTTAGAATTATATGAGCCATCAACGTAGAGCCTCCATTTGGGAGGGTCAGGTACTGTTTGGGTGTCGGACGATTCTAAGGCGAGTTCTGGCCTAAGTAGGTCAGTTATAGGTGAGCCAACGGTCAGATCTTGATTGGGAGAGCATGTTAGTTCAACAATAAAGTCGGCCACTGCCTGACCCTTGATTGCAGCCCGCGGTTGGTATTTTATGTCGAACTCTCTTAATTCAATCGCCCACTTAGTCAGCCGACCTAAAGCTTCAAGTTTTTAGAGGACTTGATGTAGGGGGTGGTTGGTCAGAACGACGATTGAATGAGCTTGGAAGTACAGTTGTAGGCGTCGGGAAGAGATTACCTGTAACGTCCCAATTTCCATACAACCAAATTATACGCACACCTAAACATATACATCTACCTCACGAGGAATATAGTGAGATATTAAACATAACAGGATCAGTGTAAATGGATCAAATAAATAAATTTCGGGGACGGAATTTTATTTAAGGGGGGCAGACTGTAACACCCCGAACTTTTCGATACTCGGGCATTGAAAGTCCTCGAGCGTTACTATAAGATTCAACGTGACATATACATGTGTACGATACCAATCCAACTATTTTAGCCTTACATCCTTTTCCTGACATTAACTTAATTGTTGAGAATGATCTTCATTCATAAATCAAGCCATCTGACCGTTGAATTTCAAGACAAGCCCATCCATCACGTGATTTGACTTAAGTACTTTCCTTTAGATGACGTGACGAGTAACTCTCTATCCATAATGATTTAGATATACGTTTGTTTCTAAGAATTGCTTAAAAATATGTCTATAACCATGTGGAGCCATTAGATTTCCCAAAACTCATAGATCGGCAGTAATTATGAAATTGCCACTAACCTAGACCCCTGATCACTAGATCACATGGTTCCCATGGTCCGTTTCATGTGAAATTTTATATCATGCCTAATTATCACAATTTAACCGTACACCTCAATTTCAGCCCTTAGATCATAGTAAACTAACTACTTGACCTCTACATCTGTCCGTACACTTATCAGATCAAGATTCTGATCCGTTCATCTTGTTCACCCCATATGAATATACTTAAACCACCATTAGAACTGAAATCAGAGGAATTTACACATGTGAACAAGTCACTCAAATCTAATGGTATGCATGTCCTACCCCTAATCAATTTAGAAACTCATCTTGAGTTCATCTATTTACAAAACTGACTATACATCCACCTACATACATGATTAGAGTACTAACCATCAAGTTCTCCTATTTTTAGCATGTCATCTAGCCATCCATCGTATTGGGAGCCGCCAAATGGACCATCCAAACATTAGAATAAACCACTCAGTTGGAAGATCTTAGAACACAAGTCCAAATTACCGGATAATACTGCAACTAAACGTATATAAACTTCACATTAAAACTCGAAGTCGTATTGTCCATTGAAGTGGCATCTTTGTTGTTCGTAAGCGATCAAGGCCCAAACTTAGGCATTAGAAAGATCACGGAAGATAACAAATGTTGGTGAAATTTCATCCTATTTGCACGTTGAAGCTAGGAGATACGAACGGTAAAAGTTATAATAAGGGAGAGGGGCATAATTGTAATTATATGATTCAAACTCATATGCCCAGCAATGTTGCAACGTTTTTCACCTATACATTCTTGCAACGTGTGGCCCACCCATAGCTTAATCTACTTAAAACTTGGGCCCATGGGTCCATATAGCGAGCTGAAGTTGGTGAACGGAGCGGGTTGCTCACTAAACATCACGTTGGACCTCGTTCACAAAAAATCAAGAAGTTACGTGATTCACGTGCACGTAACTAATTCCTGTAATGGCTTGGTTCAACGGTGAACCTAAGCCCCACGTTGATTAATGGTGTGGCCACACAGAACCTCAGATCCACCTCATATTCTGGCCCCTAGCCTAACATGATCTCGTCAAACCAATGGTCGGGGTGGATTCCACAAAACATAAACGTGGACCTCACTTTTGAATTATTGTAACAACTCATACCCAACCCTAGACCCTAACCTAATAATAGAACCTACGCCACTAACAATCACTAATAGTGAAAATGATGACCATCTAGTTTTGAACCCAACTACTAAAGACTCATCCAAATAGTCGTTAGAATCCCTAGGACCATCACAATCGTGAATGGTCGATTTGAATGCAATCCGACCAGCGGATGAATGAAACTCGACAATTAGGGGCCGAAACCTAAATTTATGGCCCATCTGACAGTCATATCTACTAGAAAACCGGTCTGATGACCTATTAGGACTGTGGACTGGAATTGACGGTGTAGATTTAACAAAATATCACCGTGGACCCCACCTTCATACCTGGTGTACACGGCAGGGTGTACACCCGCGGTGCACGGAACCATCACTACGGTCAATTGCACTTTGACCCGAGCTAGGAAGGAAATTCCTTTTGAATTTTTCCCGCCGCAAGCGAACGAACAGACAACGTCCGTTTGGGTTCGATAGTGGCCCACCATGACAAATCAAAACAACGATCTGAACCGTCCATTATGTTTAGGGTGTCCACGACAAAACCCTAGTTGATTCCACACGTTGGAATACATAGGCATGCACACGAATTGTGGTGCAAGTTGACGGTGTGCGTGCGGCTCTGTTTCGAAAATAGGCACCGGCTCTGTGCGTTGCCCTGCCAGGTTAGCCAACCGCGTGCGAGATTCTCTCTCTTCCCTTTTCATCTTAGCCATCCATTCTTAACTTTTCCTTTTGTAAAGAAACCCTAAAAAAACTGGGATTCGAGCGCCTCTTCCCCATTTTCTTGCGGCGCCAAGAGAAAATGCTCGAAACTCTCCCCTTCGAAACCACCATGTAAATGCCCTTTAAGCTTCGAAAACCTATGTTAGGAAGCTTTGTAGAGGCGTTTTAGAGAGTCCATGAAGATCAGATTGTAGAGCAACGCCGCCGTTTGAAAGTGGCCATTGGAGCTCCATTATCTTCCTCGTCGGATAGCAGTCGCCATGAGAAGTCGTTTGGCCACCAACTTCAAATCCATGACATCCATCAGGTAGCCATATGATGAGTGTTTAATCCATGATTGGTTTCATCAAGATTAGATTCCACAATGGAGTCGGATTCTTGATCAATCAATACGACCCATTGCCGCGCCGAGTCGAGTTGTAGCCGTGAGTCCAGTGACTCATTGATTCATTTGGACAGTCATTCTCGGGTTAGGCTTGAGTTCAGATTGCTGGGCAAGTCCTCGAGAGAAAGAAAATGGAAGAAAGAAAGAGAGAGGAAGAGGTGGCTACTGCCGAGTTGACTCGGCTGAAACTCACCGAGTCGAGTTGAGGGGTAGCTGCTAAGTTGTGGGACCCGGTCCCAACAAGTCTGAGTTGGGGCGGCTTGGTCCATCAGCCGCTGGTCGGTACAGATAAAAAAGAAATAGAAGGAAGAAAAATAAATGAAAAAGAAGAAGAAGAAGAGAAGGAGATAGGCTGAGTTGATAGCTGAGTTGACTCACACGGAGTCAGGTTTGGGTTCAGATTGATTCAGCTCCTAGCCGAGTCAGAGAGGTGGAATTGATTGCATTGAGGTAAGTTTGCTTCAAGTATCTTATTAGTAACTTAATTAGAATAATTTAAGTTGTTAGTGTACCTTTAGAGATCCAAATTGGACCGTGTTCAGAATCTGGCCAGTCGAATCAAGTTTACTCGAAGAGAGTTAAACTCCGTTGCCTTGCGAATATAGATTAATTTAATTAATCTTGATTTTCATACAGGAGATCAAAACCAAATTTTCACATTAAAAATTTCACCCATTTAAAAATTTCACCCATTTTCTAGCTGAATTAGAGGAGAAGGAGAGGTTAGGATGTATTCCTAGGGCTCACATTTGCATTCCAGCCACTCAAGAAATCAATCCAAAATTTAAGGTGAGGATCACCTTTCAAGCTTTTTCCACATCTTGATAATTAGCCCTGCTATTTTCTTTGAGCATTTATCTCATTAATTGATTAATGTAATGAATTGCTTTTATGAATTTTGATTCCTTAAGATAGTTGGTGAATTGAATTCAATGTGAATTAAATGCCTCTAATCTAATGTGAAATGTATGCTTTAGATGCGCATGTGATATCCCGATATTATTATACATGATTTTGTTTATCATCCTTGATTACTTGATAGTGTTTTTAGGAAATCCTCGAACTAGTGACCACCTGTGTTGTGGATTAAATAAATTTACATTGTGTACTTATCACCTGGTGGATCATTTATGCCTATATGGCTTTTGGTGAATAATCCATTCTTATTGTACCATTAAATCGAATATTCGGCCCTTGCGGATTTTATGGAATAATTGCCCTATGTGGCGTTAATGAATTATTTTATATAACTTTGCGGTGGTGGTAAGTTTCACTTTTGGACAATGGTTGGCCACTAGTTAAAGAGGTTTCCCTAAGACATTATATTTGTTAGTCTCATGAGCCAGGGATGGTGGATGAGACACTTTGCCTGAGATGTCGGCCTGTGCTAGGTGACAAACCCCTCATAGTGGCCTTTGAGCTTTCTTAAAGTGATTGTTTGAAATTGGAATAATAATGGTTGGGCTAATCATGCATTTTCATGGCATATATTATGGTCTTTTTCGGGTGGTTAGTTCTTCTTGGGCGTACCTTTGCGTATTTTTTTGGGTGACTAATCCTCCTTGGGCGATCTATGTATTATTATGGTCTTTTCCGGATGACTAATCCTCCTTGGGCGATCTATGTATTATTATGATATTTTTCGGGTACCTTTGCATATTTTTCCGAGTGACTAATCCTCCTTGGGCGATCTATGTATTATTACGGTCTTTTTCGGGTGGTTAATTCTCCTTGGGCGTACCTTTGCGTATTTTTTCGGGTACTAGTCCTCCTTGGGCGATCTATATATCATAGTCTTTTCCGGGTAAGTAGTTCTCCTTGGGCGACTTTTTACCAGCTGGATGTGTATCCCCAAGTCTGTGAGCATATGCATGCATCCATGCATTTAAACAAGATTATTCTGGGTGATTTACTTAATGAATACGTATCTGATGAATCTTATCTAATTCCCATGATAATCATTGTGTAATATTTGTTATATACTATCTCTGATAACTATGTTTAATTATCTTGATGATACGATAAATCTTGGGGGTATACCTCACTACGATAGCTATTAACGCTATCGAACCGTACTCAGTGTGTTAGACGTAGATGATGCGTATGCTGGTGTTCATGTTGAATGGGAGGAGCCAGATGATCTTGCGACTCTACACTCCTGATTTTATTTGTATTTAATTTATTCTGTTATGTTTGTAAAGGTTAAGACATTGGTTTGTATAAGTTTTCGGGTAACCGCTTGCGACATTTGGATTTTCACATTTGGACTCACTCTTATACTTGATTACTCATATCCCGCTAGTTTATTAACTCTAATAAAAAAAAATGTACCTGAAATTTGAGTTACAGTTAAAGGTTAACACTCGGGTTTTTGGAAAACGAGTAATGTACTCAGGTTCCGGGAACCGGGGTGTTACATTACCAACACCAGAGCCAACTTTTCCAATGTGGGGTATCTTGTTTCTGCAGGGACCAAGGCTTTACTGACGTAGTAAACCGGGAACTGTTTCTCCTCATGCTCTCTAATCAACGCCGAGCTAACTGCTGCATCGAACACGACCAAATATAGCAACATAGTCTTTCCTAGCTTGGTTTAGAAAGCAAGGGCAGTGAGCCTAGGTATTGCTTGAGTTACTGAAAGGCCGCCTCACACTCTTTGGTCCAGTCTACTATCTGTCTCCCCTTCAACTGTTTGAGGAAGGGGAGACACTTGTCTGTAGCTCGGGACACAAAGCAGTTGAGGGACGCTACTCTCCCAGTAAGCCTCAGTACATCTTTGATTGTCTTTGGTGACTGCATGTCGAGCAAGGCCTTAATTTTTTATGGATTTGCCTCGATTCCTCGCTAACTAACTAGAAAATCGAGAAATTTTCCCGAGCTAACCCTAAAAGGCCACTTGTTCGGATTTAATTTCATTCTGTATTTATGGAGGATGAGGAACATTTCTTCGAGGTCGGCTACATGATCTGCAACTATGGTGCTTTTGACGAGCATGTCGTCGATATAAACTTCCATAGTTTGCCCTATTTGGCGGGCGAACATCTTGTTGACGAACCGCTGATTGGTCGCTCCTGCGTTTTTCAAACCGAAAGGCATCACACGGTAACAATAAAGACCTTTATCAGTGACAAAGGTGGTCTTAGATTTATCCTTAATGCATTATAATCTGATTGTATCATGAATATGCATCCATAAAACTAAGCAATTCATGACCTGTTGTACTTTGGACCAACTGATCGATTCTGGGAAGAGGAAAGCTATCCTTAGGGCAAGCTTTATTAAGATCTGTATAGTTTAAACAAACTCGTCACTTTTCGTTAGCTTTTTTGGCCAGTACGATGTTGGCCACCCAGTCCGGGTAGTAGACTTCTTCGATTAAACCTGCCTTGAGGAGCTTGTTGACCTCTTCTTCATTTACGGCATACCTTTCAGGACCAAGGGCACGTTGCTTTTGTTAAATTGATCGGGAAGATGGGTCGATGTTCAGTTGGTGAGTCATGACAGCGTGATCACTTCTGGGCATGTCCTCGTGGGACCACGCAAAAATGTCGGCATAACGTCGGAGGAGGGCGACCATCTTATCACACAGTGGTGATGTTAAGGACGACCCTATTTAAATAGTCTTAGATGGATCGGACTCGTCCAAAGGGATTGGAATGAGGTCTTTCATGGGTCGACCTCTCTCTTGAGATTCTTCACCGGATCCAGTGATTCAATAACCATTGCTTCCCTCGGGGCTCTCAGTGCCGTCACATAGCACTGTCGAGCGTCGTGTTGATCTCCTTTTACGATCCCAACTCCCTGCTTGGTCGGGAATTTCATTATGAAGTGGTAGGTTGATACCACAACCCGTAGGAGGTACAACGACGGTCGTCTAAGTATGACGTTGTAGAAAGATGGTTGGTCGACTACGAGGAAGTCGACCATCACGATGATTTGATTCTGTCCTTCTTCGGCTAAGAGGAGGAGCAGGATGGCCCCTTCAGGTACGACCTGTCCGCCTGAAAATCCGACTAATGGAGTCTTGACGGGTCGGAGTAGAGATCGACCAACTCCCATTTTGTCGAAGGCTTGAACGAAGAGCACGTTTACTGACGATCCCGTATCGACAAGGATCCAAACACTTTTCAGTTGGCGATGGTTAGAGTGATTACTAATGCATCGTCATGGGGGAAGTGGATACCTCGGGCGTCTTCTTCAGTAAAGACTATGCTGTATTTCTCCATTTTTTGTTCTTTCGAAGGTCATCCTAGGAGCAAGACTTCTTCCTCAGGACGATTAATACTCATAGTGTGCGCTTTCCAAGCATTATTTGAATAAACTCCTACGTGGCCTCCAAAGATAGTATGGATTTCCCCAGCTGGTTGATTGTTAATCGATTGTTCCTCAACAACTTTGATCCGATATCCTCCATTGTCGATGTAGTCCCCGAGATGACCATTGCGAATGTGTGCCTCGATTTCTTGCTTGAGGTCGAAGCAGTCACTCGTGTTATGCCCATGATCTCGGTGGAAGATGCAATATCTGCTTTTGCTTCTTTTGTCGGGGTTATATTTCATCTTATTCGGCCAACAGAGAGGATGCTTGTCCTTGATCTCCATCAGGACTTGTTCCAAGGTCTTGGTTAGAGGAGTATATGTCTTAAACTTATAGTCGGGCCATTTGTTCGATTTTCGGTCGTCCCAAGATCAATCGTCCTTTCTCTTGTTATCGGTTGAACTGAGCTCAGTCTTCACCTGCTCTTTGGCCGGAGGATTTTTGCTTTGGGTGGCATCCCGCAATATCCGGGATTCCTCAATGTTAGCATATTTCTGCGATATGTTCAGAAACTCGGCCAGAGTGGCATAAGGGTTCTTATCCAGCGAGAAGAGGAAAGACTTATCTCTTAGCCCGCTCATGATGGCGTTCAGGGCGGTTTCGTTTGAATGTTTCCGAACTTGTAGTGCTTTTAGGTTGAAGTGCTTGATGTAGTCCTTTAGGAGTTCACCTTCTTTCTGGATTATATGAAGAAGATGAGCAGGTGCTTTGAGTCTTTTCTTTCCTCTGATGAAGTTCGTGACGAAAGCTTGGCTATGGTCCGAGAATGAGCTAATGGACCTTGGTTTTAACTGTTTAAACCATAGTCGAGCAGCGTCAACCAGAGTCAGTGAGAATGCTCGACACATGACTGCATCAGAAGCGTCATGGAGTTCCATATAAATCTGAAAGGACTCCATGTGCTTTGATGGGTCGGTATTCCCTGTGAAGGGCGTAATCTGAAGTAGCCGAAACCTATCCGGCAGCCGTGCTTGTAGAATCTCGGCAGTGAACGGAGACTCGGTTTCCTCCATTGTGACTATTGCCACTTTAGATCGGTACGCCTGTTGCATGTTGCCGATCTGGTCTCATAGGCTCTTCAATTCGGCTTTCCATGGCTCCTCATTCTCATCAGTGGCTTTGACCGGGGCTTTGCCGTGCCTCTTTCGATCCAACTTGTGTCACAGGTTAGAGTCGGGTAGAGGGGCGGTTTTAGAAACGTGAGACAAGATAGGCCTGGCCAGACTGCGATGCTGGCTTGGCTAGGGCGCAGTATGCACGTAGGAAGGTTGGGAATGTCCATGGCTAGGCTGCCTGTCTTCTTCGTCGACTCTTGATGCATGTTGAGGCTGCATTTATTCCAGCATCCATTTCATGTAGCCTACCCTCATATCCCCGAATTCTCTTTCGAGGTTGTTCAAGCGGCCATTCTTGGTACGAGTCTGCTGGCCGCGCTTGCTAGAGCCAGAAGAGGAACCTTGATGGCTCTCTTGTAGCTCGGGTTGCATTGGTTGTACTAGAGGTTTTAGAACGCGACAAGTCATAGGTAGGGTCGCGATCGGAATTGCTACTAGAGGGGATTGAGCTTTCTTCTTTCCCCTGGCCATTGTAGTTGTTGCTGGTAGAAGAATTGAGAACGGCTTAGAATGTCGGTTCCCACAGACGGCGCCAAATTGTTGATGCAGTTTTCTGGTAGACCCTCCGCACCTGACCCTCTTGTACCTACGTAAAAAAGAAACACAGAAGACCCTGTTCCTGACTTAGGCATTGGAGAGTCCCTTGCATTAGCCAAGGTCTCCTGTGTTTCTTTTTTACGCCTGTGCAGGTACAAGAGGGTCAGCCGTGGAGGGACTGCCGGAAAACTGCATCAACATGTTCAATAATCAACATAAGTGAAGCATGGTTTGGTGGATGGGGTCCATTACTTTGAAATACAAAAAACAGAAGAAGAAATAGGTTCAATAATCAAACATAAGCGAAGCATGGTTTCATGGATTGAGTCCATTACTTTAAAATACAAAAAACAGAAGAAGAATAGGTTCAATAATCAAACATAAGTGAAGCATGGTTTCATGCATCAAGTCCATTACTTTAAAATACAACAATAGAAGAAGAAATAGGTTCATATGTAAAAATCCCATTCTTAGATATGTATTTCCGTGTTGTGTCTGTTGGGGGGATTCTGATGTTCATTTTAACGGAAACATGGTAATTTCTTTGGATTTGGGATTTGAATCCTCAGAAAAAGGCCCTCTTTGGATTCTTCGTTATTATTTTTTTATTAAAGGAAAGAAAGCTACATTTTCATTTTTATGTTTTTGCTGGTATATTCTCTTCTTTTGTTATAAAAGGAACTTTAAATCATAGATCCATCAATCTTTGGGTCGATGCTCAAGACAACTGACTCTTCTACAACACATGACATAAGGTAAGAGAGCTGATCACCTCTGGGCTCGACTATAAACTAAAATTATGGCACACCGGGTATACAAAATGTGACTGTCCTCGCGGAGTAGTCCAATATGGTATAGTACTCAGCAACCCAATCCATGCCCAAGATAACATCGAACTCGGACATAGGTAAGGCAAACAGGTCAGCCGGCAAGGTCTCTCCAACTAGAATGGGACAAGACGAGCAAATCAAACCTAACACTACGGTCTTCTCTAAGGGCGTCGACACTGACAGACCCTCGCGCGCAGACTCTAGCAACAAACCAGTCGATCGACAAAAATCCTTGGATACAAATGAATGTGATGCACCAGAATCAAACAAGACATGTGTTATGCATGAGGAAACAAGGAGTGTACCCTCGACAACTCCTGATGCCCGAGGATCCTGCTGGGCTGCATAAAACCTGCCCTGAGCCTGTTGTGGAGGTGCATGTCCCCTCTGTTATCGTTGCTGCTGTTGCTGCTGTGGCGGCATATCCAATTATGCCTCTGCTGTTGAGGGGGAGGTCTCGGTGGCTGATGCGGCTACTGGCTGGGGGTCTCGACGACTGATATTGTTGTCGTGCTGCTGTTGTAGAGGCTGTTGAGGCGCTTTAGCTGCTGTTGTGGGTGACAGCATTCATGACTACAATGCCCCGTCCCACCACATCCGTAGCAAACACCTGTAAATTGTCTCTGAGGCGGGTGTTGAGGGTGCTGCTGTTGCTCGAAAGGGTGATTGGGTCGCGCGACTCTGTTGTGGTCGAAGCTGCTGCTGGTATGAGCTACTAGAGGGGCCCTTCCTCTTCAGGTCTCCACCCTGAGTGCGGATTCGCTGTGCATCGGTCCACTCTGCCTCATAGATCTGGGCTCGCTCTACAACCTCGAATGTCGGGAGCTTGTGTCCAATGACACGACTTTAAATGCTAAGACGTAAGTCGCCCTTAAAATGACGGGCCCTCTGCGCCTCCTCAACGACAAGATATAGCGCGAATCTAAATAACTCAATGAACCAAGCCTCGTACTGAGACACAGTCATGTCTCCCTGGATTAGAGTCTCAAGCTCTAACGCACGTTGCTGTCGAACATGTTCGGGTAAGAACTTCCAGGCGAATCGGTCCACAAAGTCCTCCAAGTACACTCAAAATCGGATCCTGGTGCTTGAGTAACTGACACCCACCAATGCTCGGCCTCGCCCTGCAGAAGGAAGGAATTGCCAAAGGGACTCGCTGCTGCGTTGTACACCTTATCATGTTAAAGACTTCTCTACCTCCGATTTCCATTTCTCTGTTACTGTCGGATCAGGCTCGCCTTGGAAACGTGGGGATCGAGCCGTCTAAAGTCATGCAGAAGGGAGCTCGCGTGCTCCTACTCAATTTGGACTGGTGTTTCAGTGGATCGCCTATCCTAGCTCTGTAGCATAAAGGTCATCACATGCAGCATCTGCTAAAGCTGGTCTACACTCACTGACTGATACAACTGGAGCCACACCTGTCTGGGATGTGTCAACCCCTCTCCTCGGCGTCTTGGGTGTCATGTCCTACAGGAAGGAACAAAGAACTTTTTAGCCTTGAGTACTTTCGAACGCACACTTTAGGGATCTATATCATAAGGTTTCTAAGTTCGCATCAGTGAATCATATTTTAAACTAAGTTCGAAAATGGATCCTAAGGTGAGTTTCTAAGTATTCGAGATCGGGGACCCAATCATTCTAAGTTCACAACAGTCATACAGTGAATGGTAGTTATTCTAAGACCATTAGCAAATATGTGATGTTATCCTCAGGTATTCCCAAGTTATGCTCTGATACCAACAACTGTCACTCCCCAAACTCGGGAACCAAGCTTACAAAATTCTTAGTCGTCGAATCCAGTGCCAACAACATCCGTAGTACCCCATTCTCGGCTCTCATCTCCCATGCGCCAGGTTCCGATCCTGAGATCCTACATGGAGAATTTTCAGGGTGATTTTTATATATTTATTTTTGTAAAGGAGCATAACCACAAGTATACCTGAGTCACAAAACATCATCACCACATATCCACTGATATAATCTTCGAGTACATTGCTGAAAGGAAAATACATGATATAACAAAACTCCAAAAGATCAGGCACATGTTCTTGCCTCAATGCTGTTGCGGTCTAGCATAACTTGCACGTAACGAACATGCATAAGCTTACTATGAGGCTTAGAGAGTGCGTGCGTATATGCGTAATGCATGTGCCAGCATACAAATGTCAGAGTAAGCGAAATGATGAAAGGCTAAATTGGCAAGTCTATACGTGATGCTAGCCATACCAAGGCTATGCAATGTAAAGCCTACATGGCCGAATGTCATATGCTAGAGATGCAACACAAAATTGCTGATCCTCAACTAATCCATATATCAGAACATTCATCGCTGGAAATATCATTGGGGTCTAGTACACTCCAACACCGGATGTTGCCCCATCGCGCGCATGACCAAGTGAGTGGAAGAGACCTCACTATCTTCCTTGCCAGTGATATGTCAATGCCCACTTGACTCGTTGATAGCGGACCTGTTTACGAGCTGGTCAAACTCAACCTAGCTTATAGCCTCCTACCCTCGGGCAGATAAGGTCATACCCCTTTTCAACTGATCATGACATAGTGGGAGACCCAGCCTACTGGTATTTGGCACTCGGGCACTCATGTTATTCACTCGGTCTCAACGTTGAAGCATTCTACTAGTACCACAAGGGTTTGGGGGCTTTCACTCAAGGACATCCATAACGCCTTAATGTTAGAATAGATATTTGCAATATCCGATCCGACCATCCACAATATGCCTGTAGAGGCCATACCCCTGATGTCGCTAGGGCATAAACTGAACGTGACATACAAGATGCGAAATGTATGAGTCATACCATCTAAGTCAAGCATTAAACCTGCGCGATCATGTGGGGCAACCTTATCTTATATGGGATCCCCTAAGTATCTTAGCCCAACGACATATGCTATGATCAATCATCACCCACAACATGCATATAAATTATGCGTATGGGCATATGTTTGGACATGATATCATTATACTAAGCATGTTCTCAATGTGTCCTTCTAGGCCAAATACACTAGCATGTTATCAGACATATAGGCAATAATCGGCCTTAATTGACACATTATATACAGAGATTGGGAATCGAACGATATGCCCCACTAGAAATATACAAGTCTATGTGGTGTGGCCTACGTTAGACTAACATCGGCTCCCCATGTAGCCTACAAGGCATGAATAAAATACATATAACAAGGCAGGGTTCACTGGGAGTAACCGGGATGGACATCCACATGTACCACATGTGTGTCACTAGGCTACCAATCCATTTGGGCCCACGACCCACTAATGATGTCTCAAAATAATCAGATTATCAATGACATCACTATAATTACTTTAGTAGGATGATCTGCACCGTCTGATAATTGCTAATGTAAATCGACGGTTACAGATCATTGGTTAATCAGTAGGATGGGATTATATGCTCATGGCCCATTTGAGTCCTAGGATTTCATTAGTTCAAGCAGAGTATATACTTAGGTGGATTTAATATAACCATAGTTTCAACATTCACACACCTACTAATTTAGGGATTTGAATCCAAGATGCCAAACATAATCAAAGACCTAAAGGATCCCAATTCTAGGGATTTCTAAGTCCAAGGGATCCCAAAACTAGGGATTCCCAAGTCCAAGGGATCCCAAAACCAAGAAATCCCAAGTTGAAGAGGTTTTTACCTCCACATTTCTCTATGGTGCGGCCCACCTGAGATCTGGATCAGCCTGAGTTTTGGGCCCATGGCCTAACATGATCTGATAAGACAGATGAATGGAGTGGATATGATACATACATCATGTAGGGTCCCACGTGTGGGCCCCACTTCCACGCCCAGCGTGGGTGTTCGCCACCCACTGGGTGTTGGCATTTTATTTTACCCTTATTGTTTGTTTGTTTGTTTGTTTGTTTTTTTTTTTTTTTAATATACTTTTAGTGCAGGCTCCACATGGATCTTCTATTCCGTTCATCGCGTAGTCTATCTCTAGTGGGTTTAATGGGCTCTGATTTAAGTTGATTTGGACGAATAGGACTTCACAGTGAGCCTTGGAAGATTTCAATAGGAATAGTTTGTTTCCCTCATTGTGGCCCACTTGAGACTCGAATTTGTCTCATCTTTCAGCCTATGACCTAAAATGATCTTGAGAAGTCGGTGGACAGTGCAGATTCAATATAAACATCAGAATGGTGAGACCCAAAATTGGCCAAGAATGGGTTACCGTCCACGTGCATGGCATTTATAAATTCTTTCATTATTATTATATTTGTTTTATGTTTTACATACACTATTAAGGTGGACCCCGAGTGGATGATCTAATCTGTTAACTGTCTTGGCCAGTTTGAGTGGAGTCCAATAAACTCTGGTTTGGGCTATTTGGATGATCAAAGACTCCAAAGCCGGCCCTAAAAGGTTTCAACAGATGGGCATAATTCCCCTCAGTATGGCCCACTTGAGACTTAGATCTGCCTCAAATTTTAGCTCATGGCCTAAAATTATTTGGAGGAGATGGTGGATGGTGTGGATTAAACACACACATCATGGTGGAGTCCACGTGTGGGGGCAGCCCAAGGAGGCTTCCGCCCTCACATCACTGGGCAATATGCCCAGTGACACTTTTTTTTTTTTCTTCTTTATCCTTTTTTTTTTTCCTGCTATGTGGGGTTCACGATTGGATAATTCATTTTGTCCATTATGTCGAAGAGCTCTCTGTGGACCAAAGGAGTCCAATGTTGGGTTGGTTCCATCACACACATAGGGGTGTGCACGAACCAAGCTAGCTCTGTTAGCTCGCTTAACTCGACTCGAAAAAGCTCGATTCGACTCGGTTTGAAGCCGAGTTCGAGCTGATTTTTTGAGCAAAAATAAGTTCTTGCTGAGTTCGAGCAGGCCCCAGCTCGACTCGACTCGAGTCGAATCCAGCTCGAATCGAACCAGTTCGGTGACTCGGTTACTTTGCCATTGATGTTGCTCACCAATTGTTTGATAAAATGACTTAACGAAATGTGGCCGGTGGCAAGGAAGGTATGTACATGAAACAAATACCCTTTTTCTCTTTATTTTTCTTGGTTTTTATGTTGCTTAGAAGGTGTTTGATAAAATACCTGTAAAACCATTGCCTCTGTTTGTAAAACAGTGGGATTTTGAAGTTCTAGTTCAGGTGTTTGTGGAAATGCCTCAATGGCGAACTCGGCTCGATCTTGGCTCAAACTCAGCCCGAGCTGGCCCGAGCTGCTGAACCGAACCGAACCCGACGAGTTCGAGCTGAAGTCAGCCAGTGGCCGAGCCGAGTCAAGCTGAGGCCAGATTGACTCGATTTGACTCGATGTACACCTTACACACACACACACAAAGGTAGGCCTTAGAAAGTTCTAACAATGGAACTTTGTTTCCCTTAGCGCGGTCCACTCAGGACTCAAATTTGTCTCATTTTGGGGTAAATAGCCTAGCATGATCTGAAGAAATGGATGGATGGTATGGATAAACATATACATCATGTTGGGTCCCACGGAGTGGGTCATGCCTGGTGACCATGTGAGTCCAGCAACGTCTAGACGCTGTTACCTCCTTTTTTTTTTTTTTTTTTTTTCTTTTTTTTTTTTAAGTTTTAAATTTTAATTTTTTATAAGACTGCATCAGGTCCACTTCCTCAATCCGCCCTGTCCATCAGTTTTGTTCAGGCCATAGTGGTCCTAGGGTATTTTAGATCAAACTTTGTGTTTCGATCCAGATCTATGTGAACTTGTGCGCAAGTTGGATTGAAAATAAATATCACGGTGGACCACACAAGGTGGTCCACGCTATGATAACATGCAGGACACGCTCTCCAACAGCGTGGCCCACTTGTGGGTCCTACAACACATGAGAGTAAGAAAAGAAAGGGAAAGAGATCCGGCTATTAGGGTGGCCCCCCGCCACTATGGGGTCCATTGCATACTCAATACGTGATCAAGGTGGGTCCCACCTTTATGGGCCCACCAAAATAGAAAAAATCACAAAGAAGGGGAGGGTTTTGACCCTCCCATGCACTCACTTAGAAGAATGGATGTTGGATCGGCGATCGAACGGTCCACCAAGCTCCTCTCCACCCTAACCTCCTCTAATCACTCTTTTCTCTCTTTCTCTTACTCTTACTTTCTGATATATCCTAATCCTCTCACAAGCTCTCTTTCTAATCTCTCCTAAACACTCTATTTTCTCTTAATCTCTCTCTACTCTTTCTTTCTTTTCTCTCTCTCTCTCTCTCTCTCGCTCTCTCTCTCTCTCTAATCTCCTAATCATTCTAATATTTTTCTCTCTCTTAATCCTTCTCTACTCTTGCTAGAGAATGGTAGAAATGAGAGGGAGTTAGGGAGTTTTTGTGGTAGAGATTTTATGATATGTAGGGAATAAGGGGAAGATGAAGGGGTAAGATGGGGAGAAAAAGAAGAAAAGAATGATGGCTAACATATGTAGGGGTATGAGTTGCATGAAAAAGGCATGAGCTTCTTTGACTAATGGGGAGAGAGTTACATGAGTGATGGATGACTTGATTGATGGATTGATTAATTTGACAACATAGAGATTTGTACAAGTGGGGCCAGCGTGCACTGCGCGGCCTATCTTGGATTGTGCCACAATTGTAACTTCTTATCTAAGAATCGAAATGGGGCGTGCCGCGCGGCGTTGGAACCGTAATGCTCGCGCGGTCGCTAGGTACAAATCTCGGGGTATTGCGATACTAAAATGGGGTCGCGATCAAAACTCAATGATCTGGTCCGCTGGGAATATGCCATTGTTGAAGTAGAAGTGTACCAAAGGTCTCGTGAGGTTACGAGTCTTACAACTTGAAAGGAAGGGTATTAACTATAACAATAATTCTCTCAAAGCTTTCTTCAACACTCGCTCAAAAAACTAAGAAGCAACCTGAAATGATATATAGAGTCAAATCCCAACGGTAAAAAAATGGGCAGAAATCTGTCATTGTCGATGTCATCGAAGCTTCCTTCGATACCATCGAACCTTCTTAGATGCCATTGACTTCCTGCACCAAGATTTTCAAAAAGTGTTGGACAGATTCTGTCCGATGCCATCGATCATCCTTCGATGACATCGAAGGCCATCGAAGGGGCCTTCGATGTCATCGAGATTTTCCTGAAAAATACACTTTGGTTGTTGGATAGTTTGAACACTATTTCCATTCCATCGAACATGTTTCGATGCTATTGAGATTTAAATCTCGATGTCATTGAAGACATTTCGATGCCATCGAGAATAAATTGATTTTCCTTTGAAAATTCGAAAGTGCTTCAATGCCATTGGGAATATATGATTTTCCTTGTAAACTCTCTAGACAAACTGGTCCAAGTATTGATATCATCGAACCTTCTTTGATGTCATTGAAGGTAATTTGATTGCATTAAAAATATCAGAGTTCCTTCAAAGCTTGCTGGAGATATATGACCATATCTCGATGTCATCGAAGTGAGTTTGATGCCATTGAAGATATCCAGGCTTTTCATAGTTTACTTGTTGGACTGTTTGGCCATATTTTCGATGTCATCGAAGATGTCTCGATTCCACTTCAATTGCAATCGACAAAACATGAATTTTTACCAATTGATTAATTCTTCACAATTTTTAAATTAACTCTAAATCTAAGCATACTAAGGGCTTTGCAAATATGGTTTTGGGGCAGTTTAGATAAAGAGAGAGAGAGAGAGAGAGAGAGAGGAGAGAGAGAGAGAGAGAGAGAGGAAATGAAGATTAGGGAAGTGGTTTAAGAGAAAAGAGATAGGTTGAGAGAGAATCAGGAGAGATCAAGAGGTTAGGAGGAAGAGAGAAGAGAAAGAGAGATTAGAGATGATTAGGGGTGGAGAGGAGCTTGGTTGACCATCTTGATTGCCGATCCGAGTCAATTCAACTATTCATCTGCCATTGTGAGTGCATGAGAGGGATAAAACCCTCCATTTCTTTGTGATTTTTTCCATTTTGGTGGGCCCACAAGGGTGAGACCCACCTTGATCATGTATAAATTGTATGGTGGACCTTATAGTGGCGAGGGGCCACCCCGATAGTCGGATCTCTTCCCTTGCTTTTCTCTTCTTTCATTTCTTTTCCTTCTTTTCTTTTAAATTTATGGTGTTGTGGGGCTCACAAGTGGGCCATTGTTAGAGAGTGTCCCCAGCAGGCTATCATAGCGTGGGCCACCTTGTGTGGCCCACCGTGATGTTTATTTTCCATCTAACCTATTAATTTGATCACGCATATATTGATTAAGGAAAAACACAAATTTTGACTTGGTTCGAGGACCTTTGGGCATGCCATGAGTTTGCCCACCTGATGGACGGTGTAGATCACTCATGTGGACCCCACTTAGTGCCCATCTTTTAAAAAAAATTATGTATAAGAATGTCCAGACGTTGTATGTTCTCAATGTCTTTGACGCAGGAACTGTTCGGCATCCAGACGTCATTAGCATAGAGGGAGGAGTGGGGCCTCCACTCATGGGTCCCACCATGATGCATCTGTGTCATCCACGTCGTTCATCTGAATCCCTAGGTTATTTTTCCTATTAAGACCAAAACTAAAGTCGATCCATACCTCGAGTGGGCCACACCATAACATGTAAGGGGCTGGAACGCCCCAACGTCAAAGATGCTACTTCACAATGGGCTGGGAAGTGGGTTCCACTTGTGGGACCCACAGTGATGTGTTGGCCGTGGATCCAAAAATGAGGCTGATCAAACCATTAGGTAGACCACACCAGAGGGGATGGTGGGGCTGGGAGCACCCCACTGCTCGTGATCCCTATCTTGATGTGTATTTTAGATCCTCGCCTTCCACCTATTTCTCCAGATCATTTTAGGCCATGAGATGAAAAATGAGGTAGATCCGAGTCTCGAGTGGGTTGCACTAGGGGAAACAAATTTTTGTTGTTAAAACTTCCAAGGCCCACCGTGGGGTCCTTGTTCATCCAAACGAGCCATGTTAGATCCGAGTCTCGAGTGGGTTACACCGGGGGGGGGGGGTGGGGGGGGGGGGGGGGGGGGGGGGGGGTGCCACACTCGTGGTCCCTATCTTGATGTATATGTTAGATCCTCGCCTTCCACCTATTTCTCCAGATCATTTTAGGCCATGAGATGAAAAATGAGGTAAATCCGAGTCTCGAGTGGGTTGCACTAGGGGAAACAAATTTTCGTTGTTGAAACCTTCTAAGGCCCACCGTGGGGTCCTTGTTCATCCAAACGAGCCATGTCAGGACCCATTGGCCCCCACTCGAGCTGTGACGCCCTGTCACTGTGTGGTCACATGTGGACGGGCACACGTGGGCGGACGCTGATGTGGGCGGGGCCTGTCAGGCCTGGGCGAGCTACCAGTGGTTGGCAGGCTACTGTACCCATAGTGAAGGTGAAACTTTATCCCACATCGGAAGAGTTGTTCGAAGTTGTGGTGGCTATAACTTGGGTTCCTCCCTTAACAGATATGACGCGTTTTAAAACTGTGAGCTTCGGCAAAGCGGACAATATCATGTGCTGTGTGGGGGTGAGCCTTACAAGTTAATAACTTCTGTCACGCCCCAAACTCGAAACCGGGCTCACAGAATTCCCAATCGCTGAATCTGGCACTGACAGCCTCCGTAGTACCCCATTCCTGGCTTCCAACGCCCATACGCTAGATTTCCAATCCTCGGATCCTACAAGGAGGATTTTTAGTGAAAATTTATTTTTATTTTATTGTTTTTAATTTTTGTAAAGGAGCATAATCACAAGCATAACTAAGTCACAAACGACGACATCAACACCACAATCCACTAATATAAACATTCGAGTACAATGCTGAAAGGGAAATACATAAATAACAAAATCTCCAAAGTGATCTGCCACAAGCTCTTGCTTCAATGCTGCTGAAACCTAATGTCACCTGCACGCAACGGTCGTGCATAAACTTATAGAAAGCTTATATGGTGGGGTAAGTGTGTGCGCAAAATAAGTGTCTAGCATACAAATATCAGAGTAAGCGAAAATATTGGCAAATCTATAAGTCATACAATATCAGAGTATGCAATGCAGATTGGCTATGCAAATGCGGAGTTATAGAGAGCCAAATATCAGATGCCAAGGATACAATGCAATATACAATTCCTGACGAACCACGATTACCATCAGCCTCATCTAGGCCATATAAATGTAGAAATATAGCAACCCAAATGCCATATGCCACAGATGTAATGCAATATGCAGATCCTGGCGAGTCCATAATACCATCAACCTTATTCAGGATATGCAATACAAAAGCATAGTAAACCAAATGGTGTGCTAAGGATGCAATGCAATATGTGCTGCGAATGAAATGACCAAGCTAGAGTGTGAAGTCGGGATGATAATACGTAGTATCGCAAGCTGTGGGGTCCATTATAAGGGACTTTTATCCAAACTGGCCCATACCTGATTTGGATAGCTGGACACAATGTGGTAAACTCCTGATCTCAGGTTAGTCGCGTACCCAACCGAAATCATGGCCATTGCGATGGTACATATAACAAATTAGTTGCGCACCACCAGCCTGAGTAGATAGTGAATGAATGAATGAATAAAATGTTGAGTATGCAACTCCTGCTCAATAAGTCCACATATCAGTACCGAACTTCTTTGAGATCATCATCGGGGTCTAGTACACTACGCCATCTGTCGCCCCATCAAGCGCACAACTGGGTAAGTGGAAGAGACCTCATTATCTGCCTACCAATATCGGCCCAACTCGTCGATAGCGGACTCGTTTATGAGCTGGTCAGACTCAGCCTAACATTGCCTACTCCCTTGGGCGAGTAAGGCCACGCCCCCTTCCATCCGATCATGACACAATGGGATACGCGACCTACTGGTATACGGCCCTCATGTGCTCATGTATTTCCACTCAGTCTAGACGTTGGAGCGTCCCTGGTACCAAGGGGTTTAGGGACGTTCACCCACGAACATATTAGATGCCCATATGCTAGAACCAAACATTTCCGGTGTCCCAACTGGCCATCCATGAAATACCTGTGGAGGCCATGGTCCTGATGTCGCTAGGGCGTGCAGTAGTCTTGTCACACAGTGCGAGATGCATGAATCACACTATCCAGTTATACAGTAATCCTGCGCGTACCGTGCAATTATGTGGGGCAACTCCTCACAAGGAGTCCCATAATAAACCAACCCAATTGCATATGCTATGATCAATCACTCCTCATAACAAGCACACGTATGATGCATATGGGCATGTATCATAATGTAATAAAGTACATAGGCATGATTATCTAATAGGGAAGACAACAATAATCCACAATCAACCATCACCGGCCTGTCACATTCTATGAGTATAAACTGAACGGCGTGCTCCCCCTACAACTATAGGAGCCTATGCAGTGTCTTACATTAGCCTCTCAAGGATCTGCATGATCCAAGACAGGGACAATGGGTCTAGTCCATACGTCAAGATAAGTTCTACATAGTGGACATACCAAACTTGATACTACATATTCTTCTATCTACGACAAGGGGAGATGATGAATTAAGCAACGGATGGCTTAGGTGATACACTAATGTCAAAGGTGGACATCGTACTTATCTCAACAAAGAGATGGACGGTGTGGAAGATATATACATGTCACGAGGTCCTATCAAATGAGGTACAAAGGTGGGATACACCTCTCATGGTGGGTCGAGTGGGTATGTAACAAGGTGAGTTCACAAGGTTAGTTAACAGGGTGAACAATTGGGCTTTCTTGACCTCTTATCGTGAATAAACTGCGCTTCCTTATGGGGCTCAATACATACACAAAGTGGGCTTGGTGGAGCTCCTACATCTAGGACTATGTGTCCTTCCAAACGGATTGGGTAGCCTGCTCAACACTTAAGTGGGCCTTGGGTAAGGTTACTAAACTTGGGCAAGACATGCATCTAGATGGGCCACATTACTATGAGAGCCCCGATATGAACACAAGGTGAGCTTCCAAGGTTTGGGTAATCCTACAAGGCGAGGTGGAAGGCACTAACATCAATGGGGGGGGGGGGGGGGGGGGGGGGGGGGGGGGAACCCAACGGTTTGGGTTAGTCCAATAAGAAAGACGGGTAGTACTAACATCAATGGGGCCCAATGATTAGGGTTAACCCACTTAGAGAAGAATGAGAATGGATCTAACAAAGGCATAAGGGAAGGTCATAATGTGGACATTTAACCATCATTGCCTACACTGTAGACATTTAACCAACATTGCTCCCAAGGAGTGGCCCACATAGAGCTTAACATATAGTTGGCCCATGGCCTCACACAAAGGGCCTAATACACATCAGTATGGGCCTCACTCATGGGCTACATATGCATCACATTAGGCCTCACTCATGGGCCTCATATACATCATAATGTGCCTTATTGCATGGGCAATATATACCTTACATTGGGCCTTTTCATATAGGCCTTATACATCACATCGGGCCTCATTATATGGGCCTTATATACTACACATCGGGCCTTATATACATCAGATTGGGCCTCACATATGGGCCTCATACACATTAGATTGCGCCTCATATATGGGTAGTTTGGATCAAACACGTACATCATGTGGGGCTCACATCCCATGTAGACGGTATGGATATACATCATGTGGGCCTCGAGGATGCACGGTGTGGATTTAATACATATATCATGGTGGGCCGCGGACGGACAACGTGTATATAAAATACATAAATCAAGGTGGGTCCCACCTGCCCACACGTGTCACACGTGTAGGGTGGGCTCATACCTCAAAACAGATGGATGGCTGGAGAAACACATACATCATGGTGCGTCCCACACCACCCATCCATATATCCCCCACGAGGGCAGAGCCGCCTCGGCTCTGATACCACTTGTAAGGCCCACCCTCACAGTACATGATATTGTTTGCTTTGCCGAAGCTCACGACTTTAAAACGCATCATGTCTGTTAAGGGAGGAACCCACTTATAGCCACCACAACTTCGGACGACTCTTTCGATGTGGGACAAAGTTTCACCTTCACTGTAGGTACAGAGTAGTACCCGCATAGTAGCCTGCCAACCCCTGGTAGCTCGCCCAGGCCTGCCAGGCCCCGCCCACATCAGCGTCCACCCACATGTGCCTGCCTACATGTGACCACACAGTGATGGGGCGTCACACGAGCTGGCCTATGTCGTGGACGGAGAGTAGATCATCTACATGGGGGTCACCTTGAAAGTGTAACAAAATAATAATAATAAAATAAAAACAAATTTTTTAAAAATTGAATTAACGCGAACAGCACCTGCTGCCAGGGCAAGTGATGGGCGGATGCCTAACTTGGGGTGTGGAATGGGGCCCACTCGCGGGATCCCCATGATGTATCTATCTTATCCACTCCGTTCATCATTTTTACCTGATCATGTTAGGCCATGGGGCCAAATTTTAGTCCAATCTGAATCTTAGGTGGACGACATCGCACCGAGGGAAACAATAGGTTTATTAGTGCTGCCCATTTAGCAGTAAATGGGGCTCACTTGGGGACCCACCTTGATGTTTTTGTGCCATCCACGTCATTCATTCTCTTCTTCAGGACATGTTAGGGCATGGGCCCAAATTTCAGGCCGATCCAGATCTTTTGTTAGCCACACCACAAGGAAGTGTGAGGGTGGAAACTAGGAGTGCACATCGAACTGTGGAACTGGACTAGAACCGACCAGACCGTATGGTTTGGTCTGGTTCTAGAGTGCATCGGTTTGATTTCGGTTTCAAAAATCAAAGAACTGATTACATTGGTTTGGTTCTCGGTTTGGGGGTATGTAGAACCGAACCGAACAATGAACCGATCCGTAGAACTGAACTGTGGATCTGAACTGGAGAACAGAACCTGGAACTGAACCTATATTTAAAAAAAAAAAACTAATACCCTAACCCCTATTCACATCGATCGCCCGACCCTGCTGCGGCTACCCTCTCTCTCTTTCTCTCTCGCCTACTGCTGTTGCCCTCTCTCTCTCTCTCTCTCTCTCTCTCTCTCTCGCCTATGCTGTGTGCCCTCTCTCTCTCTCTCTCGCCGATCCTCTCTCTCTCTCGCCAGTCTTCTCTCTCTTTTACTGGTCCTCTCTCTCTAGCCAGTCCTGTCTCTCTCTCGCCGATCCTCTCTCTCACTGGTCCTCTCTCTCTCTTGCCAGTTCACTCTCTCTCGCTGGTTCTCTCTCTCTCTCTCTTGCCATTCACCTCTGGCATTCTCTCTCTCTCTCTCTCTCTCTCTTGCCATTCACCCGGCATCTCTCTCTCCATCTCTCTCCCTCAATCTTTGCCTTCTACACTTACCAGCCACCGCTGGTTGACTGCTTTCTATCGCTCTATAGTCTGATTATGAACTTGAACAATGACTTCATCATCAATCTCTGTGATGGTAATTACTAATTATCAATTTTGTTAATTTTTTGTAAATATTTTATTGAATGTTGGGTGTTTTATTGATTTTGGGTAATTATTTTATTGTTTTTGTATTTCTTATTAGATGTCAAGTACCAGAGAGAAATAATAATCAGGAGCTCGCTATTACTAATTCTCGCTCTCATACAAAGGTATGTCTTCCTAAAAAAAGGGTCGTAAATGTAAGTGCTATATTTTATATCCTTGTTTGTTGTCAAATTTGTGGTGCCAAAATCACTGTTATATATCTTGCATAAGTAAAGCTCTCTCGAAGATCAACATTCATGAACAAGCTAAGCTCACAACAAGCTAAGCTCACAACAAGTTAAGCTCACAAGTACAAAGATCAAACTTGAATGCAAGAACTACTCACAAGACATGACTCAAGCTGCAAGACTTCAAGAAGAGTACAAGGCAGTTCATAAAGAACTCAAGACATGTACAAGGCAGTTCATAAAGAACTCAAGACACTTTCAAGATTGAGTTACATCAAGATTTCAGGATTGAACTACATCAAGACTTCAAGGCTCACACTTCAAGGTCACTAGTTCATAATATTTCAATGTCCTTACTTCATGGTTGAGGTTTGACTGACCTTAGGTTGACCTTAGAAGTAGGTCACTTTGGATACATAAATCGAATGTTTATTTTACATAAGGTTGGTCTGTTCTTCGACTAGTCCTAGGCCTTCTTCGACTAGTCCTAGAGTTGCTTCGACCAGTCTAAGAAATTCCTCGATCAGTCGTAAGTTTGTTAAAAAATCGGATAATTTCTGTTAGGCTTCGACGAGTCCAGGGATCTGTTCGACCAGTCGAAGGAACAGTGTCGACTGCTTCTTCGACCAGTCGTATATCTTCGACACAAAGTCTAGCGATAATTCACAAGGTCTTCGACCAGTCGAAGGAGACCTTCGACCAGTCGAAGGTGACCTACGACCAGTTGAAGGAGGCCTTCGACCAGTCGTAGAATGGTCAAAGCTTATCGCGCCCAATTTTTTTCAAATCTGTTATTTCTTCGACTAGTCAAAGAACTCCTTAAACCAGTCGAAGATGCGATCTGCTCATCTATAAATAGAGCACGAATCTCAGAAGAAATCATCGAATTAATTAATCCATTCAAGTCAATCTTCGTCGAACTTCTGAGAGATAATTCTGTGCTTCATCTAAGCTAAGTGTGCTTATTTAATATTCTCTTTCCTTAGCTTTATTTAATTGATTTTGTTTCTGCTATTCCAATCTAATCTAATAAGAGGAATTGTTATTCCCTTTCTTTGGAATCAAAATCAATTAAGGCAAGCCCTACTTGGTTTAATTTAAAATCTATTAGAATTAGAACCATTGTAATTGAGTACTGGACATTGAACTTGGGCATTCAATCATCTACTCTGATTTGGTTCTACTGGGCTGCTACAACAAAGGAGATAATCAAGTATTTTACGTTTAATTGTAAATTCCTTTCTATTTTGGTTTCTTTCAAGATTTGCTAGAAAAATCTTGTTGTATTGGTTATCTGAGGAGAGCCAGGAAAACTCAGAAGTGGGGTTTTTTTTTTTTTTTTTTTGTAAGCCCACAGACAAAGACACAATTGTAAAGGTTTTAGGTGAACCTGGGAAAACCTATTTTGTTAGTGAATGCTAATATCCCCTGTGTGAGGATATTAGGAGTGGAGTAGCATTTTGTGTGGCTATTGTTTAACAGTTGGTGAACACACAGGCGAACCACTATAATCCCTTGTGTTGTGGTTGAATGATTTACATTTCTAATCTTTAATATTCATTTGTGGGATGTATGTGTGGTGGTAAATGTTGTAATCATTTATTCAAGCATTGTGGAAATTTTGTAATAATTTAGAATTTACTTTCTGCTATTCCTTTATCTACTTGAATTTAAATTTCCTTTAAAGTTGTTCCAGCAAGGTTGCCTTGCCATTTTTATGGTGTATGGCTTTGTCCCTAGAACAATACATTTGTGATTACAATTTATTTCAATTCAGTTTGTATTTATTTCTTTATTCCTCTTTGGGTTGAGATTTGATACAAAGATCTTTCTAAAAATAAGGTTGTCCTACCATAAACTTGGGTTTTGGTGAAAGGTTGTCCTTAGAACAACATTTGTATCAACTTCTCAAGATCTAAATTTTGAGGTTGTTTCACTTTCCTGCATTGTGATTTACTTTGGCTATCATATTTTTGTAATCCGCTATTATAAGTTTTATTTGGCATTGTGCTATTCACCCCCCCCTCTAGGACATATAGCTAGGCCTTTTCAAGTGGTATCAGAGCCTAATAGCTCGTTCTTATTGCTATTTATTTGGATTTATTTCCTGAGCTAACGATCTAAGCTATTTAAAAAGATGTCAAATTTTGATAGCCTTTTAGTCACGAGGCCTCCACCATTTGATGGCTCCAACTATGCCTATTGGAAAGCCAGAATGAGGATCTTCTCAAATCAATGGATGAAAATGTGTGGCAAGCCACAGTGACTGAATGGAAAACCTCCTATCATGGAAGTTACTAGGGTTGATGGTTCAATATCTATGAAAGTCACACCATATTACCAATGGACCACATTCAGAAAAGTGAGAGTAGTGCAAATGCTAAAGCACTAAATGCAATCACTTGCGCACTATCACCGGATGAGTTCAAAAGAATCATTTCCTGTGATATTGCAAAGCAAGCTTGGGATATATTAGAAATGACACACGAGGGTACTACAATTGTCAAAAAATCTAAAGTCCAACTCCTCACAACCAGATTTGAAGAAATTCATATGGAGGAAAATGAAATGTTTATGGACTTTTACACTAGATTAAATGACATTGTAAGCTCAATGTGGGGTCTTGACGATAAAATCCCAGAAAGTAAAGTGTGTGCAAGGATATTACGCTCACTTCCTGAACGGTTCAATTCTAAAGTAACCGCGATCCAGGAACTTCGTGATACGGATAATATGAGGGTAGAAGAACTAGTTGGTTCTCTATAAACTTACGAGTTAAATTTTAAAGCTCCTAAAGGTACATCTATCGCACTAAAATCTTCTAAATATAATTCAGAAGAAAATCTGATTCAGAAGAGATGATATGACTCTTTTAGCTAAGAAATTTTACAAGATTTTTAAAAGCAAGAAAAGGGTTGATTTTCAAAAATCTAATGATAAAAAAGAAGTTTAGACCCAAATCTCAAAAAATCTTTGAAAGATAGTCAATGTTACAACTGTCAAGAATATGGGCATTAGCAAATAGATGTCCTAAAAAGGACAAACCCAAGAAGAAGGGTATATTGGCTACATGGGATGAATCATCTGATTCTGAAGCTTCTTCTAAATCAGAAGATTCTGAAACTGAGTTGGGCAATGAGGTTAAAGCTCTATGACTCTAGCCAAATTCACATTTTCAGATAATGACCAACAAGTGAAGAAAATCTGAGTAGTGAATGTGAAAATGAAGATGATCTTCAAGATGCTTACAATGCCCTATATAAGGAAAGTTGTAAAATTGCTGTCAAACTTAAACTTCAAAAAGAAAAATTTTCTAAACTCAAAGAATGTTTTGAATCACTTGTCTTAGAAAAATCACAAATTTCAGATTGTTTTGAAAAATCAAAATGCGATTTGGCATTCAAAAACTCCCTAATTATTGAATTGAAATATGAAATTGAAAACTTAAAACTGAAGTATCTTCTCTTCTGAGTCTAAAGGACACATGGAAATATGCCCAAGGTGATCCAAAGTTAGAGAAACTTTTATCCGGATCAAGAAAATGTGGCGATCTATCCGGGTTGGGCTATGATAAAAATCTACCTCCTAAACAGAAGTATACTCCTATGTTTGTTAAAGGAGAGTCCTCAAACTCAAAAGGAAAAAGTACTTCAAAATTTTTCTAGAAATTCAAAAACTTTTCAAAAACCTAGAAGCAGCCATGTCAACTTTATCAGAAACGAAATCCACTAGCTGAAAAGATAGTTGATTTACTCAAGGTGCTCTTTAAAATCTAACTCTATAGGTCATTCTTACAACTATAAACAAAAGAAGACCAACTATGTTCCTAAACCCAAAACAGTTATGAAATGGGTTCCAAAAGTCACTGCTTGGTTGCTCACATTGCTTTCAAAGCAACAAGTCATTCAAAGTGGTACCTAGACAGTGGATGCTCCAGGCATATGACAGGTGACAAAGCTTTATTCACGGATCTGAAAGATATGACTGATGGATCAGTCACATTTGGTGATGGTAGCAACTGCAAGATTATAGGCCAAGGTACGGTTCAACTTTTTAATCTTCCTGTGTTTAAAAACGTTTTATATGTTGAAGGCTTTAAAACATAACTTGCTTAGTATATCTCAAATATGTGATAATAACCATAGTGTTCGGTTTTCTAATCAAAGCTGTGAGATACTAAACAATAAGGGTTCTGATATTAACTGGACGTAGAACGTTTGAAAATTGCTATATTTTAGCGAATCCAGCTCATCTAATCAAACATGTTACATGGTCCATACAGACGAGACTGATTTATGGCATAAACGTCTTGGACATGTACATTATCGAAATTTATATAGATTGAGCAAATGAGAACTTATAAGAGGTTTACCCAAACTTCAGAAATTAGATAAAATATGTGGTGAGTGCCAGATAGGCAAACAAACAAGGAACTCACACAAAAAGGTGAATTCAAATACCACATCAAGACCACTCGAACTCCTCCACATGGATCTGATAGGACCTACCAGAACGGAAAGTCGTGGTGGGAAAAAGTATATCCTGGTAATAGTTATGACTTTACCAGATTTACATGGGTAGTCTTCTTAAGGGATAAATCTGAAACCCTTGAAGAAGTAAGAAAAGTTCTCAGAAGGATTCAAACGGAAAAATGTTCTCAAATCAGTAAGATTCGTAGTGATCATGGATCTGAATTTGAGAATAGCAATTTTGAGAAGTTCTGTACCGACCAAGGAATATTACATGAATTCTCTGCTCCCAAAACTCCACAACAAATGGAATTGTAGAAAGAAAGAATAGAGTACTTCGAGAAATGGCTAATGTCATGTTGAATAGCATGAAGCTCTCTAAAAATCTTGGGCTGAAGCAGTCAACATAGCTTGCTATATTATCAACCGAGTCTACACTAGCAAAGATAATAATAAAACGGCTTACGAATTGTGGTTCAATAAAAAGCCTACTGTTAAATACTTTCGAGTTTTTGGCAGCAAATGCTATATTTTATGTGATCGTGAAAATTTGGGAAAATTCGATACAAAGAGTGATGAAGGGATTTTTCTAGGATATTCCTTAACCAGTCGTGCTTATAGGGTTCTGAACAAAAGGACTGGTGTGATTCAAGAATCCATCAATGTTGTCATTGATGATCACTTAAATAAGCCTATCTCTAATTCAAATAATGATGAAGTTCTAATCATTGATAATCCTGATACTTCATCAAATCAGACTGAATCTGAATTGAGGACTGTTAAAGATCATCCAACCACACAAATTCTTGGAAACTCTCTCACTGGTGTTCGCACCCGTAGACAACTTGAGGATTTATGTAATTACGTATGTTTTACATCCCAAATAGAATCATCCAATGTAAAAGAAGCTCTTGCTGATGAGAACTGGATTGTTACGATGCAAGAAGAACTTAACCAATTCGTAAGAAATGATGTTTGGTATCTCGTACCAAGACCTAAAGATAAACACATCATTGGAACAAAATGGATTTTCAAAAATAAGTCTGACGAATGTGGAAATATAATTAGAAACAAGGCTAGACTAGTGGTACAAGGTTATACTCAAATTGAAGGAATTGATTTCGATGAAACTTTTGCACCAGTAGCACGTCTTTGTAACATCCCAGATTTTTGTCAACCTGGGATTAGACGTCCTTAGGCAATGGGTTGCTCCTAACACCTTATTAATTCGTCAGAACTGAACCCCACAGTCTAAAGTCACTTCTGAACCCACTTCCTTCACAAATCTCACCCTTCACTACCTTGTTCCTTCAATTTTTCTAAGCACTTTCATCCTAGACACTATCCTAAACTAGCTAAGTAGTATAACTTGGATCACTTTATATACAAACTACAAAGGCCCAGTTACCACCTTTGACAGAAATCATACAGGACTAAATCCTTTAAAAATTAGGCGAGAATTAGCTAGTGTTAAACTAGAGTGCCTGTGAAATTAGCACCAATCGCTTTAAATATGATCTGTAAGACTCAAAACTTGTAGAATCATTGATGCTAGGTTACCCTAAAACTTAGGATCAATCTCATTACCCGGCTGCTCACGGGAGCATCTCGAAACTCCGTATCGGATCTGGACCGCACGTCGGAAGTCCGATTAACACGAAGTTAAGGAACTAGTACCGCCTCGCTGGGCTTGACAACCATCTCGGAAATCAAATCCAGATAGTGTCCCAGCGTTATTCGCTTGAGCTCGAAGTGAAGAGTGTGAGAAATGTGAAATTAATTCAAAATAAAATATCTTGAATAGTAATCTGGCACCACTCGCTTGCGGATCAGTTAAGCAACCAGACCGTCGGAATCAGACCAAATTACACCCTCGGATCAGGAGAAATTTCATATACATTTACATGTACTCGAAATCTCCGATCGAGATCCACTGACCGTTGAACTGAAACTGGTCCGCCACGCGTGATCTGAAAATCCCACTGAAATAAAAACTTAATAGAACGTAGATCCAACGTTAGTGAGCTTAAGTCTGACCTTTGGCTCAAGGAGGGCCGCCAGAAACCCTCTTTTGAGCTGAAACAATGTCGATTTGATATAATGTAAGTATACTTTGAACATAAGTCTGTTTCGGTGAGTTTTTAGACTATATAAGGACCTTAAACCTCTCTCTTTGCAGCCATATGAATTTAAGATTGAGAGAGAGAAAAGAGAGAGAAAGTGTGGGAGCAGTGGGAGTTTCTCCCTGCCACTATTCGGGCTCCACCGCCTGATTCTCATTGCTTTCCCGGCGTTTCCGGCGTCATTCTAGGTAAGAAACCCTAACCCTAATCTGTTTTGGGGTTTAGACAGTTGTAAGTTATGAAATAGCTAACCTATTTCGTTTTATAGGTTGCCAAATTGCCTAATACGGGAGCTTAGCAAACCTATCGACTCCGTTACGATTCTACGACAAAAGGTGCGGACTTTAGGTGTATAGGTTATGGTTTTCAATGCTTTCAATGTCAGATAATGATTCATGATCTGCATGCAATTGCACATGTACAAAGTGCTGTCTGTTTTCTGTTTCGATTAAAGATGATGAAAAATATGGAATTCTACATACTCTAGGTATTTGTAGAAAGTATGGTATACGTATATTTTTGAAAATGTGTTTGATGGTTTATTTGTTGATGGATATACGATGTATGGATAAAATACTTATTTGGTGAAAGGATTCGCCTAAATACATGTTTTACTTATATACACTATGTATGTTGAAATTGCGTATTCTAGAACTAGAAAATACTGTATACGTATAAATTTTGGATGAGTTTATCATGATTATTTGTTGTAGTGTAGTAATATATTATACATGGATAAAATATATCGCTTGGCTAAAGGATAGCCCTTATACATGTTTTGCTAACATACACCATGTATATTGTAATAGGATTCTAAGTGTTTGTGAAAATGACTGAATGAGTTTATAAATTCTCATTCGTGCTCGCCATGACTAATTGTCATGGATTCATGATTGTTGTATTGGCGATACCCCTTTGACGAAAGGATTTGCCCTAAATCACGCCACGGCCAATATACACTATATATGCTAAAATGTGTGGCCCAAGTGTTTGTGGAAATGACTGAATGAATATGGAACTTGGATTCCTGCTTGCCATGACTATCCGTCGTGGGTGTACGTGTGTTATAATGGGGCAACTCCCTAGTGAAAGGATTTGGCCTAATGCCTATGTGATCGAATTGTCATGTATGTTGATGTATGTTTGTTTAAGTGTTTCTTGAAATGTCTGAATGAGTAGTAGTTAGCAAATTGTAATGTATAAGGGTGTTGAGATATGATTTCAACCTCTTTTAACTATGTGTATGATTTCCTTGGATAGTTGTGTGATTAGGAATTGAACATGTACAAACTCATGCTTGTGTTGTGATTCATAACATGCTCAACTGCTTTATGATTTTAACTATGTAATGAATATGTTTAAATTTATATTTACGTTGTATGATCCGTCATGGGTGATGGGGGAGCGGAGCAACGAGTGCGTACAACAGCCCTGACTGCCCTAAACGGATAATACCAGACCTTAATTGTATGAGTTGAATCTTGATCTACTACTGCTTTATCTATCTGCACTTGATTGTGTTTGGGGCTATGTCTAAAGTCCAAACATTCGGTACCAGACTTGAGATTGTGGCTGAGATTCATGTCACCACAAGGGATGTGTCTGATGAACCCGAGTCGTACTTCGGTTGGCGATAGTGGTTGGCCACACGGAGTGCTTTTGCGCTTCATATCGCCCAACTTGTCGTTACGCTCGAGCTAGTCAGGCTCGTCAAATAAACCGATATGTTAAATGTATGTTCACCATGTTTGGTCATTTCTGTTTGAACCTAGGGTACCAAACTTACCAGTGGCAATCCCATTAACTATGGTACCTCGATTCGCTAAGACTCATGAGCCGGACATGGTGGTATGGGACACCGTGGCCGAGCTGTCGGCCTATGCTGGGGCCAAGTGCCTCCCCGTAGTGACCATTGAGCAACCAAACTCGTGAGCCGAATACGGTGGTATGGGACACTGTATTCGAGCTGTCGATACCTACGGCGAGAGTCGAGAGTCGAGACGTGAGACCTGTACTCGTGCTGACGGGCGACGAAAGTCCTGTAGTGTCTTCGAGTATACTCCGAGGTCTGTGATTGGTGACGAGTCTTTCACAGCAACTAGAGTATGAGTTGAGCCGAGTACGGTGAGACCTGTATTCGAGCTGACAGCTAGTGATTGAGCCGAGTACGGTGAGACCTGTACTCGAGCTGACGGTCAATAATGAGCCGCATACGGTGAGATCTGTATCCGTGCTGACGGGTGACGAGCCCTTTGTGATGCCTTCGCTATGCCTCTCAAACCATAATATCGTATGAGATTAACTAGGATTGACGACCCTAGAATGGATCATGTTTGGAAATGATACAAGGGAGGTACCTTAGTTTCCCAAATACTACTGTGGTGAAATGGACTAATAATAACTCGGTAATCATGCTCATCATCGCACCGCATGTGCCTAGTAGATGTGGAGCACTGAGGGAGGTATGCATTCGCGAACGTAAGATGATGTCGCATGAGGGTGGTTTGGCAAGGGCATACATCATCATGTCATTCATACTTGCATTTAATAAGAGTAGTTAAAATAGTTTGATTGTACTGCTTTAATCATTACTGCTTGACTGAGTTGATAACATGTTAACTTATGCTTTACTGTTCCACTGAGTTGATCACTCACTCCCACGTTACGGGACGGTGTTTGCAACACCAACCAGATTTGTTGAGTTTCAGGTGTTGGCGATGCTTATGAAGCAGAGCCGAACTACTACTATGATGTTTGAGGAGGAGTTCTCCTACACGTAATCTGAAGACCTGGTATTGTATTGACGGGGCTACGGTACTTGGGATAGGAGACATTACACTTCCTCACATTTGGTATATTTTAGAACTGTACTTGTAATTATTTACCTGGTAATGTTATCACACTCTGGAGACTCATCATAGTTTATATATTTTATCTATCTATCACCGTCTTCCGCTTGCAAATTTAACTGTCTCTGGAGTATGATATGTTGTTGGCTTAATCTCACTCATGTTCAATGCACGAATACAGTCAACATTCAATCATTATTCATTTTGTTGCATAAGTGATGTTCTGGAACTCGGGAGTTGAGTTTATGCTCGACCCCCGATTTTCAGGGCGTTACAGTCTTGAATCTATCAGACTATTTATATCCATTGCATGTTTTAGAAAGATAAAGATCTATCAGATGGATGTGAAAAGTGCTTTTCTAAATGGCCATTTACATGAAGAAGTATATGTTGAACAACCACTAGGTTTTGAAGATCCCAAAAATACTGATCATGTGTATCGGCTTAAAAAGGCACTTTATGGATTAAAACAAGCACCTAGGACATGGTATGAGAAACTAACAAAATTTCTTTTAAGTCACAATTTCAAATGGGATCTGTTGATAAAACTCTATTTGTTAAAAAACATAATGATCATATCTTAATAGTACAGATTTATGTTGATGATATCATCTATGGATCAACTTGTACTAACTTGACTACTGAGTTTGCAGACTTGATGAAATCACAGTTTGAAATGAGCATGGTTGGGGAATTAACTTATTTTCTTGGTTTGCAAGTTAAGCAGCAACCTGAAGAATATTCATCTCTCAATCTAAGTATGCCTTGAATCTAATCAAGAGATTTAGATTTGAGAATGGCAAGAATTTCGATACTCCTCTGAGTACTACCCTGAAACTCTCAAAAGACTATAATGGTAAAAATATTGATTCTAAACTTTATCGGAGTATGATTGGTAGTTTGTTATATTTTACTACTAGTAGACCTGATATTTCTTTAAGTGTTGGTATTTGCGCGAGATTTCAATCTGATCCAAAAGAATCTCACTTGATTGCTGTTAAGCGGATTATTAGATATGTTGCAAGTACTATAAATCTTGGTCTCTGGTGTCCTCATGAGACTAGTGCCCAACTTGCTGGGTACTCGGATGCTGATTGGGATGGTAATCTAGATGATAGAAAATCAACCAGCGGTGGTTGTTTTTATATTGGAAATTGTCTAGTTTCTTGGTTTAGTAAGAAACAAAATTCTATATCACTTTCAACAGCTGAAGCTGAGTATATCGCAGCTGGTAATGCATGTACACAACTTGTTTGGATGCAACGAATGCTGAGTGATTATGAAATTAAATAGGATTCTATGTTATTGCATTTGATAATTCCAGTGCAATAAATATTTCAAAAAATCCTATTCAGCATTCTCGTACTAAGCACATTGACATTAGATTTCATTATATTAGGGAATTGGTAGAAGAAAAAGTTATATCTCTGGAATATATTCCTATTGAAGATCAGAGAGCTGATACTTTCACAAAACCTCTTGATAAAATTAGGTTTAATAAGATGAAATTTGATCTTGGCATGTGTATTTCAAAATGATTATTTATGCTTACATGTATCATATTGTATATATTTGCTAGGTTTAATTCCATTTTCTTTAAAAAAAATTGCAAGAAATATGCTTTTCTGGACTTCCTTCGACCTGTCGTGAGTGTACTCGACCAGTCGACCTATGACCGGTCGTAGATACCTACGACCAGTCGTAGATCTCGGAAATCACTTAAATTTAGAGATTTTTGCTTTCTTCCTCATTTCTTTTTTTTCTCTCTAAGGAACCGAGCTTCGACTTGTCGAACCCACCATTCTTGTTCTTCAAGGTTAGTATTCCATTTACGTTTTTCTTGCAAATCAGTGTCTAGATTGTTCTCTTTTCTAACTTGAAGCTTTCTATTTTGGATTTCATTGAGATTTGGGGTTTGGTTTTTGAAAAATCTGTTTTGAAGAAACCCACTTCTCAATCCTTTGCAACTTCTTAATTCCTTGATATCCTTGTTGCAAATGACTTCTAGAGGTAGAAAATCTACTTCCCGTGGTCCTTCTACTTCTTCCAGATTAACCAAACGTCATCTTCTTGAGCCTACTAATGATTCTTCTTATGTTATAGACCTTAGTGCTCGTAATGTTATTGTTGAACATCCTGTTGATATTAACCATATTGCACCTTTTAAGATCCTACCTTTGCTTGAAGCTGTAGGTTGGGTTAACTTATTTCATTGGGGTGGGCCTGCATACCAGTCCATTGCTCAATCCATGTTTACATGCATAAGTGACTTCTCACTGGATAGTTTAACTTTTAAAATATCTACTAGTTAAGGGCCATTTGAAATTGATCGTCATTTAATTTCAGCCCTTATGGACATTCCTGTGAATGATGAGGGTATTCCTATCCATAACCTAACTGATAAACCCTCAATTTCTGAAAAACGCATGCTCACTAGAGATTTGTGCAACATGGATGCTCAATGGACACAAAAAGGGAATGCGCTTCCCGCAAGATTTTTGTTACCCAAATATAGAGTGCTCCACAGAATCTTTGTGTCTAATCTGTATCCTCGGTCAGGTAATAAAACTGACTTGACCTCATTTATGGTACGTATTATTCATGCTATTTCCAGTGGTACTCAGATTTTTCTGCCATCCTTAATCTGTCATTTCCTTCTTCAGTTTAGACTCCATCCTGGTCATAGTGACATCCCTTTTGGTTATTTAATGACTGTATTAGCTACACATATGTTGGTCGATATGCCAGTTAATGAGGCACCTATTCATCATCTGATTTTCAACAACTCTAATCTCAATAAGATGAAGCTGGAATTACTTCCTGAACAAGGTGGTAATGGTGGCTGTGCTGGTCATGAAGAAGCGGGGGATGACATTAATATGGATGATATCTTTGAGGAATTGGATTCTGATTCAACAAATGATCCAGATTATGTATCATTTGATTTTGATGCACGTTTGAGTGCATTGGAGGGTAAAGTTGAAAATTTGAATGAAAAGATAGAAAACATGTCTGTTACTCATGATTCTCAATTCAAGTACATGCGGAAATATCTTCGGCGATTAAACAAAGGCATGTACCAACTTGATTCCTCTATTCCTGCTCCGTCTTCTAGTTCTAATTCTGACTAGTCTATATGGGATTTTCTGGTCTGTAATAACCTTATAACTTAGCACTTGGTTGACTGATTTTGAGTTGGATACTATCAATGTTTTATGCTGGATATTTATTCTATATGAAGCTATGCAGAGTATCTATATATCTGTTTTGCTATATTCTCATAACTCCTCATGTTTACTCTCATATATCCCTTTATTTAGTTCTCCTTTATTATTGTTTCCTTTGTCATATAGTGACAAAAAGAGGGAGAATGGTTTGTTCTTAATGATGTGATTGTGAGAGGAGTAGCATTGGTTGAGTAGCATTGGTTATGTTACTCAGGGGGAGTATGTGTGAACTAGTTGAATGTTGAATGTTGAATATTGGGTAGAATGTTGAATATTGGGTATTGAATATTGATTTGCAGGTAAGCCAGTTGATATGAACTGGTTCATAACTCTTTAACCAGTTGTTTTACTTTATGTTTATCTTGGTTATGTGTTTTGTCACTAATTTGACAAAGGGGGAGATTGTAAGTGCTATATTTTATATCCCTGTTTGTTGTCAAATTTGTGGTGCCAAAATCACTGTTATATATCTTGCATAAGTAAAGCTCTCTCAAAGATCAACATTCATGAACAAGCTAAGCTCATAACAAGCTAAGCTCACAAGTACAAAGATCAAACTTGAATGCAAAAACTACTCACAAGACATGACTCAAGCTGCAAGACTTCAAGAAGAGTACAAGGCAGTTCATAAAGAACTCAAGACATGTACAAGGTAGTTCATAAAGAACTCAAGACACTTTCAAGATTGAGTTACATCAAGATTTCAGGATTGAACTACATCAAGACTTCAAGGCTCATACTTCAAGGTCACTAGTTCCTAATATTTCAATGTCCTTACTTCATGGTTGAGGTTTGACTGACCTTAGGTTGACCTTAGAAGTAGGTCACTTTGGATACATAAATCGAATGTTTATTTTACATAAGGTTGGTCTGTTCTTCGACTAGTCCTAGGCCTTCTTCGACTAGTCCTAGAGTTGCTTCGACCAGTCTAAGAAATTCTTCGATCAGTCGTAAGTTTGTTACAAAAATCGGATAATTTCTGTTAGGCTTCGACTAGTCCAGGGATCTGTTCGACTAGTCGAAGGAACAGTGTCGACTGCTTCTTCGACCAGTCGTATATCTTTGACACAAAGTCCAGCGATAATTCACAAGGTCTTCGACCAGTCGAAGGAGACCTTCGACCAGTCGAAGGAGGCCTTCGACCAGTCGTAGAACGGTCAAAGCTTATCGCGCCCGATTTTTTTCAAATCTGTTATTTCTTCGACTAGTCGAAGAGCTCCTTAGACCAGTCGAAGATACGATCTGCTCACCTATAAATAGAGCACGAATCTCAGAAGAAATTATCGAATTAATTAATCCATTCAAGTCAATCTTCGTCGAACTTCTGAAAGATAATTCTGTGCTTTATCTAAGCTAAGTGTGCTTATTTAATATTCTCTTTCCTTAGCTTTATTTAATTGATTTTGTTTCTGCTTTCCAATCTAATCTGATAAGAGGAATTGTTATTCCCTTTCTTTGGAATCAAAATCAATTAAGGCAAGCCCTACTTGGTTTAATTTAAAATCTATTAGAATTAGAACCATTGTAATTGAGTACTGGATATTGAACTTGGACATTCAATCATCTACTCTGATTTGGTTCTACTGGGCTGCTACAACGAAGGAGATAATCAGGTATTTTACGTTTAATTGTAAATTCCTTTCTGTTTTGGTTTCTTTTAAGATTTGCCAGAAAAATCTTGTTGTATTGGTTATCTGAGGAGAGCCAGGAAAACTCAGAAGTGGGTTTTTTTTTTGTGTAAGCCCACAGACAAAGACACAATTGTAAAGGTTTTTGGTGAACCTGGGAAACCTATTTTGTTAGTGAATGCTAATATCCCCTGTGTGAGGATATTAGGAGTGGAGTAGCATTTTGTGTGGCTGTTGTTTAACAGTTGGTGAACACACAGGCGAACCACTATAATCCCTTGTGTTGTGGTTGAATGATTTACATTTCTAATCTTTAATATTCATTTGTGGGATGTATGTGTGGTGGTAAATGTTGTAATCATTTAATTCAAGCATTGTGGGAATTTTGTAATAATTTAGAATTTACTTTCTGCTATTTCTTTATCTACTTGAATTTAAATTTCCTTTAAAGTTGTTCCAGCAAGGTTGCCCTGCCATTTTTATGGTGTATGGCTGTCCCTAGAACAATACATTTGTGATTACAATTTATTTCAATTCAGTTTGTATTTATTTATTTATTCCTCTTTGGTTTGAGATTTGATACAAAGATCTTTCTAGAAATAAGGTTGTCCTACCATAAACTTTGGTTTTTGGTGAAAGGTTGTCCTTAGAACAACATTTGTATCAACCTCTTAAGATCTAAATTTTGAGGTTGTTTCACTTTCCTGCATTCTGATTTACTTTGGCTATCATATTCTTGTTAATTCCACTATTATAAGTTTTATTTGGCATTGTCCTATTCACCCCCCCTCTAGGACATATAGCTAGGCCTTTTCAGTAAATCTGATGTTGGGGATCATTTTACCAAAATTGTAATTGACGGGGATGGAAAAGCGAAAGGTGCTAGATGTAACTAGTGTAATTCATCTTACACATGGCCGAGTGAGAATGAGACTTACTCTTTGAGAAAACATATCTCAAAGTGTCCTAAGATTTCCTACAATAAAGATAAGAAACAAAGACTTTTATTAATGCAATCATTATCAGAAGATGGTGGTAGTACCCTTGGTGTTTGAAAATTTGACCAAGATCTATGAAGCACTTGTAAAAACGATAATCGTAAATGAGTTGCCTTTTATGTTTGTTGAGCATGAAGGTTTTTGTTACTTTTGTAGCGTAATGCAACCTAATTTCAAAATAGTGTCACATACTACAATGGTAAGGGGTTGTATGACATTGTGAGTGAGAAAAAAATTGAAGGATTTGTTAGTGAACTCAAATTAAAGATTTTGTCTCACTTCGGATTCATGGACTTAAGTGCAGAACCTTTCTTACATGTGCCTTACAGTTCATTTTATTAATAAAGACTAAAATTGTATAAAAGAATTTTAAACTTTTGTGTGATTTCTAGTCATAAAGGTGAGAAAATTAGTCGAGCGATGGAGGCATGTTTGATGGAATGGGGGTATAAAGAAACTATGCTAACTTACTGTGGATAATTCAAGTTCTAATGATGTTGTTATTTCATATTTGAAGAGAAATATGTCTAAGAAGAGTGATACTTTCATTTTAGGTGGCGAATTCTTTCACATAAGGTGTTGTGCACATATTCTTAATTTAATTGTGAAATATGAGTTAATTGAATTCAAAGATTCACTAACTCGAATTTGTATGGTAGTGAGGTATGTTTTGAGTTCTCCACAAAGAGAACAATGCTTCAAGGCATGTATAGAGAAAGAGAGGATAACATATAAACGTTCTTTGTGCCTAGATATTCAATCCAGGTGGAACTCCACATATCTCATGATAGATGCTACAACAAAGTTTCAAAAAGCATTTGAGAGATTAGAAGAGGAAGATTCACATTTCACCATAGAACTTCATGATGGACCTCCTACCACTAGTGATTGGGATGATGCTCAGATTTTTACAAAATTTTTGCAGAAATTCTATGATGCCACTGTTCGCATGTCTGATTCTTTATATGTCACTTCTAATTCATATTTTCATGAAGTTTATGGCATTGAAAGTTTTCTATCCGAATAGTCAATCAGTTTGGATTCTACTTTAATACCATAGCTAAGAAAATGAAGATTAAATTTGAGAAGTATTGAGAAAATATTGAAAAAGTGAATATGATGTTATTGATTGCTACTGTGTTGGATCCCCGTTATTGTAACATCCCGAAAAATCGAGGGTCGAGTAGTAACTCAACTCTCGAGTTTCCAGAACATCACTTATGCAACATAGATAATGGTGATTAAATGTTGTCTGCATTAGTGTATTGAACATGAGTGAGAGTAAGCAAAAAAAAGCATATTATACTCCAGAGACAATTAAATTGCAAGCGGAAGACTGTGATAGATATATAAAATATATAAAAACTGTGGTGAGTCTCCAGAGTGTGATAACATTACCAGGTTAATAAATTTCAAGTACATTTCTAAAATATACCAAATGTGTAAGTGTAATGTCTTCTATACCAGTACCATAGACCCGTCAATACAATAACTGGTCTTCATAAACCTGTCAGAGAGCTACAAGTAGGAGAACTCCTCCTCCACATCATAGTAGTCCGGCTCTGCTTCATAAGCATCGCCATCACCTGAAACTCAACAAATCTGGTTGGTGTGTACAACACCGTCCCGTAACGTGGGAGTGAGTGATCAACTCAGTGGAACAGTAAAGCATAGGTTAACATGTTATCAATCCAGTCAAGTAGTAAAACCAAACACTCCTAACTACTCTTATTAATGCAAGTATGAATACAGTTATGATGTATGCCCTTGCCAAACCACCCTCATGTGACACCATCTTACGTTCGCGGCATGTTTTCATCCCTCAGTTGCTCCACATCTTTTAGGCACATGCAATGCGTGATGAGCATGATTACCGAGTATATTAGTCCATTTCCAACGCAGGATTGGGAAACTAAGGTACCTCCCTTGTATCATTCTCAAACATCATCCATTAATAGGGTCGTCAGTCCTAGTTAATCTCAGACGATGGTGTATTTTCTAGGTCACTGCAGAGGCCGCCAGGGCTGTTACGCACAAAGTTAGACCACTCCCCATCACCTCTTTAATGACATGAAGTGCATAAGCACCTCACATGGCCGACCACTATCGTCAACTGAAGTACGACTCGGTTCGTCGAACACATCTCACATGGTAAATGAATCTCACCACGCATTCAGTTTCGTTACCGATTGTCTGGACTATAATCATAGCTCCAATCGCATTCAATTGTAGATAGTTAAAGCATTAATGAATCAAAATTTAAATCATACAACCCAAGTCTGATATTATCCGTTTAGGGCTGCTAGGGCTGTTGCACGTACTCGTTGCTCCACTCCCCCATCACCCATGACAGATCATACAACATAAACATGAATTTAAACATACGCCTTACATAAATAAAATATACAATCATTTGAACATGTTAACAAGCATATCATAAAGCATATTATAAAGCATGTTATAAAGCACTACATAAATAGGAATACAAACACATATATTTCATAAGTAAGTGATTAAAGTAAACGACCTCATGGAGGAAATCATACATGTATCTAAGGTAGTTGAGAATCCCATCTCACACCCTTCTAAGGCATCAACATCCAAACACTTACTCACACAAGCATTTTCACAAACACTTAACATACACTATTTTCAACATACTTAGTGTATGTTAGCAAACATGTATTAGGGCGAGTTCTTTCGCCAAGCAAGTATTTTACGCATATATAATATATTTATACAACAAATAATCATGGCAACCATATCTCTAAAATATATATGTATATGGTACTTTCTACAATATAGTATTTCTACATACATAGTGTATATTAGTAAAACATGTATTTGGGCGAATCCTTTCGCCAAATAAGTATTTTATCCATATATCATATATTCATACAACAAATAATCATGTCAAACACATTTCCAAAATTTATACGTATACGACATTTTCTACGAATACCTAGAATATGTAAAATTTCATAATCTACATCTTTAATTGAAACAGAAAATAGAAAGCACTTTGTACATGTGCAATTGCATGCAGATCATGAATCTATCATTATCTGACATTGAAAGCGTTGAAAACCATAACCTATACACCTAAAGTCCGCACCTTTTGTCGTAGAATCGTAACGGAGTCGATAGGTTTGCTAAGCTTCCGTATACGGCAGTTTGGTAACCTATAGAACGAAGTAGGTTAGCTATTTCATAACCTACAACCATCAACACTCCAAATCAGATTAGGGTTAGGGTTTCTTACCTAAAAATGGAGCTGGAATCGCCGGGAAAGCGATTAGAACGGAGTGGTTGTGCTTGCATAACGGCAAGGAAGCATGACAGGGAGATCCTCCCACAACTCCCATACTTTCTCACTTTTCTCTCTCTCAAATCTCAAATTCGTATGGCTGTGAGAGAGAGGGTTCAAAGGTCCTTATATAGCCTAAAAAGTCTCCAAATTAGACTTCAAGTCAAGGTATACTTATAGTATAACCAAAGCGGGGCAATTTCAGCTCAACGGAGGACTTCTGGTGGGCCTCCTTGAGCCAAAGGTCGGACTTATGTTCACTAACACCGGATCTACATTTAGTTAAGTTTTCGTTTGGTCGGGATTCCAGATCACGGGTAGCGGACCAGTTTCAGTTCAACGGTCAGCGGATCTCGATCGGAGATTCCGAGTACATGTAAATGTGTATGAAATTTCTCCAGATCCGAGGGTGTGTAATTTGGTCTGATTCTGACGGTCTGGTGCTCTTAAAATTGATCCGCAAAACAACACGTGCCAGATTACTATTTAAGATATTTATTTTGTAAAGAAAACAAGTGTTTTCACACTCTCTCGCTCCGGACTCAAGCGAACAGCCATGGGACACTGTCTGGATTTGATTTCCGAGATGGTTGTCAAGCCCAGCAAGGTGGTCCTAATTCCTTAACTTTGTGTTAATTGGACTTCCGGCGTTCGGTCCAGATCTGATACGGAGTTTCGAGATGCTCCCGAGAGCAGCCGGGTAATGAGATTGATCCTAGATTTTAGGGTAACCTAGCGTCAATGATTCTGTAAGTTTTGGGTCTTGCAGATCGTATTTAAAGTGGTTGGTACTAATTTCACAGGTACTCTAGTTTAACACTAGCTAATTCTCCCCTAATTTATAAAGGATTTAGTCCTGAGTAATTTCTGTCTGAGGTGGTACCTGGGCCTTTGTAGTCTGTATATAAAGTGATCCAAGTTATACTACTTAGCTAGTTTAAGATAGTGTCTAGGATGAAAGTGCTTAGAAAAATTGAAAGAACAAGGTGTGTGAAGGGTGGGATTTATGAAGGAAATGACTTAAGAAGCGATTTTAGACTGTGGGATTCAGTTCTGACAAGTTAATAAGGTGTTAGGATCGACCCATTGCCTAAGGACGTCTAATCCCAGGTTGATAAAAATCCGGGATGTTACAGTTATAAATTGAAATATGTGAAGTTTTGTTATTATGAAGTTTACGAACTTGCCATGGTGATTGAACACACTAAGAAGATAAGATAGGTATTCAATCGTATTTATGATGAGTATCAAAAGCTTTAGTCAGTTTTTTCTTCTTCCAGTCAAACCATTATTGACAAGGATGTTAACCGATCAAGTATTTGTACAACTGAGCGATTAATTTCTCTCAAATCAAAGTTTAAAAACATTTGGAAGGAGAAGAGAGTAATGGAGGCAAGTCAGAAGCGGACAAATATTTGGAGGAATCTTGTAAAAAGGACGATCCAAACTTTAAAATTCTGAGTTGGTGGAAGGTGAACAGTTCAAAGTATAGAGTGGGGAAGAAGGCCGAAGACTACATGAGGGGGAAGTTGTCGGTTCTTGGAAAGCCTTGTCGGCTTATTGGGTTTAGAAGTTGGAATTTCCCTTATTTTCTTTGTTAATTAGTTAAAGGATAGAGTTATTGTGGAAAATCCCTTGATGAAGCGTCGATAGTACCTGCTAGGCCAAGGAAACTCCTGACTTCAGTGATAGTACTGGGTTTGGCCCACTAAAGTACAGTGTCGACCTTTATTGGATCGCTGCTATACCTTGGCGATTTACGACGTGTCCTAAAAACTTAACTTCTTCCTTCCATAGCTCGCATTTCGAAAATTTGGCATATAGCTAGTTTTTCTTCAATAAACTCAAGAACCATCACCGGTGGGTTTCGTGTTCCCTTTCACTTTGAGAATATATTAAGATGTCATCAATGAAGTATAACGAACTGGTCTAAATAGGGCCGAAACACCCTATGCATGAGGTCCATGAAGAAAGCTGGGGTGTTCGTGAGGCCAAAGGGCATTACTAAGAATTTGTAGTATCCATAACTCGTCCTAAATGCCATTTTGTACATGTCTTCGTCCTTGATCCTTAGTCGATGGTATCCTGACCTCAGATCAATCTTTGAAAAGAATTGTGCTTCTTTTAGTTGGTCAAAGAGGTTGTCGATGCGAGGAAGGGGGTACTTATTCTTTATCGTGGCTTGATTTAGACGGTAGTAATCAACGTAATCGTAGAGATCCGTCTTTCTTTTTGACAAATAGAACCAGCGTGCCCCAAGGAGATACGCTCGGTCGGATAAAACCTTGATTAAGGAGTTCTTCTATTGTTTCTTGAGTTCTGCCATCTCGACTGGTGCCATGCGGAAGGTGGGTAGTGTAATCGGGTAGTGTAGTTCCTGGTATTAAGTCAATACCAAAATCTACTTCCCTCTTGGGCGACAATCCTGGTATTTCTTGAAAACTTCAGGGAACACTTCAGGGAATTCCCTGACTATTGGAATTTGGTCCACAGGGATCTCTTCTAAGCCCATTATTTGTGCCAAGGGTTCCTTTTTCTTTCTACCTTGTATTGTGATGGGGGAATGTTCAGATAAGGTGAGGGTGATTCTCCTGGCTTTACTTTCTATAATCGCCCTAGTCTCATCAAGCCAATCCATCCCAAGGATTACATCGAATCCCTTCATGTTCGTCTTTACTAGGTTGGCTGAAAATTTAATGTTTACCATGGTGATGGGGCAGTTTTCACAATATTTGGTCAGTTTTATTATCTTTCCCAAGAGTGAAGCCACTATGATGGGCCCCTTCATGCTTTTTAATTCTAAGCCCAACTGTTCTACTGTGGAAGTTGAGATCAAAGATAAAGTAGCCCCACAATCAAATAAGAGGATGATTGGTACATCTTTGATAAAGGTTGTACCTTCTATTAGGCTGGGGGTAGTGTCAGAGTTCTCTAGCGACAGCATGGCGTACAGGCGGCCTTGTGTTTTCTGAGATGCTATCGGGGCGGATTGTTGCATCTGGGCCGCAATGGGGTGACCTTCATCTCTCATTTTCTTGAAGCAGCTTTTCACTTCGTGGCCCATCTTCTTACAGTAACCGTATCCAGGCAGTTGACCTGTTGCGTCTTCTCTTCGGTGATGACGTTCCGTTGTGGAGTGATTCTTGGCCTTTTGTCCGACATCTGTGGCGTAATAAGTGTAAGTGCTACAATGATTAAGCACACTTTAGTTGTTAAATTTCGTAAAGTCAAAATAACTTGACAAGAGATCTTTAAGACCGGTCCATAATCAAGAAAAGGTCAAGCTTAAGATCAAGAGAAGATTAAGCTCAAGACTGGTACATTCTCAAGAGAAGATCAAGCTAAAGATCAACTGAAGTTCAAGAATAGATCAAGCTCAAAAGTTAAGATGAAGTCCGTAATTGAGTTCAAGTCAATGAAGTTCAGATAATTCATATATCTCAGGTAGTATAAAACCCTAGAAAGACCTTAGGATTAGGTGCTTTCAAAATCGTTAAAATTGGGTTTTATAATATTTTTTTGCTTGGAATTTGACCAGTCTAAGGTTTGGTTCGACTAGTCTAAGTTTTCTCGGCCAGTCTAAGTTCAAGTCGAAGCAAAAACCAATTTTTTTGCAAATTTGACTTGTCGAATTTTTAGTTCGACCAGTCGAAGCTTGACCTTCGACCAGCTCGAGAGAATTTGACTCCAAGTCCAGCAACTACAACTTATCGGATTTTCGAAACTTCGACCAATCGGAGACTAAATTCGATTAGTCGAACAAAGCTCTTTGACTAGTCGATCTGGTCCTCGGGCTAGTTGAAGTTTGGATAAATCTTACACTGCGCGATCCGAAATCTGTTGAACTGAATCTGGTCTACTTGGGCTAGTCGAAGATTCAATTTCTTTGCCTATAAATTGAGTTTCTCTCTCAATCCGAAATATCTAAGTTGATTATCAAAATCCTTCTGCAAGAGAGAGAGAGAAACTCGAGTTATTAGCAAGCTATTCAAACGATATTTATAAATTTTATTTATAGCTTTTGTTTAATTCCCTTAGGCTGTGTTTGTTAACGCTTAATTTTTGCACTTAACGCGGAATGGGGAAAATTTTCCGTGTTTAGTGTGTTTGTTAATACGTTGTTAACGCGGAAGACGGAAAGCGCTAAGTGGTTTTTCACTGAATTCTTTCCATGATAGGAGTCTGGCTTAATGGTGAACGCGGAATGCGCTCCGTGATTTTTTATTAAACAAAATTTTTTTGCTTCCAAAAGTACCCTTTTCAAGTTGTACCAAAATTTTCCGCGCATTACAAAATCAACCTTTTAACATGTGAAACTTCTTTATGCCCCACCATGATTTATATGTTTGATCCACACCGTCTATCAACGTTTTCAAGTAATTTAAGGTGTGATCCAATAAAAGAAGCAGGTCCAATGTTTAATTGGACCATAAGGTGAGGCTTGAACGTCCACCGTTAAAAACTTCTCGAGAGCTAGAGAAGTTTCAAATCAAGCTGAAATTTTGTGTTTTCACTTCATCCACGTCTACATGACCTAATGAATAAGTTGGATGGTATAAAAACATCACAGTGGCCCATGTAACTTCGATCTCTTTGAACCGTTCGAATTGCGTACTACCCTCGCCCGTCCCTAGGTCCGAACTGGCAGTTTTGTGGGGGGCCCACCGTGATGTATCTGTACATCCCAACCCTCTATCCCTTTTCACATATTATTTTAAGGCATCGAAACAAAAATGAGGCAGATCCAACGATCAAATGGACCACATCACAAATGACTCCTGCATTTAATGCAACTAGTGCATTTTAATGCAACCAAGATTATTATTTGGTGTGGTCCACTTAAGCTTTGGATCTGCCTCATTTTTGTGTTCATGCCTTCAAATAATCTGAGAAAGGGGATCGACGGTTTGGATGTACATATACATCACGGTGGGCCCGCCTACAGAACTGCCTGTTAGGAGCCAGGGACGGGCGGGGATAGCACGCAATCCGCGTCCTCGTTAGAGACGCCGCCTACGGAGCGGATTGGCTACTCCCACTGCCACGGACGCGGATTTCCTGCCAAAGGCGTTCCTGTGTTGGGAACCCAGGTGGGGCCCACTGTTGTATTTGTGAGAAATCCTCTCCGTCCATCCATTTTTTAAGTTCATTTTAGGATACGAAACCAAAAATGAACCGTCTCCAATACTCAAGGGGGCCGAAAATGTGATAATTGAACGTCTACAGTTGAAATATTCGTGGGGCCTAAATAGTTTTGAATCATGGTATTATTTGTGTTTTCAGTTCATCACAGTAAAAATGACGTTATTAACGGTATGGATGGCATTTAAACATCACTTTCGAACCTAGGGAGGTTTCAACGGTCGAAATTTTCCTAACCACCTTTTCCTTTAGTACGGCCCACCTGAGTCTTGTATTGTGCTCGATTTTGGTTTCAACTCCTAAAATGAGCTCCCAAATGTATGGACGGAGTGGATTTTTGAAAAAAAATTACGGTGGACCCCACCTAAGTTTCAAGCGCAGGAGTTGCCTGCGAAAGGCTTTTGTAGTAAATCCGCGTCTCACTGCCACCGGCCAGTGGCTGGTGGTCGGTGCTCTGTGGGCCCTACCATGTGTATGTGTTTCATCCATGCCATCCATCTATTTTTTTCAGATCATTTCATGGCCTGGGACAAAAAATTAGGTATATAAAAATCTCAATTGGGCCACATTACAGGAAACAGTGTTGAATGAGCGTCGACCATTAAAAATCTTTTTGGGGCCATAAAAGTTTTGGATCAAGCTGATCTTTGTTTTTTCCCTTCATCTGGGCCTGTATGACCTAATAAAAAGATTGGATGTCAAATAAATAGTACAGTGGACCTTAGGAGGATTTTAATAATGCATATCTAATCATTATTGTTTTCCTATTGTGTGGTCTACCTGAGATTTATATCCTTCTAATTTTTGGGCTAAAGCACTAGAATGATCTGTAAAAGTGGATGAACGGAATTGATGAAACACATACATCATGGAGGGGCTAACAGAGCACCCACCACGGCTGGGGGAGTAGCCAATTCGTTTCCGTCTTGGACGGATCTCCTACGAAAGCCTTTCACGGGAAGTTCCTTCGCTGGGAACGCAGGTGAGGCCACTGGGATGTTTGTGAGAAATCCTCACCGTCCATCCGTTTTGTGAATTTATTTTAGGACATGAGGCCAAAGATGAACAGTAACCAATGCTCAGGTAGGCCGAAAACATGATAACTAAATGTCCACAGTTGAAATATTCTGAATATGTATGTGTTTCCAATATGCTTAGGTGGTCGGTGCTATGTGGCCCCCATGATGCGTATGTTTCATCCATTCCATTCATATATTTCTACGTATATCATTTATGTTTTATCTCAAAAATGGGTATATATCTTTATATCAATCAAATCATAGAGGACAATAATCATTGGAATCCACATATGATTAATACACATACTTGTTATTTACATCTTTTGACATTGTTACATACATTCCCAATAGATTCCCAAGATGAGTAAAAAAAAAAAAAAAACAAAAACAAAAATCAGCTTGATCCAAAACTTTTATGGCCCCCAAAAGGTTTTCAACGGGCAAAGCTCATTCAACACTGTTTCCTATAATGTGGTCTACTTGAGATTGGGATTTACCTCATTTTTTGTCTCATACTATAAAATGATCTGAAAAAATATATAGACAGCATGGATGAAACACATACATCATAGTGGGGCCCATAGAGCACTGACCATCAGGCATTAGCATGGATGAAACACATACATCATGGTGGGGCCCATAGAGCACTGACCATCAGCCATTGGCGGGTGGCAGCGGGACTAGCCAATCGGTTTTCCGTGTGGTATACCGGGCGCGGATTGGATGGACGCGGATTTTCTGCGAAAGCCGTTCGCAGGAATTTCCTGTACAAGGATGTTAGGTGGGGCCCACCACCATGTTTTCGGAAATATACTCCGTTCATTTGTTTTGCAAGCTAATTTTAGTACAAGCGACAAAAAATGAGGTGGATCCAAGACTCGAGTGAGCCACATGAGAGGAAAGAATAGCTATATAACGTTGACGCTCATTGAGCTCTAAGTTGTACAATCGATTTAAAGGAGATCAAAGTTGGTGGGAAATCTGCATCAGGTGTAAAACATTTCCAAATAGGAGATAGGGGCAAATGTGTCAAATTAACATATTTCAGACATTTCAGATGTTTGTTAACAAACAGATTGTTTCAAATTCAGTACTTAATTTTCATACTTCAGCCATAATTATCAAACAAGTTTTTTGACTTCAGATTTCAGATTTAGGCTTCAGATTTTAGATTCAGCTTCAGATTTCAGATTCAGGCTTTAGACTTCAGATTTAACAAACGGGGCCTTAATCTCATATCTTTCCATTTTGATTCTAAAGAGAGTAAACTATACTATTCTTTTGAGATTTAAGAGAATTAACTCAAGTAACCATTGTTTTGAACTTAATTAAAATCAATAGACCATGGACCCTTTCTATCTGGTTGAACAAGGAACAATCTATATTCAAGAAAGCCGTTCTTCGGCTACAAGCTTCTGATACGTCTTCTATGGTGAAGATAAGTATACTTTCTAATCTTTATTTAGTTTTTCTGAGATAGCTAGAGAATCTTAGTGTAGGTTTTGTATGAGATAGCTTAAAAATCTCAATGAGGGGTTTGATTGTGATAGCTCGGTAAAATCACAAGAATTGTATCAAGTTTTAAGGTGACCATGGGAATACCTTTTTCATAGTGAAAGCCAAAATTACATGGAGCGTAATTTTAGGAGTGGAGTAGGTATGGTTGTTTTTAGACAGTTTTTAGAACACCGAACCACTATAATTCTCTATGTTATGTGATGAATGCTTTTACTTTTATATGGTGAATGGTGTGTATTTAAATTTCAGTTAAAGTGGTGAATGATTGTACTATCTTATTTTTATTTACTCTTGCAAACTTTGAGGTTTTGATTTTAAAGAAATTCATGAAATAAGGTTGTCCTGCCTAAAACTTTAGGTGAAGTTTGTCGTACAAATTATTTGGAATCAACGTTTCAATACTTAAGCAATTGAGAACTTTGATTTATTTAGATATTCATCACTTAGTTCGATTATTTGGCAAAGTCCTATTCACCCCCCTCTAGGACATCTTAAGCTCTCCTTTTCAAGTGGTATCAAAGAGGTTACTCTGTTTTTTTGGATTTACCTCTTTAAGCTAGATCCAAAGCTTTATTATGTCAAATTTTGACAGCTTGTCTATTACTAGGCCACCTCCTTTTGATGGCTCTAATTATTCATATTATAAGGCCATGATGAGGATTTTTCTAAAATCCTTAGATGAAAGTGTGTGGCAAGCCACTGTGACTAAATGGATCCCCCTTATGATGGAAGTAGAGTAGCAGCCGATGATGGAATCATATAAATGAAAGAAACCGCATTTGCTTTTTGGACTACGGTTCAGAAAAGTAAAAGCAGTGCAAATGCAAATGCCTTAAATGCAATAACTTGCACTCTATCGCCCAATAAATTCAAAAGAATTATTTCATGTGATACTTCTAAACAAGCATGGGACATTCTTGAAATGACGCATGAAGGAACCACTATTGTCAAGAAATCAAAAATTCAAATCCTCATAACCAAATTTGAGGAGATTCGTATGGAAGAAAATGAGTATTTTATGGACTTTTATACGAAACTGAATGACATAGTGAATTTCATGTGGGGTCTTGGAGATAGAATCCCTGAAAATAAGGTTTGCGCAAAAATACTGCGATCACTACTTGATAGGTTCAATTGAAAGGTTACTGATATACAAGAGTTAAGGGATACAGATGTTATGAAGGTTGAGGAGTTAGTTGGTTCTCTTCAAACTTATGAGTTGAATTTTAAGGCTCCTAAAGTTAAGTCCATTGCTCTTAAATTTTCTAAATCTAATTCAAAATAAATTAATGCTAATTCTGATTTTGAAGAAAATGAAGATGATATGATAATGTTAGGAAAGAAATTTTATAGAATTTTCAAAAATAAGAAAAGATCGGATTTTCAAAAACCATCTGATAAAAGAAAAGGAAAATCAAATTCTTAGAAATCTAAACATAATATAGTCAACGTTTCAACTGTCATGAATATGGGCACTTGGCTAATAAATGTCCTAAAAGGATAAATCGAAAAGAAAGGGCATGATAGCTATCTAGGATGAATCATCTGATTCTAAAACTATTTCTGAATCTGATGAATCAGATCAAGAAAATGCAAATGAGATCAAAGTCTTTATGACAATAGCCAAAGTCACTTTTTCAAAAAGTTGTGATATGTCTGACTATGAAAATCTAATAAGTGACCTTGAAAATGAAGACGATCTTCAAGATGCCTACAATGCCCTATACGAAGAGAGTTGTAAAATTGTTGTCAAGTAGAAAATTCAAAAAGAGTATTTTTTTTAATATTCTTTTTGAAAATAATTTTTTTGAGGACGCTGCTGCACGTCAGCGGCAGTGCCTGCTGCGGTTTTATATATATATATATATATATATATATATATATATATATATATATATATATATATATATACACATATACATATATAATATATAATTGAAAATTGATTTTTTTGAGGTTTTTCCTAGGTGGGGCTCGCATCAGGAGAATCCACCTCGTCCACTGGCTCCTATAGCTCAAGACAAGTCAAACAAGCCCAATATTTGGCATGTTTCGATGCATAGAAAGGTCAAAGTAAATTTTAACGGTGTGAAAAAAATTGTTTTCTATGTTATGGCCCGCTAGATAATCAGATTGGCTTAATTTTTCGGTTCAACGTCTAAAATGAGCTAAGAAATAGGATGGATGGTGTGGATTTGATCCTTGCAGCAACGTGGGACCTGCATGATCAGCCTACCCCAAAAGCTCAATTTTTTTGTTAGCTTGTTAGTACACACCCATATCAGTACACGCACTCCATGTTAGCCACACCCTGTCCAGTGTCTAGGAACGCTGGACGACATAGATATAACACAAGCATCATGTGGGTCCCACATGTACGTGGCCCACGTTTCATCAAGGTGGGTCCCACATGTACGTGGGCCACCCGATGGGTTTGATATTTGTGTTTTCTCGTCATCCAGACCCACTAGATGGCCTGGATAAAACAGATGGACGACATCGATAAAATGCATCCATCATGGTGGGTCCACGATCGGTGTGGATCTAGTGGGAGATCGGTGAGAAGGGGAGGGACCCCGCCACTATGGGCCCTCCCTAAATACAAAGCATACATTAAGATGGGTCCCACCATATGTGAGCCCTCAAATAACAAAATTGACGGTTAGATCACCCACCTATCAGCCTTCTTCTTAGTCCCTTAGCCTCCTTAGCTCTTATGCTCAACTTTTGACGGTTGTTGATGGAGTTTTGATGGTGGGGATGAGAGATGAGAGGGTGGGCCACACTTGTTGTTTTTGTGAGAGTTTGGGGAGGCTTGGACGTATGAAATTTTTGTTACTTGGGAGTAAAGAGAGGAAATGAGAGAGAGGGAGAAGTGATCGGGAAAAAGGGATGGGATGAGGTGTGATGGGTGATGGGTGGAGTGATGGGGTGTTGTAAGAAAGGGATGGGTGGAGAGAGAGAGTTGACTTTGGGAATGGGAAGGGATGGGTTGCTTGTACTTGACATTGATTGATTGATTTGATGGGATAGGTGTAGAGATTCTCTTGGAATTCGCACGTGCGGCGTTTTCCTCGAAATGAACGGGGCCCATATCTTCTAGCCTGGGTATCGGATCGGTGCACGAGTTACGACGTTGGAACCGCAGATATAGCGCGGTTGTTAAGATACAAGTTTCATGACGAGCCAGCTTCAGTATGTAAGACTCGACTTAGGATCGCGTGTAAACGTTAGATACGGGTCGAGGATTGCTGGAATTCGACCGGAAGGACCGTGAAAGCCTACGGAACGGTACGGACTAGGATACGGGTCTTACAGATCTCCCCTCCAAATAAAAATTTTGTCCTTGAAATTTACGCAATCATCACAACTAAACATAACTCATAAAGAACGAGGAAACATAGCATTGTCATATAAAATCGGAGACATCATACAAGATACAACATATGATCAATCATAAAAAAGATGAGGATAGCACTCTCGAATCTCGGCCTTGCGCTCCCAAGATGCCTCATCAACAGAATGGTGACCCCACTGAACCTTCACTAAGGGAATGACCTTGCGGAGGACCTGCTTCTTGCGATTAAGGATACAAACTGGCTACTTAATGTAGGAAGCGTCCTCACGAACCTCCAACGACTGCCAATCAATAACAGGGATGGTGTCTGACCCACACTTCCTCAGCATAGAGACATGAAAAATGTTGTGGACGTCAGACAATTGAGATGGCAAGGCAAGCCGATAGGCCATGGCGCCAACGCGCCCAGTGATCTCGAAAGGTCCTATAAATCTTGGGGCAAGCTTACCCTTCGTTCTAAATCGAACTACGCCCTTCATGGGCGAGACCTTGAGATACACTCTATCCCCTACTGCGAACTCCAAGGGACGACGCCGACGGTCAGCAAAACTCTTCTGCCGGATCTAACCTGTGCTCATCCTCTGCCTAATAATATCAATAGCCTCTGACGTCTGCTGCACTAGCTCGGGACCTAGGAGACGCCGCTCTCCAACCTTGGTTCTAACAACTCGGAGCTCTGCACGGTCTGCCATATAATGCCTCAAAAGGAGCCATGCCAATGGTCACCACCTGATAGCTGTTGTTGTATGCGAACTCAGCTAATCGCAGATGCTCATGCCAGCTACCCCCAAAGTCAATCGCGTAGGCCCGAAGCATATCCTTAAGGATCTGGTTGACCCTCTTGGTCTGGCCATCGGTCTGCGGATGATACACGGTGCTGAGCTGTAAATTAGTACCCATCACTCTTTCAAAGATCCTCCAGAACTGAGACGTGAACCTCGGGTCTCGGTCAGAAACAATCGAGATTGGAACGCCGTGTAGCCTAACAATCTCGTCGATGAATAACCTCATAAACCAGTCCAAAGGCCAAGTCACATGAATTGCAAGAAAATGTGCCGACTTCGTCAGACGATCAACGACGAGCCAGATGGCGTCGTGATCGCGCTGAGTCCTCGGCAAACCCATGATAAAATCTGTCGACACGTGCCCCCACTTCCACGTCGGGACGCTCAACGGCTGCAATGGACCAGGGGGTCTCTGATGCTCAACAACCCATTCATGTTACATGGTCCAAACAGACGAGACTGAATTATGGCATAAACGTCTTGGACATGTGAACTGTAGAGATCTATATAAATTGAGCAAAAGAGATCACTTATGGGGTTGCCTAAGCTGAAAAAGATAGAAAAAGTTTGTGGCGCACGTCAAATTAGTAAGCAGATTGGGAGTAATCACAAGAAAGTGAACTCCTTAGCCATGACTAAACCTCTAGAACTTCTCCACAGGGATTTAGTCGAACCAACTAGAACAAAGAGTAGAGGTGGAAAGAACTATTTTTTGGTCATAGTTAATGACTACACCAAATATACGTGGGTAGCCTTTTTAAGAGAAAAATCAGATACTTTTGATAAAGTCAGAAAAATTTTAAAACGTATCCAGACTGAAAAAGAGATATATGTGGTCAAAATTAGAAGTCATCATGGTATCAAATTTGAAAATAGCAATTTTGAGAAGTACTGTAATGATCATGGTATATCGCATGAATTCTCTACTCCAAAAATACCTCAAAAAATGGAATTATTGAAAGAAAAAATAGAATTATAAAAGAAATGGCTAATGTAATGCTAAATAACGTGAATCTACTAAAAAATTTATGGGCTGAAGCAGTTAGTACTGCATGCTATATTATAAATCGTGTTTATATTAGAAAAGCTAAAAACAAAACAACTTATGAATTATGGTTTAATAAAAAGCCTACAATTAAATATTTTCAAACTTTTGAAAGCAAATGTTTTATATTACGTGACTGAGAAAATTTGTGAAAATTCGAAGGTATGAGCGATGAGGGAATATTTTGAGTTATGCTCTAAATAGCCGGGCATACCGAGTTCTTAACAAAAAATTGGGGTGATTTAAGAATCTATAAATGTGTTATGATAGATGATCAACAGATCACACCCAATCCTAATAAAGATGATGATAATGATGTCAATGTGATTAATATACCTAAACTCTTCATATAAATCAATCAATAATGAGATTAGATTAGTCAAAGACCATCCGACTAATCAAATACTTGGTAACCCTCGCACCGGTGTTCAAAGAAGAAGACAACTAGAAACTATATGCAATTATGTCTGCTTTACTTCCCAAATTGAACCGGCCAATATAAATGAAGCACTTGCTAATGAAAATTGAATAAATGCCATGCAATAAGAATTGAATCAATTTATTAGAAATGATGTATGGTACTTGGTTTTCAGACCTACTGATAAACATGTGATTGGAACCAAATGGATTTTTATGAAAAAAACCAGTGAAATGGGGAATATTATCAGAAATATGGCACGACTAGTTGTACAAGGGTACACTCAAATAGAAGGTATTGATTATGATGAAACCTTTGCACCAGTTGCGCGCCTTGAATCTATAAGATTATTTATTTTGATTGCATGCCATTAAAAAGTCAAAATTTATCAAATAGATGTTAAAAGTGCATTTTTAAACGGTGATTTACATGAGGAAGTATATGTTGAACAACCAAAGAGTTTTAAAGATCCCAAATTTTCAAATCATGTGTACCATCTTAAAAAGGATCTTTATGGTTTGAAACAAGCTCATAGAGCATGGTATGAAAAGTGACTAAATTTTTACTTAGTCATAATTTTATTATGGGTAGTGTTGATAAAACCTTATTCATCAAGAAATATAACGATCATATTCTGATTGTTCAGATCTATATTGACGATATCATTTATGGATCTACTTGCACTAACTTATCTATTGAGCTTGCAGATCTAATGAAATTCAAGTTTGAAATGAGTATGGCAGCGAACTAAATTATTTTCTTAGATTGCAAGTTAAACAACTTGAAGGTGTAATGTTCATCTCACAAACCAAATATGCAATGAACCTTGTAAAAAGGTTTGGTTTTGAGAATGGAAAAAATTTTGATACTCCAATGAGTACGACTCTTAAACTCTCAAAGGATAAATCAGGTAAAAGTATAGACTCTTGTCTATACCAAAGCATGATTAGTAGCCTTCTGTACCTAACTGCTAGTAGACCTGATATTGCTTTTAGTATTGGAATATGTGTTAGATATCAATCTAATTTTAAAGAATCACATTTAACTGCTGTTAAATGGATAGTTAGATATGTCGCAAGTTCTGTGCACTTAGGACTATAGTATCTGCATGATCCGTCTGTACAAATTGCTGGATATACTGATGCAGACTGGGTGGAAAATATTAATGATTGAAAATCTACCAGTGGTGGATGTTTCTACACAGGAAACTGCTTAGTAACTTGGCTCGGCAAGAAACAAAATTCAATATCTGTCTTTACAGCTGAAGCTAAATACATTGCAGTAGGAAATGCTTACACTAAGCTAATTGGATGAAAATAATGCTAGCTAACTATGGAATTATGCAAGATACAATGACTTTGTACTGCGATAATTCACGTGTAATTAATATCTCAAAAAATACAATCCAACATTCTCGTACGAAACATATTGATATACGATACTGTTATATTGGTTGAAGACAAGTTTATCATACTTGAATACATTCAAACTGAGAAGCAGCTTTGCAAACATACTGACCAAGCCACTTAAAAGAACCAGATTTTCTAACTTAAAGCATGATATTGGTTTGTGCTTTCGTAAATAATTATCTTGTTTCTTTTTATGTGTTGTTTGCTTATGTTTATTTTTTTATAATGCATAAAATGTTAATAATGATAAATTTAAAAAAAAAAATAAATCAAAAATTCAAATTTTTGTGATTTTTTGACCAATTGAAGTACATACTCGACTAGTCGAATTTTTCAACCAGTCGAAGATCATGCGATTTCACCTGAAAAGGTGGAAAAAATCACTTTTTCTTTTCATTTTTCATCTTCTTCCTCGACTAGTCGGTGCCTCATTCGACTAACCCATCATCCATTCTTTCTAGTAAGTGTTTTTCTTTCAATTTCCTTCTCGTAATTGGCAATTTATTGCTAGCAAATCTCTTTTGGGTATTATATTCTTTATTTGAAACCCTATTTGGGGTGGGTTTTCTTCAAATTTTGATCTAGTCTCATTCCTATCACTTCTTTGATTTTTATCTTATGCAAATTGATAGGAGTATCGATCAAAGAAAACAACACGTAAAAATCATGCTAGCTCATCATCTAGATCTTCTCCTATTGGTGTGAGAGCCCTACGGGCTCCGAAAGAGGTTTCAGAGCATGTTCAGGATTTCCGCACTAAGGATATTATCATCGAAAGAACAGTTAATGTTGATTATATTTCTTCTTTTGGTCTAGTTCCCATTCTCACTAAAATTGGTTGGGAACGCATTTTGGGATGGGGTGAAATGGCTTAACGCTCCATTGTGCAAGGAATGTATGCATCAATCTATGATGTATCCCTTGATAACTTAACATTCACGATTAAATTCGTTGAAGGGACATTCCTAGTTACACCGCACGTTGCTTCGACATTGATGGAAATTGATGTTGCAGACGATGGCATACTTATTGCCACATTAAATGAAAAAAATGTCACATACTGAAAAAGCAAGCGATAACACATAAGTTGTGTCGCTTTAATGCCAAATGGAGGTCGGGTAATGCCCTCCCTACAAACCAAATGCTTCTTAAGTATAGAGTTTTACATAGAATTTTTACTTCCAATGTCTATCCTCAATCAGGGAATAAGACTGATCTTACTCCCTTTATGGTTAGAGTTTTTCATTTGTTGAGTCAGGTATGCGGTGTTTGTCTTCCATCGTTAATTTGCTACATCATTATTTAGTATTGCTTACATCCCAAGCATGGTTTGATTCCTTTTGTATATCTTATAACTTGCCTTGCATTGCATTATAATGTTAAAATCCCATCGGTTGAGGCACCGGAATCCGAACTCCTATTCAATGATGCTAATCTAAATAAGATGAACTTGAAACCTCTTCCTGGTCAAAATGAAGAAGAGGAGGAAGGTCAACAACCTGAAGACATAATAATGGATGGCATTTTCAATGAGTTGGAAGAATCAGATGATCTAGATGATTCTGACTACTAGTCCTCCCAGGTTGATGAGCGTCTCAAATCAATGGAGGAGAAGAAGGTTGAAGTGTTGCATGTATCACAGGAAAATTTGGTTCAAACTCACAAGTCTTTAATGAAGTACATGAAGAAGTACTTCCATCCCATCAACTGGAGTTTGAATTAACTTGGCCCATCGATGCCTACTATAACGCCCTGAGTTTTTGAAACTCGAGTATATGACTCGTTTTCCAAAAACCCGAGTGTTAACCTTTAAAGATAACCAAATTCCACATATGTTTTATTTTTCTTTTCTTTTTCTCAGAATTAGCAGTTTAGCGGAAGAGAAAAAAATCAAGCATAAAGGAAGTTGTATATACATTCAAAATATAAGAGCGGCTACCCAAAATGACTTATACAAACCATGTCGTTATGTTAATAAATACAAGAATTACAGATTTAACACATGAGAAATAATAAAATGCCTATAAACTTGAACCGCAACATCACACAACTTCTCTTGACAATTACAACCATGCATCCTTGACAATTATACCATGTTCCTTATCAATCCAAACATGAATATCATTTAAACTACCTACACTACCTGTACGGTTATATATTTGATGAATGAGTGGCAGCTCAGTGTGAATTCCCCTAAAGATTACACACCGCTACATTAGTCAAGCATAGTTTAAAGAAATAAGGCATCCAAAATAATACATGATGCAATCTTGTTTAAATGCATGGATGTATGAATGCACATCGACCTGGGGATGCTCATCCAGTCAGACTTGGGCTCATTACCCATGCATATGACCGGTCACTAGTGAAGCACATCACGTACAAGCATAGTGATTAAGCCATCGTACATCACGTATGTGGGTCCATAGTCGATGGTTTGGGAGCTAATGAAACGATACCACACTAAGGCTTAAGGTCACTTGCTATAACATTCAAAATTAGCCACCTGTCATTGCCTGTATGCTATGAATGCATGATTAGTCAAACTGTTATTATTCTAATTACAACTAGCCAATTTAAGAAAGCTCAAAGGTCACTACAGGATGCTCATCACCCAGTGTAAGCCGACAGCTTGGGCATAGTGTTCCATTCCCACCATCCCCGGACTCGTGAGACTCCAACATTGGGATGTTTAATGGTAACCTCATGGACTAGTGGTTAATCATGTTTCAATAGGAGGAACTTATAATTGCATGATTATATAAAAATAATCACATCAAGCCACTTAGGGCAATTTTCAAAAGAAACCACGTGGGTAGATATCAGGTCAATGCCACGTGGGACAAATATCAAACTCAAAGCCATATAGGGCAATTATAAACTCAAAGTTGCAAAGGGCAAATATCATATCAAAGCCGCAGAGGGAAACTATCATATTAAGCCACAGAGATTACAAGGATACGTAAAATGGTAAGTCCACAACAAACTTGGGTAAAGTGGCCATTAGGTCGGGGCCCCATTATAGTCACAACCAATCAAGTTACATCCCAAGTATGGGTGCACATTTATAAGTGGGGTTTCCCATTGATAGATGTACCAGTTTAAGTTCCATAAATAATCCACAAGCATGAGAAGGTATACATGTGCAACATACATATGTTTATACAAGTTAAATATCAAGCATATATGTTAGAAGTCAAATCAACAACTAGCGCAAGTAATAATCAAATAGAGATAACAATTATCAGCTGGAATTAAAATAGGAACTATCACTTAAACTAATAGGAAAGTGGAAAGTTCAAGGGAAAGAAATTATCACCATATGTTTCAAATCGCCTACAATGTCGCTAGGAAGTGTTCAAACCCTTACACTCAACGGGGACAACTAAATCAACTGAACTTGGTTGGACTCGCTATAAGCTAGCGGGTCAACGACTTGACTCGGTTTTAGACTGAATTGGCTCGACAACTCAACCCTCCACTTGCTCTTCTTCTTCTTTTTTCTTTCTTCTACTTCGCTTCTTCTTTCCTTTCCTCATGACCAAATAGGGTTTGAATTCAACCCAGCCTAGAATCATCTTGACTAGGACAACAGTGTTGAGGGTCAAATAATGCATATTATCCCCCATTTATATCTTGGTTTTATGAACATGATACTGCTTAATGTCCTATTTTACTCATTTTTGTGTCGCAAGGTGAATTTAAGAGCTTGGATTGAAAAATGTGCCAAAAGCATGGATTTGACGCTCAAAGATCACCAAGGCAAAGAATGGATCTTAAGAGATAAAGATTGAAGATTTCAAGGTCCAAAGATTCAAGAAAACCAAGTGGAAAAGGAACGAAGTCAAAAGAACAAGTGCAAAATTCCTATTGACTGAGTCATCGACCACCGTTCGATGACATCGAGTACATATTCAATGACATCGAACACGAGTCGATGACATCGAATTTATGAAAGAAAATTGAGTTGGTTGCTGGACAAATTGAAGACATTTTTTGATGACTCGAGGACTTATTCAATGACTCGAAGCCTTACATGATGACATCAAAGCCAGTTCGATGATATTGAATTTTCTGTGGATTTTCGATAAAACTCGTTGGACATATTAGCCACCATGTTCGATTACTCGAAGGCTTCCTCGATGATATCGAAGACCTATTCGATGACATGGAATTTATTGAAGAAATTATATAAAGTCTCTGGACTGTTTAGATGCGTTATTGATTCCTCGAACAACGTTCGATGACATCAAAGGCCTCTTCGATGATATTGAAGGTAGGTTCGTTGACATAGAAGATTACAAAGTCTAGATGAAGCTACAAAAGTATGAAAAAAGCATGTATAAAAGGCACATTTGATGACATCGAAGGCAGTTCGATGTCATTGAACCACTTATGCAGAGTTGAGCGGAATTACGCGGAGTGCGTAAATTTGAGACAATTTCTGGATTTTTCCAAGTCGGTGCGAAAGGAGGTGTTGCACAACTATAAATTGGATTCCTCAGGACATCCCTGAGCATCAATCTAGGGTTTGGAGGAGCAAAGCACAAGGGTTGAGAGTGTCGCCAAGCGTTTTTCTTTTTTTTTTTCTTAGTTTTTCATGCTTTTTTCTAGGGTTTTAGATCCAATCATGTCTATGGTTGGCTAAACCTCTTAGCTAAGGCTAAGAGGTGAAACTTGTAGCATGATGGGATGTTTCTATTACTTTGATTCATGTTTATGTTAAACTCTCTTTGATTCTAGTTTAATATTCAAGGAATACTTTCAGTTTTTAATGGTTTATTATGACTCAAATTACAGTAGATCTACAATAGCTTTGAGTATTTTCTTTTCATGTTGTGAGATTGTGAAATCAGGAAATTCTTTTGTTCATCATCGTCCCTTGGCATGGTTGGATGATGGAATCCCTTTTAATCCTCACAATTCTCCTATGTTGGTTGTGAATTGGTATATCCTATTATTTACATAGTCTCTTAGGCATGGCTAGTTGATGGAATCACTTCCAATTCTCACAACTCTCATCCGTTGAGAATTAGATCAATGGAAGTTCAAATTTGATCTTAATTACTATATCTTCCAACTGGATAATATAGGACTCTGATTCCAATTGTGGTCTTAAATCAAGTAATAGATCTCCCTAATTTCTATAAGTGGATCCTTGGAAACCCTAGTTCCCACCTTTGAATTCTTAAGTTTCTAATTAAATCCCTCACAATTACTTCCTTTAATTCCAGATTTAGATTCACATCTTCTTCTAGTTCTACTTCTAGTTGGTTTCAGATATACACGAGATTAGTCCCTGTGGATTCGACCTCCGTCTCACCGAGATTATTACTGCATCGCGACCCTACACTTGGGGTTGTGAACAAGTTTTTGACGCCGTTGCCGGGGATTAACGGTTGCATTTCTCAGAGATTAACTAGTTTTGGAATTAGTTTAAGATTAGGTTTTTTTCTACTTTCTATTTTTAGGTTAAGGTTATTTCTGAATTATTTTAGAAACTAACTTATATAAGGCCCGTATCCTCGTCCGTACTGTTCTGTCGACTCCCGCCATCATTTTCGACGGAATTCCGGTAACCTGCGACCTATAATCGACGTTTACGCGCGACCCTAAGTCGTATCCCGTAGATTTGAGTCGGCTTAATCTGAGACTTAAACCATTGCGATCGCACCGTCGCCGTGGTTCCAACGCCGCGTCTCATGCGCCAAGCCGACGCTTAGATCAAAAGATGTGGATGGTGCATTATAATGACCGTGGACCGCATATTGCGAGACCCAACCATCCCATGTGGCACCAATCCCTAGGAAATATGAGAGTAATGACATCACCATATCTATAGCCACCCTACCCTAGTTATAGCCACCCTACCTATCCCTGGCCCTTCTTACAAGCACTTATGGCTAGCCACCCTACCCCTAGCCCTTCTTACAATCATTTATTGCTAGCCACCCATACCTCTCTTACAAGTACTCATGGCCTACCTAAGCTACTCTCTCTCTCTCTCTCTCTCCTCTCTCTCTCATTTCTCAAACCCACATTCCCAAGCAAGGAAAAATCCCACGTCCAAGCTCTTCCATGTGAGAAAAGAGTGAGTTGTGTGGCCCACTTTCCTCTCCAAAATCCTTCATCCTAGCCCTTCAACTCTCATCACCTTCCATCAAATTGAGACACAAGGAGATCGGTTTTCCATCGGACCAAGAAGATCGAACGGTGGGTGTTTCATAGGCCTAGATTATCATGTTTTTATGATGGGCCAAGTGAGGCCTACCGATTGATGGTATGGATCTTCCTTTGGACCCTAGATGTGGCCTATGGCCCACCTTGATTCTCATGATCATTTCATAATGGGGCCATTCTCCATGGAGCCCCATCATGATATTTATTTTCCTTGCATGAAAAGAGGTCATCTAGACCGTCCATTTTGGGGGGAGAAGGAATCTCCACCATTGATCTTTGATTTGGTGGACCCACATGTATGGGGACCCACTTGATGTATGATTGAATGCAAGGGAGGGCTCATAGTGGTGGAGCCCTCCATCACACGTGTCCCTCTCTTTCTCTCTCTCTTCCCCTTTCTTTTTCACACACACACACACACACATATATATATATATAATATATAATATATATATATATATATATATATATATATATATATATATATAATAATATACTAAAATTTGTGTGTGTGATGATGTAGTCATGTGGCCCACTCGGATGCACCCCACCTTGGTGTATGTCTTATCCTCACCATCCATGCATTTGGTGGCCCACCTGAGTAAGGCCCACCTTGTGCATGTGTTATGCCCAGACCGACCACATCTAGGGACGTCCCTGGACGTGAAATGAAAACACAAATATGACTTGTTTCAAAGCTTATTGGGTAGGCCACTCCTACAGGCCCCACCTTGATGTGTGGGACTAATCCACACCGTCCATTCCATTCTCTAGTTCATTTTAGGCGTTGAGCCGAAAAATGAAGCTGATCCTTTTTTTTTGCAGGCCATAGTATAGGAAACAGTATCTTTACCGTTAAAATCCACATAATGTTGTCCACACACCAAAATATATTGAATATTGGGCTTGTTTGGCTTGTCTTGAGCCATGGGGGCCATTGGACGGGGTGGATTCTTCGAATGCGCGCCCCACATTAGGAAAACTGGTTTTCAAAAAAAAAAAAAAAAAAAGAAGCAAGGCAACAGCGCCTACTGCTGCCGCTGAAACCACCAGAGGACGAGCAGGCGTCCTGCGCTGCGGGCGGACGGCCAGGGACCACGGTCCCAGCCGTGGGCCCCACTATGATCTGTGTTCATATCCACACCGGCCATTTTGTGGGCCCCTCCTCAGGGCAGTGGGCCATCCAAAATCAGCCAAATACGTGGCTCAGGTGGCCCACTACACGAAATAGTGTGAATTGAACGTCTGCCATTGAAACACTTTTGCGTATCACAAAAGTTTTGGGTCAATATGAAACTTGTTTTTTCCCTCTTCATCTGGGTCCACGTGACCTTATCAATGGATTGGATGGCATATAAACATTATGGTGGACCCTACGTGGGACCTACAGTGATGTATGTGTTCTATTCACACAGTCCACTGCTGTGGACGGTGGAACCCACCTAGATGTATGTGTTTTATATATACGCGTCCAACCATTTTAGTTGGCTGTTGGATGACAGGGGGACCCCCCATGTGGTATATGTGTCATCCATGCCGTCCATCTATATGGGACCCACCCCACGTGTGGGCTGCACCTGTGGTGTATATATATATATATAATATATAATATATATATATTATATATATATATATATATATATATATTATATAATGTATACATGATGGTGGGCCTTTATGGCACTCACCATGATGCTTGTGTTGCATCCAAACTGTCCAACCATTTTGAAAGCTCATTTTATAGGCTTGAGACTAAAAATAAGATAGATCTATAGTTCAAGTGGACCCCACCTTGGTATATATATGAGGCTATAGGATTAGGCCCATCTTGATGTATTGTGGCCCGTTGTTGGGGCCCACTTGAGTATATATATAAGGCCCATGTGAATAGGCCCATCGTGGTGCATTTGTGGCCCATCGTTGAGGCCCACTTTGAGATATATGGGGCCCATGTTATGAGGCCCATTTGATGTATCTAAGGCCCATGGGTCGAGGCCCAATGGGATATACACAAGTCCATTACAATGTGTAATTCTTCCACGGTTTATGTAATGATGTTTACGGCGGGCTATGCCTTGGGAGTAATGATGGTTTGACACCCACATGTGTAAATACAATGTTGGTTAAATGTCCATATTGTAATTCTTCCTAGGGCTCATTGATAGGCCCATACTTGTTGATAGTTCATCACTTATAACATGCGTAGTATAACTCCATGACTCATGCCCATATGCATTATATGTATGCTTGATATGAGGAATGTTTGATCATAGCATAAGCCGTTGGGCTGAGACATTTACGGGACTCCTTATGAGATGGAGTGCCCTACATGAGCGCATGGTATGCACTAGATTGTTGCATGATTGTACAGTGTGATTCATGCATCCCGCATTTGTGTGTCATTATCATTGTACGCCCTACTGACATCAGGGTCGTGGCCCAACAGGCACATCGTGGATGGATGTAGCAAATACCGAAAATACTTGGTTTTAGCACTGTGGGCACATAGGATGTCCTTGGATGAAAATCCCAGAACCTTTTTTGGTACCAGGAGATGCTCCAACGTCTAGACCGAGTGGTTACACGAGCGCTTAAGTGTCGAATACCAGTAGGCTGCGTCTCCCACTGTGTCGTGGTCGGTTGGAAAGGGGTGTGGCCTTATCCGCCGGAGTGAGGGAGCTGTAAGGTAGGCTGAGTTTGACCAACTCGAAAATGAGTCCGCTATCGATGAGCCGGGTAGGTACTGACAGACTAGGGTCAGGCGGATAGTGAGGTCTCTTCCACTCGTTGGGCTATGTGGCTAAGGAGGCGGCACTCAGTGTGGAGTGTACTAGACCCTTGTGATATCCCAGAGAGAAACTGTACTGATATGTGTACTTGATGAGTACTGACATGCTTGCTTTGCATCTCACATATGTCATTTGGCTACATAGGCCTCGCATCGCATGGCCTTGGTATGGCTGATAGTATTCATGCCTTGCATCACATAGCTTTGGTACAGTTGATAGCATTCATAGACTTGCCCGCTATTTCCTTTACTCTGACATTGTATACTTGACACTTGCCTTGCGCACACACTTACACCCCCCTCTAAGCTTTTGTAAGCTTATGCACGACCGTTGCGTGCAGGTAGCGTTGGACAGCAGCAGCGCTAAGGCAGGAGTGCTCATCTGACTATTTTGGACCTTTTTGATCACATTGTATTTCCCTTTCCGCATTGTACTTAAAGTTTTTGATATAGTGGATATGTGGTGATGTTGTTTTGTGACTTGGTTATGCTCCATTACAAAAAAAAAATCATACTAAAAATCCTCCTTATAGGATCCCAGGATCGGAACTTGGCATATGAATGTCGGGAGCCGAGAATGAGGCACTACGGAGGCTGTTAGCGCCGGATTCGACGATCGGGAACTTTGTGAGCCTGGTTTCTGAGTTTGGGGCGTGACAGAAATTGGTATCAGAGCATAACTTGGGAATACCTGAGATTACATCACATATCTGCTATGAACTTAGAGTGAATAGGTTCCAAGTCTGAATGACTTAGCTATTTTCTGACATAATCCCTTAACGTTTATGCCTTTAAGAATTCTCAAGGTTGATAGGCCCTTGTTCCTTCCTATAGGACGTGATGCCTAGAAGAGCGACCCGAGTGAATCCCGCTCCACCACCCGCGACTCCTGCTCTTCCTCCTACGACTCCCGCTCCACCACCGGATATTCCTACTTTCCATCTTGAGGATGTCACTCCTCTACCTGAGACCAGTGCGGATCCGACCATACCTGTTAATGCCGCCTAGCTGCAGCAGATGCTACAGGCGATGACCTCTATTCTTCAGGGGTAGAGCAGGTGTCCCACTGTTACGCCAGCTGAGGCCGAGCAGGAACGTGAGAGCGCCCTTCTCAAAGACTTCCGACAGCACAATCCCCCACGTTTCCCGGGTGAGCCAGACCCTACTGCAACAGAGATATGGTGCTCCGAGGTGGAGAAGATATTCGACACCATGAGATGTATGACCCAGCGGCGAGTCCCATTAGCTGTATTTCTTCTCCAGGGTGAGGGTCAACATTGGTGGGCATCTGTCGCCCGATCAGTAGCGGCCAATTTTAAGTGGACCTGGGAGGAACTTTGTAGACCGGTTTGACCGGAAGTTCTTTCCTGAGCATGTGCTACAGTAGCGCGCATTAGAGTTTGAGACTTTGGTCCAGGGGGACATGACTGTGTCCCAGTATGAGACACGTTTCGTCGCACTATCGAGATTTACGATGTACCTTGTTGATGATGAGGGACGGAAGGCCCACCGTTTTGAGAACGGTTTGCATCCTAGCCTCAGGAGCCGTGTGATCGGACACATTTGAGCAGATTGTGGAGAGGGCCCAGATCTACTAGTCAGATTGGGCCAGTTTGCAGAGGGCTTATGACTAGAGAGGAGATCAGAAGAGGAAGGTGCCCTCCAGTAGCTCCCAACAGCAGCATCATCCACAGCAGCTACGCTTGACCCACCCGGTATTTCGAGCACCAGTGGCACCTCCAGCACCACCTCCGGGACTGTTCCCAGGTACTTGCATTAGGTGCAGTAGGACAGGGCATCGTAGGCATGAGTGTCCCCATCCTCAACAGAAGCAACCAAGGACACCGCATCAGCCTCCACGATAGCCCCCACCGCAACAGTAGTGACCGCAGCACCAGCCTCTGTGACCTCCTCCGCAGCAGCAGAAGCAGCAGGTCAGGCCACCACTGTGGCAGCATCATCAGAAGAAGCCTTAGAGGGGACCTACACCTCCCCAGCAGGCCCAGGGTAGATTTTATGCCACCCAGCAGGACCCTCAGTCATCAGGAGGAGTTGTCGAGGGTACTCCCCCTATTTCTGCATGCATTGCACGTGTATTGTTTGCTTTTGGTGCATCGCATTCCTTTGTGACCGACGATTTCTGCCGATCGACTGGTTTACCGACGGAGTCTGCCCATGAGGGATTGTCAGTATCGACGCCCTTGGGGAAGACTACAGTGCTAGACCGATTTTGCTAGTCTCGCCCCATTCTGATTGGGGATATCTTTTTGCCTGCTGATCTGTTCGTATTACCGATGTCCGATTTTGATGTCATCCTGGGCATGGATTGGCTCGCTGAGTACTACGCCATATTAAACTGTTCTGCGAAGATAGTCACGTTTTGTATACCCTGCGTGCCAGAGTTCCAGTTTGTTGCCGAGCTCAGAGGAGAACAACTTTCTTGCCTGTTATTGTGTGCCATTGTGGAGTCAGTCGCTTTGAGTATCGACCAACTGTGGGTCATTTGTAGTTTTCTCGATGTGTTCCAGGAGATTCCGGGGTTACCACCTCGACGGCACACCGAGTTCCAGATTGATCTCGTGCTCGGTACTGCGCCTATTTCGAAGGCCCCGTACCGTATGGCACCGTTGGAGTTACGAGAACTGCAGAAGCAATTAGACGAGTTACGTGAGTTAGGCTTTATCCGTCCGAGCAGTTCGCCATGGGGAGCGCCGGTACTCTTCATGAAGAAGAAGGATGGCTCGTTGAGGCTCTGCGTGGATTACCGCGAGCTTAACAAGGTCACGATCAAGAATAAGTACCCACTCCCGAGGATCAATGATTTGTTTGATCAGCTGTAGGGTGCACAGTTCTTTTCGAAGATTGACCTGCGTTTCAGTTATCATCAGATTCGGATCCGAGAGGATGACATTCCAAAGACAGCTTTTAGGACGCGCTACGGTCATTTCGAGTTCCAGGTCATGTCCTTCGGACTGACCAATGTGCCCGCAGTTTTAATGCAATTGATGAACGAGGTCTTTCATCCGTATCTCGATCAGTTTGTCGTAGTCTTCATCGACGACATTCTGATATATTCGAGAACTCGTGAGGAGCATGGGCGACATTTGGAGATTGCATTGCAGACCCTCTGTGCACACCAACTTTACGCGAAGCTGGAGAAGTGCGAGTTCTGGCAGGAGGAGGTGAAGTTCCTCAGTCATGTGGTGACGAGGCAGCGTGTCGCAGTGGACTTCTCGAAGATTGATGTCATGCGTCAGTGGGGCCAGCCCACGAACGCGTTCGAGATCCGCAGTTTCCTTGGTTTGGCGAGCTACTACTAATGTTTTATTGAGGGATTCTCTCATATTGTAGTCTCGTTGACCAAGTTGACCCGGAAGGGTGCCGAATTCGTTTGGAGCGACACTTGTGAGCGGACATTTATGGAGCTGAAGGACTACCTCACGTCCGCTTCTGTCCTCACTCTTCCTTCTGGGAGTGATGGATTTGTTGTGTATTACCGATGCCTCGCGAGTTGGTTTGGGTGTTGTCCTGATGATGCAGCACGGGAAGTCGGTGGCTTATGCGTCTCGTCAGCTTAAGGTCCATGAGCTGAACTACCCCACGCATGATTAGGAGTGGGCAGCAGTTGTCTTCGTCCTAAAGGTGTGGAGGAACTATCTCTATAGGGTGAAGTTTGAGCTCTTCCCAACCACAAGAGCTCAAAGTATTTATTCTCTCAGTTCGAGCTGAACATGAGGTAGAGGCGTTGGATGAAGCTCCTGAAGGACTATGATTTTGATCTCCAGTACCACCCGGGCAAGGTGAACGTGGTGGCGGGTGCCCTTAGCCGTCAGCCACGAGGTCTGGTAGCGCACTTGCCACCCGGGCAAGGTGAACGTGGTGGCGGGTGCCCTCAGCCGTCAGCCACGAGGTCTGGTAACGCACGTGATGATTTGGGACTGGAGGATGCTCGAGGATGTAGCAGAGTACGACTTCGAGTTTGATCTGCAGTCTTTTATTGTTCAGCTATCAAGCCTGTCAATTCAACCCTCTCTTGTCGCAAGGGTGATCGAGGCTCAGCAGGCAGACAAGTCATTACAGGATTACCGAGCAGAGGCAACATCTGAGAGTCAGACAGATTGACAGATTGGTTCTAATGGTGGACTTCACTTCAGAGGCCGATTATATGTCCTGGATATTCTTGAGTTGCATCGAGATCTTATGACCGAGGTACATTGATCGCGGTTCTCTATCCACCCTGGCTCGATGAAGATGTATCGCGATATGAGGCGTCAGTATTTTGGGCGGGGATGAAGCGCCAGATAGCCAGTTTGTGGCTGATGTGACACATGTTAGCATGTCAAGGCCGATCATCAAAGACCCCTTGGTCTTTTGCAGCCATTGAGCACCCGATGTGGAAGTGAGAGCACATATCTACCGATTTCGTCATGGGTTTGTCGAGGACACAGCGCGGTCATGACGTCATCTGGGTTGTTGTGGACCGTCTGACGAAGTCGACACATTTTATTGCAATTCGTGAGACTTGGCATACGGATCGGCTCGCTAAGCTGTTTGTTGATGAGATCGTGAGACTGCACGGCGTTCCAGTTTCGATCGTTTCAGACCGAGACCCAAGGTTCACGTCTCAGTTTTGGAAGAGCTTCCAGAGAGCGATGGGCACTGATTTGTAGCTCAGCACTGCGTATCATCCGCAGACCGATGGACAGACAGAAAGGGTCAACTAGATCCTTGAGGATATACTTCAAGCTTGCGTGATTGATTTCTCGGGTAGTTAGGATGAGCACCTGTGATTGGATGAGTTCGTGTACAACAACAGCTATCAGGCGACCATTGACATGACTCCTTTTGAGGCATTATATGGCAGACCGTGCTGATCTTCGAGTTGTTGGACCAAGGTTGAAGAGCGTCGTCTCCTTGGTCCTGAGCTTGTGCAGCAGACGTCAAAGGCTATCGATATTATCAGGCAGAGGATGCGCACAGCTCAGAGCCGGCAGAAGAGTTTTGATGACCATCGGCGTCGTCCCTTGGAGTTTGTCGTTGGGGACCATGTGTATCTCATGGTCTCACCCATGAAGGGTATGGTTCATTTTAGAGTGAAGCATAAGCTTGTCCCGAGATTTATAGAACCTTTCGAGATCACCGGGCGCGTTGGTGCCGTGGCCTATCGGTTTGCCTTGCCACCTCAGTTGTCTGTCATCCATAACGTTTTCCATGTTTCTATGTTGAGGAAGTGGGGTTGGACGTAGTGTCTGTTATTGATTGGCAGTCGTTGGAGGTTCGTGAGGACGCTTCTTACATTGAGCAGTCAGTTTGTATCCTCAATCGGAAGGAGCAGGTCCTCCGGACTAAGGTCATTCCCTTGGTGAAGGTGCAGTGGGGCCATCATAGTGTGGATGAGCTGTCTTGGAGCGCGAGGCTAAGATTCGAGAGCACTATCCCCATCTTTTTTATGTTTGATTTATGATGTATTGTGTTTTGATTATATATGATGTTATGTTTCCTATTTCCTTATGAGTTATGCTTAGTTGCGATGGTGGTATAAATTTCAAGGACGAATTTTTATTAGGTGGGGAGAGTTGTAAGGCCCGTATCCTTGTCCGTACTGTTCCGTCGACTCCCGCGATCATTTTCGACAAATTTCGGTAACCTGTGACCTATAATCGATGTTTGTACCGACCCTAAGTCGTATCCCGTAGATTTGAGTCGGCTTAATCCGATACTTAAACCATTGTGATCGCATTGTCGCCGCGGTTCCAACGCCGCGTCTCATGCGCCAATCCGACACTTAGATCAAAAGATGTAGACTGTGCATTATAATGACTGTGGACCACATATTACGGGACCCACCCATCCCATGTGGCACCAATCCTTAAAAAATCATAAGAGTGATGACATCACCCTATTTATAGCCACCCTACCTTAGCTATAGCCACCCTACCTACCCCTAGCCCTTCTTAAAGCACTTATGGTAGCCACCCTACCCCTAGACCTTCTTACAACCATTTATTGCTAGCCACCTTACCTCTCTTACAAGTAATCATGACCTACCTAACTACTCTCTCTCTCTCTCTCTCTCTCTCTTTACAACTCTCTCTCTCTCTCTCTCTCTCTTCATTTCTCAAACTCACATTCCCAAGCAAGGAAAAATCCCACGTCCAAGCTCTTCCATGTGAGAAAAGAGTGAGTTGTGTGGCCCACATTCCTCTCCCAAAATCCTTCATCCTAGCCCTTCAACTCTCATCACCTTCCATCAAAGTGAGACACAAGGAGATCGGCTTTCCATCGTACCAAGAAGATCGAACAGTGGGTGTTTCATATGCCTAAATTATCATATTTTTATGATGGGCCAAGTGAGGCCTACTGATTGATGGTATGAATCTTACTTTGGACCCTAGATGAGGCCGATGGCCCACCTTGATTCTCATGATCATTCCATGATGGGGTCATTCTCCATGAACCCCATCAGATGTTTATTTTCCTTGCATGAAAAGAGGTCATTTAGACCATCCATTTTGGGTGGAGAAGGAATCTCCACCGTTGATCTTTGATTTGGTGGGCCCACATGTATGGGGACCCACTTGATGTATGATTGAATGCAAGAGAGGGCTCATAGTGGCGAAGCCCTCCATCACACGTGTCCCTCTCTCTTCTCTCTCTCTCTCTCTTCCCCTTTCTTTTTCATATATATATATATATATATATATATATATATATATATATATATATATATATTGTGTGTGATGATGTGGCTGTGTGGCCCACTCGAATGGACCCCACCTTGGTGTATGTCTTATCGTCATCATCCATGCATTTGATGGCCCACCTGAGCAAGGCCCACCTTGTGCATGTGTTATGCCCAGACGACCACGTCCAGGGATGTCCCTGGACGTGAAATGAAAACACAAATATGAGCTTGTTTTAAAGCTTATTGTGTGGGCCACTCCTACAGGCCCCACCTTGATGTATGGGACTAATCCACACCATCCATTCCATTCTCTAGTTCATTTTAGGCGTTGAGCCAAAAAACGAAGCTGATCCAATTTTTTTGGCGGGCCATAGCATAGGAAACAGTATCTTTGCCGTTGAAATCCACATGATGTTTTCCACACACCAAAATATATTGAATATTGGGCTTGTTTGGCTTGTCTTGAGCCATGGGGGCCATTGGGCGGGGCGGATTCACCTAATGCGGGCCTCACATGAGGAAAACCGCAGGACAACGGGTTTTTAAAAAAAAAGAAGCATGGCAGCAGCGCCTGCTGCTGCCACTGACACCACCAGAGGACGCGTAGGCGTCCTGCGCTATGGGCGGACGGGCCAAGGACCACGGTCCCAGCTGTGGGCCCCACCATGATGTGTGTTCATATCCACACCGTCCATTTTGTGGGTCCCCCCCTCAGGGCAGTGGGCCACCCAAAAATCAGCCATATACGTGGCTCAGGTGGTCCACACTACACGAAACAGTGTGAATTGAACGTCTGTCATTGAAACACTTTGGGTATCATAGAAGTTTTGGGTCAATATGAAACTTGTTTTTCCCTCTTCATTTAAGTCCACGTGACCTTATAAACGGATTGGATGGCATATAAACATTATGGTGGAGCCTACATGGGACCCACAGTGATGTATGTGCCTATTCACACCGTCCACTGCACACCTAGATGAATGTATTTTATCAATGCCATCCAGTTGGTGGACGGCTAGTGGACCCCACCAAAATGTATGTGTTTTACATATATATCATCCAGCCATTTTAGCTGGCTATTGGACGACAGGGGGACCCCACCATGTGGTATATGTTTCATCCATGCCGTCCATCTATATGGGACCCACCCCACGTGTGTGCTGCATCTGTGGTAAATGTGTGTGTGTGTGTGTGTGTGTGTGTGTATTATTGAATATATTATATATATTATATATATCATTTATATATTATATTATATAATGTAAACATGATGTTGGGCCTTTATGGCACCCACCATGATGCTTGTGTTGCATCCAAACTATCCAACCATTTTGAAAGCTCATTTTACAGGCTTGAGACTAAAAATAAGACAGATCTATAGTTCAAGTGGACCCCACCTTGGTATATATATGAGGCCATAGGATTAGGCCCATCTTGATGTATTGTGGCCCATTGTTGGGGCCCACCAGAGTATATATATGAGGCCCATGTGACTAGGCCCATCGCGGTGCATTGATATATATGGGGCCCATGTTATGAGGCCCATTTGATGTATCTAAGGCCCATGGGTCGAGGCCCAATGGGATATACACAAGTCCATTACAATGTGTAATTCTTCCACGGTTTATGTAATGATGTTTACAGCGGGCTATGCCTTGGGAGCAATGATGGTTTGACGCCCACATTGTAAATACAATGTTGGTTAAATGTCCGCATTGTAACTCTCCCTAGGGTGTCCCATTGATAAGCCCATACTTGTCGATAGTTCATCACTTTATAACATGCCTAGTATAACTCCATGACTCATGCCCATATGCATCATATGTATGCTTGATATGAGGAATGTTTGATCATAGCATAAGCCATTGGGTTGAGACATTTACGAGACTCCTTATGAGACGGAATGCCCCACATGAGCACGTGGTATGCACAGGATTGTTGCATGACTTGACAGTGTGATTCATGCATCCCGCATTTGTGTGTTATTATCATTGTACGCCCTACTGACATCAGGGTCGTGGCTCCACAGGCACATCGTGGATGAACGTATCGGATACCGGAAATACTTGGTTTTAGCACTGTGAGAACTTAGAATGTCCTTCGGTGAAAATCCCAAAACCTTTTTGGTACCAGGAGATGCTCCAACATCTAAACCGAGTGGTTACACGAGCGCCCGAGTGCCGAAATACCAGTAGGCTGCATCTCCCACTGTGTCACGGTCGGTTGGAAGGGGGTGTGGCCTTATCCGCCCGTGAGGGGTTGTAAGCTAGGCTGAGTTTAACCAACTAGCAAATGAGTCTGATATCAACGAGCCGGGTAGGTATTGGCAGACTACTGGTCAGGAGGATAGTGAGGTCTCTTCCACTCGCTGGGCTGTGCTGCTAGGGAGGCGGCGGTCAGTGTAGAGTGTGCTACACCCCGGTGATATCACAGAGAGAAACTGTACTGATATGTGTACTTGATGAGTACTGATATGCTTGCTTTACATCTCGCATATGACATTTGGCTACATAGGCCTCGCATCGCATTGCCTTGGTATGGTTGATAGCATTCATGTCTTGCATCACATAACTTTGGTACAGTTGATAGCATTCGTGGACTTACCCGCATATTTCCAGATTATTCTGACATTGTACACTTGGCACTTGCCTTGCGCACACTTACACCACCCTCTAAGCTTTTGTAAGCTTATGCACGACTGTTGCATGCAGGTAGCATTGGACAATAGCAGCGTTGAGGTAGGAGTGTGCATCTGACTATTTTGGAGTTTTTTTTATCACATTGTATTTCCCTTTCCGCATTGTACTTAAAGTTTTTGATATAGTGGATATGTGGTGATGTTGTTTTGTGACTTGGTTATGCTTGTGGTTATGCTCCATTACAAAAAAAAAAAAAAAAAAAAATCATACTGAAAATCTTTCTTATAGGATCCCAGGATCGGAACTTGGCATATGAATGCTGGGAGCTGAGAATGGGGCACTACGGAGGCTGTCATCGCCGAATTCGGCGATCGGGAACTTTGTGAGCCCGATTTTCGAGTTTGGGGCGTGACAACTTAGCTCTCTATTTCTAGGTTTAGAAACTTTCCTTTTCTGTTTTTAGAAACTTGTTTACCTTCTTTTTTCTTTTACATGATTCTAATTCACTTTCTATTTTCAGAAACTTTCCTTTTTCATTTTTAGAAACTAGGTTGCTTTCTTAGTTCCTTTTTACAAACTAATTCACTTTCCTTTTTCTTTTGCAGGATTCTAATATAAAAACTTCTAATTTGGTAACTTCTTTCTAATTATCTCTCTTTCTATTTCTAGATTTTTATTTCCCTCTTTCTTTTAAAGTTAGGATAGCTTCTGAAATTGATGGCTGAGAATGTTTCATGCCCACGTGGATCCGTGATAACAGTCGACGTCTCTTGAGTGAAGGAGGATTGGTTGAGGGGTTATCTATCCATCACAGGATTAGACACCACTCGAGATCGACGAAGTTAATTGAAGTTATGGCTGCCAATCAACCTCCAGATCATCCATCTCAACCTAGGGTTGAGCAAGTCTAGGTTGAAAACGAGGTGCATCGAGCACCGCCGCCTCATACTTTATGAGACTATTTACAATCGGCGGGGATTAGCACCCCTTCCTTTATGGTCTTTCTAGAAAATACAGGAAATATAGACATCAAGCCAAGAATGATCTAACTCCTTCCAAAGTTATTTGGGCTTAAATATGAAAATCTAAATTTACACTTGAAAGAGTTTGATGAGATCATAGCCACTTTATACTTTCCTAATGTGTCTGAGGACATAATCCGGCAGCAACTCTTTCCTTTCTCCCTGAAAGAAAAGGCTAAGATGTGGTTACATTCATTATGTCCACGATCTATTGGCAGATGGAATGACATGACGAGGGAGTTTATAAAGAAATTCTTCTCATATCATAAAACGAACACCATCAGAAAGTCGATCATGAACTTCGCCCAAAGGGAAGATGAAACATTCTTCCAATGTTGAGAGTGGTCAAGGATCTTGTCAGTTCATGCCCACAACATGGTTTTCAAACGTAGTGCATAACAAATTTTTTCCATGAAGGATTGACATCTTCCATGTGCCAATTTGTCGAGACGATGTGCAATAGGGAATTTGTTCACAACCCCAAGTGTAGGGTCGTGATGTAGTAATAATCTCAATAAGACCGAGGTTGAATCCACAGGGACTGATATTGTGCGTTTCTGAAATTAACTAGATGTAAAACTAATTCTGAAGTGATTGAAAGAGTAATTGTGAATAAGTAATTAAAACTAAGAATTTAAAGGTGAGAACTAGGGTGTCAAGGATTCACTTGTAATGATCAGGGAGCTCTCTTGCTTGATTCAAGTAACACAATTAGAATTGGAGTCCTATCCTATCCAATTGAAAATATATTAATAAAACCAAATCTAAACTTCCATTGACCTAATTCTCAATGGATGAGTGTTCACAACCCCAAGTATAGGGACGTGATGCAGTAATAATCAGTAAGACCGAGGTCGAATCCACAAGGACTAATCTCATGGGTAATTCTGAAAGCAACTAGAAGTAGAACTAGAAGAAGATGTAAACTTAAATCAGGAAAGTAGAGGGAGTAATTGTGAAGTGTTTGTTTAGAACTTAAGTAATTTAAAGGTAGGAACTAGGGTTTCCAGGGATCCACTTACAGATATTAGGATGCTTCCTTATTTGATTCAAGGCACTCAATTGGAATTGGAGTCTTATCCTATCCAATTGGAAGATATTCAGATTTGAACTTTCATTAACCTAATTCTCAACAAATGAAAGTCATGGGGATTGGAAGTGATTCCATCACCTAACCATGTCCAGTAGAGTATGGTAGCAACAGGATTACCAATTCAACAACTAATATGGGAGAATTGTGAAGAATAGAAGGGATTCCATCACTCAGCCATGCCCAAGAGACGATGGAGAACAACAGGATTTCCTACTTCCACAAACTCCAAACAGAAAAAGAAGATACTTCAATTTGTTGCAGATCTATTGTAATTTAAGTCACAACAAACCATTAAAAACTGAAAGTATTCCTTAAATATCAAACTAGAATCAAAGGAGTTCAACAATAATAAAAATCAAATAAGAAAAACATCCAAACCATGCTACAAGCTTCACCCCTTAGCCCTAGTTAAGGGATCTAGCCAACCATAGACATGATTGGATTAAAAACTTTAGACGAAAGCATTAAAAATTAAGAAGAAGGGAAGAAGAACTCTTGGGAAGCGGCTCCACCCTTTTGCTCTACTTCTCCAAACCCTAGATATCCCAGAAAGATTTAGGAAACCCCTATTTATAAGCCAATTTCTGCAAAATCGCAAAATCGAATCAAATTTACGCAGTCCGTGTAAACACTGCGTAACCGGTTTGATGTCATCGAACCACCTTCGATGTCATCGAAGGGGTTTGAAACTGGAAGTCACGCTTTTTCTTCTTTCGTATTGAGTAAGTCTTTGTGTGATCGAACTGTCCTTCGATGTCATTGAGAGAAGCTTCGATTCATCGAACAGGTCTTCGAGTAATTGAGAATGTGTCTAAAACAGTCAAGCGAGTTTCTTCAATTTCTTCAATAAATTTGATGCCATCGAGAAGTCTTTGATGTCATGGAGCACCTTCCTTCAAGTCATCGAACATGTCTTCGATTGATTGAGAAAAACACCCAATATGTCCAGTAACCAACTCAATTTTCCCTCATAAATTCGATGTCATCGACCAATGTTCGATGTCATCGAATGGATCTTCGATGTCATCGAACGGTTCTTGATGGCACAGTCTTTGTGATTTCTATGCTTGTTCTTTCGACTGCTTTCTTTCTCCACTTGGTTTTCTTAGATCTTGGGACCTTGAAATCTTCAATCTTAGTCTCCACAGGTTGATTCTTTGCCTTGGTGACTTTTGAGCATTAAACCATTGCTTTTAACATTCTTTTCAATCCAAGCTCTAAAATTCACCTTGCAACATAAACACATGTAAAATATACCATTAAGCCATATTATGTTTGTAAAACCAATAAATAAATGGGGGATAATATCCAATATTTGACCCTCAACACAACTCCCAACTAGCATTTTGCTAGTCCCGAGCAAAATATGTGAAAAATAATCTTCAATCTCAAGTTCTAAACCTTTTTCAGAAAACAATCTTTTATGCAATCAAGTATGAATGAGTAGGGACAAGACAAGAAGGTGAGATTTAAAAAACTTAAAGCTGAATCAAACATGCAATTGATCAAGCATATTACTTAAATTAGAATAAGAATTCAAATATCAAGTTTTCCAATGTATGTCAACTTACTTCCTATGGGAGTACTAGTGTTTCATAATGTTAGTCATGTTCATCATGTCAAAATAAGTCGAAAACTCAATTACTTATTCCGAATATACCCCCTTTTTCTTCTTTTTTCAGTTGTCAATTTTTTATCGACGACTACTTTTATTCCTTTTTTTTGGACAATTCATCTTTTTCAGAGACCTTTTTCATTCTTCTCAGCGATGTTGTCACTTTTTCATTTTCATGGCCTTTTTGTCGATCTCCTGTTTTTTTTTTTTTTACTGGTTTTTTATCTTTTAAGGTAGATAAAATTCTCCAGACTCGATTCTCGACATCTATCAAATGATTCACATACTAACACTTAGAAACCCCGGCTTATCTCAAGGAAGTAACTTGAACGTGTTTTGTGATTTAAATTAACGTGATATACAAATTCCCTCTTAATCGTTTAAGAACCTTAGGTGATAATTTACTTAAATGATCAAGCTCTAACAATTTAAAATCCAATCTCTCATCTCATCATACTCAAAGTATTCTTAATTACACAATTTCCTGCCTTCCAAATAGAGTTCAACTCAAAATACTGAAAAATTAAAAAAAAAATTGCTCAAAACTGAGAATAACACTGATTAGGTTACCTAATCCCCTACACCCCCATAAAAAATCTACATTATCCTCAAGGTACAAGAAAGAAGCATGTAAAACAAATGAGGCAATGAAAAGAAGAGGAGATGGTGTTGGAAAGATAGTACCTGAAAGAAGGAATTTTGAAGCTTTTCTACGGATCTAAGTATAAAATGGGTTAACACAAAATGAAACTCAATAGAGTATAAGAAAACTATCCTAAAATAGCATAAGCAAACTACCCTAGTTTTATGAAAGCGATAAACCTACTTATACCTCTATCAAACTAGGAGATTAATCTTGGTACACCAGATCAGTTAGAGGTATGGACATGTCCTCTGAATCAAATTTCTCAACAAATGGCTTTAATCGATGTCCATTTACTTTGAATTCATTGCCATTGTTTGAATTTCTTTTATCTCAACAGCCCTATGAGGATAAACATTGGTAATAATGAGGGTCTGGTCCAACGAGATTGGAGTTTGCCCAGAAAGAGATGTAACCAAGAATTGTACAAGATGACTTTTTGACCTGGTGTGAATGATTTCTGAATAATGTATTGGTCATGAAACACCTTAATCCTGTCCTTGTAAATTCTCGAGTTTTTGTATGCATCATTCTGAATTTCTTCAAGTTCATTCAACTGAAGTTTGTGTAGCGAGCCAGCATTGTCCAGAATGAAGTTCAGATTTTTAATAGCCAGTAGGCTCTATGTTCCAACTCCATGGGCAAGTGGCAAGCCTTCCCATAGACAAGTCTAAAGGGAGACATTCCAATAGGGGTCATACATGTGGTACGATAAGCCCATAAGGCATCGGTCAATCAGATCGACTAGTTCTTACGGTTAGGGTTAACCGTCTTTTCCAAAATGTGTTTAATTTCCCTATTTGAAATCTCAGCTTGTCCACTTATTTATGGGTGGTATGGAGTGCTCACTTTGTGGGAGATGTCATATTTCATCATTAAGTTTGCAAATAGCCTATTACAAAAATGTGAACCTCCATCACTAATGATGGCTCGAGGTGTTCCGAATCGGGAAAGAATGTTCTTTTTTAAGAATTTAATGACCATTTGATTATCATTGTTCCGGCATGGGATCGCTTCAACCTATTAGTGATATAGTCTACGGCGAGCAAAATATATAAATTTCCAAAAGATTGGGGGAATGATTCTATGAAATCGATGCCCCAATAATCAAATGCTTCAATGATCATAATGGGGTTCAAGGGCATCATGTTTCGACGGGATAATGCTCCCAATTTCTGACAATGCTCACAAGCTTTGTAAAACTCATGAGTATCCTTGAACATAGTGGGCTAGTAAAAGCCATACTGCGGAATTTTGGCCATGATCTTTTTGGTAGAAAAGTGACCACCATAGGCCTAAGAATGACAGAAGGAGATGACACTTTGGTGTTTATTGTCTAGCACACATCTCCTTAAGATTTGGTCTGGGCAATATTTAAACAAATATGGATCATCCCAGAGGAATTTGCATACCTTGGTAAAGAATTTCTTCTAATCTTGTGCAGTCTAATGTGCTGGCGTGAAACCTGTAACAAGATAACTAGTAATATCGGCAAACCAAGGTGAATGAGAAACTTTGAACAATTGTTCATCAGGGAACATGTCATTTATATGTGTCATCTAAAGGGAATCAGAGAGATCAAGGTGGGAAAGATGGTCAGTCATTATGTTCTTTACTCCCTTTTTATCTTTTATTTCCAAATCAAATTCTTGGAGTAGGAGGATCCATCTTATCAGGCAGGGCTTAGCATCATTCTTAAATAGAAGATACTTGAGCACCACATGATCTGTGTAAATGATGATCTTGGATTCGATCAAGTATGACCTAAATTTGTCCAAAGCGAACACTACGGCTAAGAGTTCATTTTCCATAGTAGAGTAGTTCACTTGGGTAGGATTTATGGTTCTACTTGCGTAATGAATAACATAGGGCTTCTTTTCTTTTCCCTGGCCTAGAACCACCCCAAGAGTATAATCAAACACATCACACATATGTTCAAAAGAAAGGCTCCAGTCAGGTGGCTGCATGATAGGCGCAGTGGTTAACATGCCTTGAGAGTGGTAAAAAGCTTCATGATATTGCTTAGTCCACTCGTATGATGCATCTTTTGAAGTAGATTGCAATAAAGTACGAGAGAGGTGATTTAAGTACTTTACGAATCTCCTGTAAAAGCCGGCATGTCCTAAGAAGGATCACACATCTCGTATGTTCTTGGATGGAGGTAAGTTAAAATAAGATCAATTCTTAGCCTTATATACCTCAATTCCCTTGGACGATATGATATGTTGTAAGTGCTATAGTTTATATCCCTGTATGTTGTCAAATTTGTGGGGACAAAAACACTGTTATATAACTTGCATTAGTGAAGCTCTTTCTAAAGATCAACATTCATAAACAAGCAAAGCTCACAACAAGCAAAGATTACAAGTACAAAGATCAACCTTAACTTCAAGTATTGCTCTCAAGACAAGACTCAAGAATACAAGACTTCAAGAAGAGTACAATGTAGTTCGTATAGAACTCAAGTCACTTTCGAGGTTGAGCTACATCAAGACTTCAAGACTTAAACTTCTAGGTCACTTGTTCCTAATGTTTTCAATGTCCTTACTTCTTGATTGGGGTTTGAATGACCATAGGTTGACCTTAGAAGTAGGCCATTTTGGATACATAAGTCATATGTATATGACACTTGTGTTTGGGCAGTTCGGGGACTTGTCCTAGGCTTTCTTCGACTAGTCCTAGCTTTGCTTCGACCAGTCCAAGAAATTCCACGATCAGTCGTAAGTTTGTTACAAAATTCGGATAAATTCTGTTAGGCTTCGACCAGTCGAAGGAGGTCTTCGACCAGTCGAAGGAACAGTGTCGACTGCTTCTACGACCAGTCGTAAATCTTCGATTCAAAGTCCAGCGATAATTTACAAGGTTCGACCAGTCGAAGGAGACCTTCGACCAGTCGAAGGTGACCTACGACCAGTCGAAGGAGGCCTTCGACCAGTCGTAGAACGGTCAAAGCTTATCGCGCCCGATTTTTTTTCAAATCTGTTATTTTTTCGACTAGTCGAAGAGCTCCTTAGACCAGTCGAAGATGCGATCTGCTCACCTATAAATAGAGCACGAAACTCAGAAGAATAAATGCAATCAATTAATCCATTCAAGCCAATCTTTGTCAAACTTCTGAGAAGTAATTTTGTGCTCCATCTAAGCTAAGTGTGCTTATTTTATACTCTCTTTCTTTAGCTTTATTTAATTGATTTTGTTTCTGCTATTCCAATCTAATTTGATAAGAGGAATTGTTATTCCCTTTCTTTGGAATCAAAATCAATTAAGACAAGCCCTATTTGGTCTAATTTAAAATCTATTAGAACTAGAACCATTGTAATTGAGTACTGGACATTGAACTTGAACATTCAATCATTTACTCTGATTTGGTTCTACCGGGCTGCTACAACGAAGGAGTTAATCAGGTATTTTACGTTTAATTGTAAAATTCTTTCTGTTTTGGTTTCTTTCAAGATTTGCCAGAAAAATCTTGTTGTATTGGTTATCTGAGGAGAGCCAGGAAAACTCAGAAGTGGGGTTTTTTTTTTATTGTGTAAGCCCACAGACAAAGACACAATTGTAAAGGTTTTGGGTGAACCTGTGAAAACCTATTTTGTGAGTGAACGCTAATATCCCCTGTGTGAGGATATTAGGAGTGGAGTAGCATTCTGTGTGGCTGTTGTTTAACAGTTGGTGAACACACAGGCGAACCACTATAATCCCTTGTGTTGTGGTTGAATGATTTACATTTCTAATCTCTAATATTCATTTGTGGGATGTATGTGTGGTGGTAAATGTTGTAATCGTTTAATTCAAGCATTGTGGGAATTTTGTAATAATTTAGAATTTACTTTCTGCTATTCCTTTATCTACTTGAATTTAAATTTCCTTTAAAGTTGTTCCAGCAAGGTTGCCCTGCCATTTTTATGGTGTATGGCTGTCCCTAGAACAATACATTTGTGATTACACTTTATTTCAATTTGTGCTTAATTCTGTATTCCTCTTTGGTTTGAGATTTGATACAAAGATCTTTCTAGAAATAAGGTTGTCCTACCATAAACTCTGGTTTTTGGTGAAAGGTTGTCCTTAGAATAACATTTGTATCAATCCCTCAAGATCAGATTTTTGAGGTTGTTTTACTTTCCTGCATTGTGATTTATTTTGGCTATCATATTGTTTTTTAATTCCGCTGTTATAACATTTATTTGGCATAGTCCTATTCACCCCCCCTCTAGGACATATAGCTAGGCCTTTTCAAGTGGTATCAGAGCCTAATAGCTCGTTCTTATTGCTATTTATTTGGATTTATTTCCTGAGCTAACGATCTAAGCTATTTAAAAAGATGTCAAATTTTGATAGCCTTTCAGTCACGAGGCCTCCACCATTTGATGGCTCCAACTATGCCTATTGGAAAGCCAGAATGAGAATCTTCCTAAAATCAATGGATGAGAGTGTGTGGCGAGCCACAGTAACTGAATGGAAAACTCCTACCATTGAAGTAACTGAATCCGACGGTTCAAAAACTATGTCTGTACCTGCTTATTATTTATGGACCACTCTTCAGAAAAGTGAGTATAGTGCCAATGCTAAAGCACTAAATGCAATCACTTGCGCACTATCACCGGATGAGTTCAAAAGAATCATATCCTGTGATACTGCGAAACAAGCCTGGGATATACTAGAAATGACACACGAGGGTACATCAATTGTCAAAAAGTCTAAAGTCCAACTCCTTACAACCAAATTTGAAGAAATTCATATGGAGGAAAATGAAATGTTTATGGACTTTTACACTAGACTAAATGACATTGTAAACTCAATGTGGGGTCTTGGCGATAAAATCCCAGAAAGTAAAGTGTGTGCAAAATATTACGCTCACTTCCTGAACGGTTCAATTCTAAAGTAACCGCGATCCAGGAACTTCGTGATACGGATAATATGAGGGTAGAGGAATTAGTTGGTTCTTTACAAACCTACGAGTTAAACTTTAAAGCTCCTAAAGGTAAATCGATTGCTCTAAAATCCTCTAAATGTAATTCAGATTCAGAAGATGATATGGCTCTTTTGGCTAAGAAATTCTACAAGATTTTTAAAAGCAAGAAAAGGGTTGATTTCCAAAAATCAAACGATAAAAAGAAGTTTAGACCCAAATCTCGAAAATCTTTGAAAGATAGTCAATGTTACAACTGTCAAGAATATGGGCATTTGGCAAATAGATGTCCCAAAAGGACAAACCCAGAAGAAGAGTATGTTGGCTACGTGGGATGAATCATCTGATTCTGAAACTCTTCTGAATCAGAAGATTCTGAAACTGAGTTAGGGAATGAAGTTAAAGCACTTATGACTCTAGCCAAATTCACATTTTCAGATAATGACTCAACAAGTGAAGAAAATCTGAGTAGTGAATATGAAAATGAAGATGATCTTCAAGATGCTTACAATGCCCTATACAAAGAAAGTTGTAAAATTGCTGTCAAACTTAAACTTCAAAAAGAAAAGTTTTCTAAACTCAAAGAATGTTTTGAATCACTTGTCTTAGAAAAATCACAAATTTCAGATTGTTTTGAAAAAACAAAATGCGATTTGGAATTCAAAAATTCTTTAATTGTTGATTTGAAATCTGAGATTGAAAATCTCAAAAAGGAAGTATCTTCTCTTCTGAGTCAAAAGGACACATGGAAATATGCCCAAGGTGATCCAAAGTTAGAAAAACTCTTATCCGGATCAAGAAAATGTGGCGATCTATCCGGGCTGGGCTATGATAAAAATTTATCTCCTAAACAAAAGTATACTCCTCCTATGTTTGTGAAAGGAGAGTCCTCAAACTCAAAAGGGAAAAATACTTATCAAGGTTTTTCTAAAAATCCAAAAACTCTTCAAAAATCTGGAAGCAGTCATGTCAACTTTAATCAGAAACGAAATCCACTAGCTGAAAAGATAGTAGATTTACTCAAGGAGCTCCTAAAATCTAACTCTATAGGTTATTCTTATAACTATAAACAAAAGAAGACCAACTATGTTCCTAAACCCAAAACAGTTATGAAATGGGTTCCAAAAGTCACCTGCTTGGTTGCTCACATTGCTTTCAAAGCAACAAGTCATTCAAAGTGGTACCTAGACAGTGGATGCTCTAGGCATATGACAGGTGACAAAGCTTTATTCACGGATCTAAAAGATATGACTGATGGTTCAGTCACATTTGGTGAGGTAGCAACTGCAAGATTATAGGCCAAGGTACGGTTCAACTTTTTAATCTTCCTGTATTTAAAAATGTTTTATATGTTGAAGGCCTAAAACATAACTTACTTAGCATATCTCAGATATGTGATAATAACCATAGTGTTCGGTTCTCTAATCAAAGCTGTGAGATACTAAATAATAAGGGTTCTGTAATATTAACTGGACGTAGAACGTCTGAAAATTGCTATATTATTAGCGAATCCAGCTCATCTAATCAAACATGTTACATGGTTCATACAGACGAGACTGATTTATGGCACAAGCGTCTTGGACATGTTCATTATCGAAATTTATATAGATTGAGCAATCAAGAACTTATAAGAGGTTTACCCAAACTTCAGAAATTAGATAAAATATGTGGTGAATGCCAGATAGGCAAACAAACAAGGAACTCACACAAAAAGGTGAATTCAAATACCACATCAAAACCACTCGAACTTCTTCACATGGATCTAATTGGACCTACTAGAACGGAAAGTCGTGGTGGTAAAAAGTATATTCTGGTAATAGTTGATGACTTTACCAGATACACTTGGGTAGTCTTCTTAGGGATAAATCTGAAACCCTTGAAGAAGTAAGAAAAGTTCTCAAAAGGATTCAAACTGAAAAATCTTCTCAAATCAGTAAGATTCGTAGTGATCATGGATCTGAATTTGAGAATAGCAATTTTGAGAAGTTCTGTACCGACCAAGGAATATTACATGAATTCTCAGCTCCCAAAACTCCACAACAAAATGGAATTGTGGAAAGAAAGAATAGGGTGCTTCAAGAAATGGCTAATGTCATGTTGAATAGCATGAAGCTCTCTAAAAATCTTTGGGCTGAAGCTGTAAATACAGCTTGCTATATTATTAACCGAGTTTATACTAGCAAAGATAATAATAAAACGGCTTACGAATTATGGTTCAACAAAAAGCCTACTGTCAAATACTTTCGAGTTTTTGGCAGCAAATGCTATATTTACGTGATCGTGAAAATTGGGAAAATTCGATACAAAGAGTGATGAAGGGATTTTTCTAGGATATTCCTTAAACAGTCGTGCTTATAGGGTTCTGAACAAAAGGACTGGTGTGATTCAAGAATCCATCAATGTTGTCATTGATGATCACTTAAATAAGCCAATCTCTAATTCAGATAATGATGAAGTTCTAATCATTGATAAACCCGATACTTCATCAAATCAGACTGAATCTGAATTGAGGACTGTTAAAGATCATCCAACCACTCAAATTCTTGGAAACCCTCTCACTGGTGTTCGCACCCGTAGACAACTTGAGGATTTATGTAATTATGTATGTTTTACATCCCAAATAGAACCATCCAATGTAAAAGAAGCTCTTGCTGATGAGAACTGGATTGTTGCAATGCAAGAAGAACTTAATCAATTTGTAAGAAATGATGTTGGTATCTCGTACCAAGACCTAAAGACAAACACATCATTGGAACAAAATGGATTTTCAAAAATAAGTCGGACGAAAGTGGAAATATAATTAGAAACAAGGCTAGACTAGTGGTACAAGGTTATACTCAAATAGAAGGAATTGATTTTGATGAAACTTTTGCACCAGTAGCACGTCTTGAATCTATCAGGCTATTTATATCCATTGCATGTTTTAGAAAGATAAAAATATATCAAATGGATGTGAAAAGTGCTTTTCTAAATGGCGTTTTACATGAAGAAGTATATGTTGAACAACCAATGGGTTTTGAAGATCCCAAAAATACTGATCATGTGTATCGGCTTAAAAAGGCACTTTATGGATTAAAACAAGCACCTAGGGCATGGTATGAGAAACTAACAAAATTTCTTTTAAGTCACAATTTTCAAATGGGATCTGTTGATAAAACTCTATTTGTTAAAAAACATAATGATCATATCTTAATAGTACAGATTTATGTTGATGATATCATCTATGGATCAACTTGTACTAACTTGACTACTGAGTTTGCAGACTTGATGAAATCACAGTTTGAAATGAGCATGGTTGGGGAATTAACTTATTTTCTTGGTTTGCAAGTTAAGCAGCAACCTGAAGGAATATTCATCTCTCAATCTAAGTATGCCTTGAATCTAATCAAGAGATTTGGATTTGAGAATGACAAGAATTTCGATACTCCTATGAGTACTACCCTGAAACTCTCAAAAGACTATAATGGTAAAAATATTGATTCAAAACTTTATCGGAGTATGATTGGTAGTTTGTTATATTTAACTGCTAGTAGACCTGATATTTCTTTAAGTGTTGGTATTTGCGCAAGATTTCAATCTGATCCAAAAGAATCTCACTTGATTGCTGTTAAGCGGATTATTAGATATGTTGCAAGTACTATAAATCTTGGTCTCTGGTATCCTCATGAGACTAGTGTCCAACTTGTTGGGTACTCAGATGCTGATTGGGCTGGTAATCTAGATGATAGAAAATCAACCAGTGGTGGTTGCTTTTACATTGGAAATTGTTTAGTTTCTTGGTTTAGTAAGAAACAAAATTCTATATCACTTTCAACAGCTGAAGCTGAGTATATCGCAGCTGGTAATGCATGTACACAGCTTGTTTGGATGCAACGAATGCTAAGTGATTATGGAATTAAACAGGATTCTATGTTTTGCATTGTGATAATTCCAGTGCAATAAATATTTCAAAAAATCCTATTCAGCATTCTCGTACTAAGCACATTGACATTAGATTTCATTATATTAGGGAATTGGTAGAAGAAAAAGTTATATCTCTGGAATATATTCCTACTGAAGATCAGAGAGCTGATATTTTCACAAAACCTCTTGATAAAATTAGGTTTAATAAGATGAAATTTGATCTTGGCATGTGTATTTCAAAATGATTATTTATGCCTACATGTATCATAGTGTATATATTTGCTAGGTTTAATTCCATTTTCTTTAAAAATTGCAAGAAATATGTTTTTCTGGACTTCCTTCGACCTGTCGTGAGTATACTCGACCAGTCGACCTACGACCGGTCGTAGATACCTACGACCAGTCGTAGATCTCGGAAATCACTTAAATTTGGGGATTTTTGCTTTCTTCCTCATTTCTTTTTTTCTAAGGAGCCGAGCTTCGACTTGTCGAACCCACCATTCTTGTTCTTCAAGGTTAGTGTTCCATTTACGTTTTTCTTGCAAATCAGTGTCTAGATTGCTCTCTTTTCTAACTTGAAGCTTTCTATTTAGGATTTCATTGAGATTTGGGGATTTGATTTTGAAAAATCTGTTTTGAGTAAACCCATTTCTCAATCCTTTGCATTTTCTTATTTCCTTATTATTATTGCTGCATATGGCTTCTAGAGGTAGAAAATCTACTTCCCGTGGTCCTTCTTCTTCCTCCAGATTGACCAAACGTCATCTTCTTGAGCCTACTAATGATTCTTCTTATGTTATAGACCTTAGAGCTCGTAATGTTATTGTTGAACATCCTGTTGATATTAACCATATTGCACCTTTTGATATCCTTCCTTTGCTTGAAGCTGTAGGTTGGGTTAACTTATTGCATTGGGGTGGGCCTGCATACCGGTCCATTGCAATCCATGTTTACATGTATTAGTGACTTCTCACTGGATAATTTAACTTTTAAAATATCTACTAGTGAAGGGCCATTTGAAATTGATCGTCATTTAATTTCAGCCCTTATGGATATTCCCGTGAATGATGAGGGTATTCCTATTCATAATTTGACTGATAAACCCTCTGTATCTGAAAAGCGTATGCTCACTAGAGACTTGTGCAACATGAATGTTCAATGGACACAAAAAGGGAATGCGCTTCCCGCAAGGTATTGTTACCCAAATACAGAGTACTCCACAGAATCTTTGTGTCTAATCTGTATCCTCGGTCAGGTAATAAAACTGACTTGACCTCATTTATGGTACGTATTATTCATGCTATTTCCAGTGGTACTCAGATTTTTGTCTGTCATCCTTAATCTGTCATTCCTTCTTCAGTTTAGACTCCATCCTGGTCATAGTGACATCCCTTTTGGTTATTTAATGACTGTATTAGCTACACATATGTTGGTCGATATGCCAGTTAATGAGGCACCTATCCATCATCTGATTTTCAACAACTCTAATCTCAATAAGATGAAGCTGGAATTACTTCCTGAACAAGGTGGTAATGGTGGTGGTGCTGGTCATGAAGAAGCGGGGGATGACATTAATATGGATGATATCTTTGAGGAACTGGATTCTGATTCAACAAATGATCCAGATTTTGTACCATCTGATTTTGATGCACTGTCTGAGTGCATTGGAGGGTAAAGTTGAAAATTTGAATGAAAAGATAGAAAACATGTCTGTTGCTCATGATTCTCAATTCAAGTACATGCGGAAATATCTTCGGCGATTAAACAAAGGCATGCACCAACTTGATCCCTCTATTCCTGCTCCGTCTTCTTGTTCTAATTCTGACTAGTCTATATGGGATTTTCTGGTTTGTAATAACTTTAAATCTTAGCTTTGAGTCATCCGATTTGGAATCGGATACTATTTTTCTTTTCTACTGGATATTTTTTTTCTATGCTATTATCTCATATCTCATCTTATTTCCTCTCATATATCCCTTTATATTGTTATTTTATTTGTCATATTGTAACAAAAAGGGGGAGAATGGTTATGTTACTTAGGGAGTATGTTTGGAATGGTTTAGAATGGTTTAATGTTAGATATGGATTTGAATGGTTAAGAATGGTTTATGTTAGATATGGATTTTGGAATGGTTTAGAATGGTTTAATGTTAGATATGGATTTAATTTGCAGGTAAGCCAGAGTTGATGTCAACTGGTTATGTTTTCTCTCTAACTCAATCCGGTGATTCTACTTTTATCTTGGTATATCTTGTTATGTGTTTTGTCACTAATTTGACAAAGGGGGAGATTGTAAGTGCTATAGTTTATATCCCTGTATGTTGTCAAATTTGTGGTGACAAAAACACTGTTATATAACTTGCATTAGTGAAGCTCTTTCTAAAGATCAACATTCATAAACAAGCAAAGCTCACAACAAGCAAAGATTACAAGTACAAAGATCAACCTTGACTTCAAGTATTGCTCTCAAGACAAGACTCAAGAATACAAGACTTCAAGAAGAGTACAAGTAGTTCGTATAGAACTCAAGTCACTTTCGAGGTTGAGCTACATCAAGACTTCAAGACTTAAACTTCTAGGTCACTTGTTCCTAATGTTTTCAATATCCTTACTTCTTGATTGGGGTTTGAATGACCATAGGTTGACCTTAGAAATAGGCCATTTTGGATACATAAGTCATATGTATATGACACTTGTGTTTGGGCAGTTCGGGGACTTATCCTAGGCTTTCTTCGACTAGTCCTAGCTTTGCTTCGAACATTTCAAGAAATTCCACGATCAGTCGTAAGTTTGTTACAAAATTCGGATAAATTCTGTTAGGCTTCGACCAGTCGAAGGAACAATGTCGACTGCTTCTACGACCAGTCGTAAATCTTCGATTCAAAGTCCAGCGATAATTTACAAGGTCTTCGACCAGTCGAAGGAGACCTACGACCAGTCAAAGGAGGCCTTCGACCATCGTAGAACGGTCAAAGCTTATCGCGCCCGATTTTTTTTCAAATCTGTTATTTCTTCGACTAGTCGAAGAGCTCCTTAGACCAGTCGAAGATGCGATCTGCTCACCTATAAATAGAGCACGAAACTCAGAAGAAGAATAAATGCAATCAATTAATCCATTCAAGCCAATCTTTGTCAAACTTCTGAGAAGTAATTTTGTGCTCCATCTAAGCTAAGTGTGCTTATTTTATACTCTCTTTCTTTAGCTTTATTTAATTGATTTTGTTTCTGCTATTCCAATCTAATTTGATAAGAGGAATTGTTATTCCCTTTCTTTGGAATCAAAATCAATTAAGACAAGCCCTATTTGGTCTAATTTAAAATCTATTAGAACTAGAACCATTGTAATTGAGTACTGGACATTGAACTTGAACATTCAATCATTTACTCTGATTTGGTTCTACCCCGGGCTGCTACAACGAAGGAGTTAATCAGGTATTTTACGTTTAATTGTAAAATTCTTTTGTTATGGTTTCTTTCAAGATTTGCCAGAAAAATCTTGTTGTATTGGTTTCTGAGGAGAGCTAGGAAAACTCAGAAGTGTGGGGTTTTTTTTATTGTGTAAGCCCACAGACAAAGACACAATTATAAAGGTTTTGGGTGAACCTGTGAAAACCTATTTTGTGAGTGAACGCTAATATCCCCTGTGTGAGGATATTAGGAGTGGAGTAGCATTCTGTGTAGCTGTTGTTTAACAGTTGGTGAACACACAGGCGAACCACTATAATCCCTTGTGTTGTGGTTGAATGATTTACATTTTTAATCTCTAATATTCATTTGTGGGATGTATGTGTGGTGGTAAATGTTGTAATCGTTTAATTCAAGTATTGTGGGAATTTTGTAATAATTTAGAATTTACTTTCTGCTATTCCTTTATCTACTTGAATTTAAATTTCCTTTAAAGTTGTTCCAGCAAGGTTGCCCTGCCATTTTTATGGTGTATGGCTGTCCCTAGAACAATACATTTGTGATTACACTTTATTTCTATTTGTGTTTAATTCTGTATTCCTCTTTGGTTTGAGATTTGATACAAAGATCTTTCTAGAAATAAGGTTGTCCTACCATAAACTCTGGTTTTTGGTGAAAGGTTGTCCTTAGAATAACATTTGTATCAATCCCTCAAGATCAGATTTTTGAGGTTGTTTTACTTTCCTGCATTGTGATTTATTTTGGCTATCATTATTTTTTTAATTCCGCTGTTATTACATTTATTTGGCATAGTCTTATTCACCCCCCTCTAGGACATATAGCTAGGCCTTTTCAATGTCCAAGGACAATTCCCTTACGAACCATGAAATGACACTTCTCCCAATTCAGTACCAAATTCTTTTCCTCACATTGCTTCAACACACATTTAAGATTCTCCAACAATCACTGAAGATGGGCCAAAGACAGAGAAGTCGTCTATGAAGACCTCTAAATATTGCCCTACCATGTCATAAAAAATGCCGATCATACATCGCTGAAAAGTGACGAGGGCATTACACAGTCCGAATGGCATCCTTCGGTAAGAAGGTGTCAAACGGACATGTGAACGTGGTCTTTTCTTGATCTTCAAGGGTTATCTTCATCTGATTGTAGTCCAAATATCCGTCAAGGAAATAGTAATAAGAATGACCAACTAACCATTCCAAAATTTGATCGATGAAGGGCAAAGAAAATTCGTTCTTCATTGTGACGCTATTCAACTTCCTGTAGTCAATGCGCATTCTCCGACCATTAGTGACTCTACTTGGCATGAGTTCATTATTGGCATCGACTACGATGGTGATTCTGGACTTCTGGGAACCACCTGAGTTGGACTCACCCATTGGCTATCGGATATAGTGTAAGACCTGTATTTAGTCCGTACTTATTTCTCAGACTCCCGTGATCCTCCCCGTAGAATTCCGATGACTAGCAACCTGTAGACTGCATTGCGCATGACCCTAAGTCGCATCCCATAGATCTAAGTCAACTCGACTCGAAACTCTTACCCTAGTGACCGTACCATCGCCGTGGTTCCAACGTCGCATCTCACGCACCAATGCAATACCCAGGCTAGGAGCTATGGGCCTGTATATATCTCGAGAAAACGTCGCGCATTGCGGATTCGGAGAGATCCCAGAGAATCACTACCCACCTTTCACATCAATTAATCAAGTACATATTCCATCACTAGCCCATGATTTCTTTTTCCCCAAGACAAGCAACCCATCCCCTCTTATCCTAAAGTCAACTCTCATGTCGCTTGCTCACACCCCATCACTCCATCCCATCTCTCTTACACAAGCAACCCATCCCATCTCATTCTCTCTCATTTTCTCTACCCATCCCAAGCAACCAAGAGAGGTGAGAATGTCCAAGCATTCCAAGGAAAGAAGAACCCAAGTGTGTGGCCCACTTCTTACCCTTAATCTCTCATCCCAACCCTTCAAAGCTTCATCATCCTCCATCAAAGAAGAAGCTAAGGAGCTAAGCATTCTAAGGAACCAAGAAGAAGATCCAATGGTGGGTGCTTATACGACTAGATTGTGCTTTTGATGATGGGCCAGTGGGGCCTACCGATTGATGGTATGGATCCTATTTGGGACCCAAGGTGTGGCCAATGGCCCACCATAATTCATATATGTAGTCCATGATGGGGCCATTCTCTATGGACCCCACCATGATGTTTATTTGATAATCAACATTTAGAGGTCATCTAGACCTTAACTTTGTGGTGGGGATGGTATCCCCATCTTAATTTTCATTTTTTTAGGGCCCACATGATTTAGGACCCATCTTGATGTATGGATTGTATTGAAGGGAGCTCATGGTGGCGGAGCTGCCTCCACCACACGTTTCTCTCTCTCTCTCTCTCTCTCTCTCTCTCTCTCTCTCTCATCTCTTCCTCTCTCTTCTCTCTCTCTCTCTCTCTCTCTCTCTCTCTCTCTCTCTTTCTCCTTGTTTGATGGCCCACCTTGATGATGTATGAGGAATATCCACGCTTTCCAAATGGTGGACCACATGGCGGTCCAGACCATGGGATTGGCCCACCTTGCTGCCCACCGTCTAATAGCCACCTGGCCGTCCGCTTTTGGACAGGCCCAGGTGAAGGAAAACACAAATACCAGCTTGGCCGTGGCTGGTGGGCCACTCACGTGGACCCCATGTGATGTGCGTGTTTCATCCATACCGTCCAGTGAGCAGGGCCCACTTGGCTATTCGTTTGGGACATGCCTGGACAAAGGGAAACACAAAGTTCAGCTTAACTCAATGTTAGTGGGCCACCACATGGACCCCATCTTGATTTATGTATTTAATCTCCACCGTCCAGCTAGGACGGTGGGGCCCTCTGATGTATGTGTTTCAACTCCACTGTCCAGCGTGGGACAGTGGAGTACACCTGATGTGTGTGTTATCCACACTGTCCAGCATTTTAGGACGGTGGGACCCACCCTAATGTATATGTCTTACATCCACTGTCACGCCCCAAACTCAGAAACCGGGCTCACGAAATTCCCGATCGCCGAATCCGGCGCTGACAGTCTTCATAGTGCCCCATTCTCAGCTCCCGGCACCTATACACCAAGTTCCGATCCTGGGATTCTATAATGAGGATTTCAAACATGATTTGATTCATAATGAGCATTGGCTACGGTTTTAGCTATGGCTATGGCTACGGTTATAATCCGTAGCCAAAGGGAGCCCAAGCTTTCATATTTCAGAAAGCTGAAAAAGCAAGGGCATTTTCGACCCGAGAAATGGGGCCGTACAGCTGGGGCTTATTCTCGGAGCTCTGGGCTTATTTTTGGGAATGTGCCATAAATGGGTCGTACAGTAGGAAATTTCTCGACAGAGAATCCAAACCGTACATGTGGTAATGAGATTTAGACAAATCATCAGGTGGGCCCCAACATGGATGTCTCGTAGCGAAAAGAAAATCATGCAGATTAATCGTTTCATCGATTGTGACCGTTCATTTGGCCGCCTACAAACGGGCACTAAAAGACTAAGTACAAATCCATGGCTGGATCGAGTGATGGAAGACCGTTTGCTTCTTTCTCTCTGTTTTTCTTCCATCTTTGAGTCCACGTCCATCCTGGAAATAGAATGAGAGTGGTTGGATATGATTTCATCCCAAGATCTTGACCATCTTAGTTTGCTTATGATTGTGAAGAATTACTTTTATAAGTCTATTATAACCATCCTATTAATGGATTTGCAAAATGGATGGCTATGAAAATAAGGCTGAATCAAGGATAGATTGGACCATCTAATCAATTTAAATTTTCCATAATAGCGCATGCAATGTGTTTTGGACTTAATGGGCGGTTCGGATTGATTGATTGGACTGTCCAAGTGAATCGATACAACCAAGGGCACTATCACTTACAGTGTTACGAGGGCAATGGAGTATTTCTCTAACTAAAATGTAAATAGATAAATAAAAGATAGAAAAAGAATAAAATAATAAATAGAGTAAGACCTTGATGAATCATTTTAAGCTAAGGTATAAAGAAATAGAAATTTAAATAGTGTGGACAGTATTGAAAGGTTGATGAAAGAAGTGTGTTTAAGCCACTTATTGAAGATTTAGGATATTCCAACATGAGGGATTTTTGTGGTCTCATCCATTGTAGAAGAGGTTCATCAAATCAATGTGGTCATTGATCACTTAATAAATGTGATCATTGATCATTTTTTGGGCGACTATTTTCTTTAGAAAATGTATTATTTAGATCATTGATCATCTAGTACTGATTAGATCAAGGAAAATTCTGAACTCGAATTATTTTCTTTAGAAAATGTATTATAAACTATCATAAATAAGATTTAGTGGTTTCCTTTGTAACTTATGATGGGTTTTTTTGACCTGTCGTCCTTTCGCAACTGGGATGCACAAGTCCTTTCGCAACTGGGATGCGCAAAGTCCTTTCGCAACTGGGATGCACAAGTCCTTTCGCAACTAGGATGCGGAAAAGAGTTTCCTAAAACTATAAAAAAAGGTCCCTAGGGTTTTTCTAGGGTATGTTGTATTGATGAGAAAACACAAGAGGGCTATCAAAGAGAGAGAGAGAGGGGGAGAAAGAGAGAGAGGAAGCTTGTAGAAGGGAGGTTATGCTCGTGGAGGTGATCTACGGTGTGCAGTCTATATCTCAGCGCTCCTACGTCCTCGTAATCGATGAGATCTCTCTGGTTTTCTTTATTCTTTCATTGTTCATCCACTCCTACGTGAGTGAAGAGGTTGTAAACGTTTTACTTCATAGTGGATTGTTGATCTGGACGAGGTCCCATGGTTTTTACCTCTTTGAGGGTTTTCCACGTAAATTCTCTTGTGTGGTGTGTGATTGATGCATTAATTATTTTCATTGCTTTATTATCCATAATTCTGGTTTGTTCTGGAGGGCTAGATCCTAAGGTTTTGTGCAAGGCCCCCAACAAAGTGGTATCAGAGCTAAGTTCATTGAACGGGTAGGATCGGTTTTGAATTATGGAAGGTGGCTCAAGGATGATCAGCCTCAATGGTTCTAACTGGACCATATGGAAGGCTAAGATGGAGGACTTGCTTTATTGCAAGGACCTATATTCTCCAATTTTAGGCATATAAGCAAAATTCAAGGATATGACTGATGATGATTGGAAGAAGACGAACCGAAAGGCGGTGGGGTTTATTAGACAATGGTTGGATGATTCTGTGTTCCACCATGTGTCTACAGAAACCTCAGCCGCTAGCCTATGGCTGAAATTACAAGGACTGTATGAGAGGAAGACAGCCGGTAATAAGATTTTTCTGATAAGGCGACTTGTGAATCTCAAATTCAAGGATGGTGGTTCTGTGGCCGAGCACATGAATGAGGTCAGCAATATAGTGAACCAACTCACCTCTATGAAGATGGTCCTGGATGATGAATTGCAGGCTTTACTATTACTTAGTTCATTGCCTGACAGTTTGGAGACATTGGTGGTGTCTCTAAGTAACTCCGCGCCAGACGGAAAGATATCCATGAACAGGTGACTAGCTGTCTCTTCAATGAAGAGACAAGGAGGAAGTCTTAGGGGTCTACTTAGCAAGAGGCTCTTGGACACAGGAATGGGGGAGAGGAAAGAACAGGAAGGGCGGGAAGGCCCGAGATAAATCAAGAGGCAAGTCGAGTAACCGAAAAGATATTGAATGTTGGAATTGTGGCAAGAAGGGCCACTACAAGCATGAATGTCGTGGTAAGAAAAATGACAAGAAAGAAAAAGGGAAGGAAGATGAATTAGATTCCACTGCGGTCGCTTCAGATGGCGACGTTGTAGTTATTCTTTCTGCAGATCATGACGTATGTCTCACGGCTACGAGTCAGGACACCGACTGGGTGATAGACTCGGGAGCTTCTTTTCATGCAACTCCACACAGGGACTTCTTCACAAGCTACAAGTCAAGTGACTGTGGGACTGTGAGGATGGAAAATTCTAGCGTATCAAAGATCGTGGGAGTTGGTGATATTTATGTGAAGACCAATGTGGGCTGTACATTGGTTCTCAAGAATGTGAGGCATATCCCAGACCTTCACCTCAACTTGATGTCGACGGGAAGGTTGGATGATGATGGCTATGAAAGTCGGTTTGCTGGTGGGCGATGGAAGCTCATCAAGGGTTCATTGATCGTGGCAAGAGGAAAGAAGTGTTGTACCCTTTACAAGGCAAGTGTGAGTATATGCAAGGGTGGGTTGAACGTAGTGGAAGATTCAGCTATTGGCATGTGGCATAGGCGTCTAGGCCACATGAGTGAAAAAGGGCTTCAGGTACTAGCAAAGAAGCGGCTCCTTCCAGACGTGACAGGTACACCTCTCAAAACCTGTCTTGATTGTTTATCAGGGAAACAACATAGAGTTTCATTTGTTAAAACTGTTTCTCATGTTAATAAAGTGCATGCATTAGATTTGGTTTATTTTGATGTTTGTGGTCCTATGAGGACAAAAACCTTGGGTGGGGCATTGTATTTTGTTACTTTTATAGATGATGCATCTAGGAGGGTTTGAGCTTATGCTTTGAAATCCAAGGATGAGGTCTTTGGTGTGTTTAAATTGTTTCATGCTATGGTCGAGAGAGAGACAGGTAGACCATTGAAGTGCATCCGCACTGACAATGGTGGTGAATATATTGGTGACTTTCACGAGTACTGCAAGTCCCTGGGTATACGACATGAACAGACAGTTCCCAAGACCCCCAGCATAATGGTGTAGCTGAGCGAATGAATCGCACCATTGTTGAGAGATTAGATGCATGTTATCCCATACGAAATTGCCCAAGACGTTCTGGGGAGAAGCAATGCACACGGCGGTGTATTTGATAAACAGGTCTCCATCAGCCCCGTTGAATGGAGAAGTACCTGAGAAGGTGTGGACTGGACAGGATCCATCGTACAGTCATCTCAGGGTGTTTGGATGCAGGGCATCCGTTCACGTACCAAAGGACGAGAGGTCCAAGCTCGATATGAAGATCAGGCAGTGTGTGTTCTTAGGGTAAGTTGATGAAAAGTTCGGTTACAGATTGTGGGATCCAACCGAGAGGAAGCTCGTCAGGAGCAGAGATGTGGTTTTCTTTGAAGATCAGTGTATAGAAGACATTGGTAAGTTAGAGAAGAATCAGTCTATATCAGGTGAGCTAGAGGACACGGATCCGATTATTCCTCCCGTGGTGCCTAATGACAGGGGAGTACAGCAAGGTGCAGAGGACGAGGGAGTTCCTTCAGAAGATGGACCAGGGGAGCAGCCCCCACTTGATCCACCTGTTGAGCCACAGGTGAGGAGGTCATCTAGGGACAGGCAGCCGTCCAAGAGGTACTCGTCATATGAGTACATTATGCTGACTGATGGGGGAGAGCCAGAAGATTATTCTGAGGCCCTAGCCGACGAGCATAAGGGGGAGTGCTTGAAAGCTATGTAAGAGGAGATGGAATCCTTGCATAAGAACCACACTTATGACATGGTGAAACTACCTAAGGGCAAGAACGCTTTGAGCAACAAGTGGGTGTTCAAAAAGAAGGTTGAGCAGAAGAATTTATAGACAAGGTTCAAGGACAGACTTGTGGTGAAAGGTTTTGGTCAGAGGAAAGGCATAGACTTCGAGGAGATATTCTCACCAGTGGTGAAGATGACATCCATACGGGTGTTGCTTGGGTTAGCGGCTAGCATGGATCTGGAGATAGAGCAGTTAGATGTTAAAACTGCCTTTCTCCATGGTGACCTGGAAGAAGAGATCTACATGCACCAACCAGAGGGATTCGAAGTCAAGGGCAAGGAGCATATGGTGTGTAGGCTGAGGAAGAGTTTGTATGGGCTGAAACAAGCTCCACGGCAATGGTACAAAAAGTTTAACTCGTTTATGTTGAAACATGGGTATGACAGAACGGAGTCAGACCACTGTGTGTTCACGCGCAAGTTCTCAGATGGTGATTTCTTAGTTCTGCTATTATACGTTGATGACATGCTCATCATGGGAAAAGACATCAAGAAGATCGACAGGCTGAAACAGGAGTTGGGCAAGTCTTTTGCGATGAAAGACTTGGGCCCGGCTAGACAGATCCTAGGAATGGAGATAACCCGTGACAGAAGCAGCAGGAAGCTCTGACTGTCACAAGAGCGGTATATTGAGAAAGTCTTAGAGCGGTTCAATATGAATGCAGCGAAGCCGGTCAATACTCCACTAGATGGTCACTTCAGATTGAGCGACAGACAGTGTCCCAAGATGAAGGCAGAGGTGGAAGAGATGCAGAAGATACCCTACGCATCAGCTGTAGGAAGTTTGATGTATGCTATGGTGTGTACACACCCAGACATAGCATATGCGGTTGGTGTTGTCAGCCGGTATCTTGTCAATCCTAGCAAAGAGCATTGGGCAGTGGTGAAGTGGATATTGCGATATCTAAGAGGCTCATTCAGTTGAGCCTATGCTATGGTGACGGTAAACCTGTGTTAAAGGGCTACACAGATGCAGATATGGCAGGTGACATAGGCTCCAGGAAGTCTACATCGGGGTTCATGTTCACGTTTGCAAGGGGAGCAGTTTCTTGGCAAAGCAAGCTACAGAAGGTCGTAGCATTATTGACGACAGAGGCCGAATATATTGCAGTCATAGAGGCATATAAAGAGATGCTTTGGATGAAAAGGTTCCTACAGGAACTTAGCCTAAAGTAGGAGGAGCACGTGGTCTATTGCGATAGTCAGAGTACTATACACTTGAGCAAGAATCCAAGTCAACATTCTAAGTCAAAGCACATAGAGATTCGGTATCACTGGATCAGGGATACTTTGGAACAGAAGGTGTTATAGCTTGAGAAGGTCCACACGGATGATAATGGGTCAGATATGATGACCAAGGCTTTGCTCAAGGGCAAGTTTGAGGTTTGTAGAAACCTGACTGGCTTAAAAAAGGTGAATCCCTCCTGGGTCAAAAAGGGGGAGATTTGATGGGTTTTTTTGACCTATCGTCCTTTCGCACTGGGATGCGCAAGTCCTTTCGTAACTGGGATGCGCAAAGTCCTTTCGCAACTGGGATGCGCAAGTCCTTTCGCAACTAGGATGCGAAAAGGAGTTTCCTAAAACTATAAAAAAGGGTCCCTAGGATTTTTCTAGGGTATGTTATGTTGATGAGAAAAACACAAGAGGGCTATCAAAGGTGAGAGAGAGGGAGAGAAAGAGAGAGAGGAAGCTTGTAGAAGGGAGGTTATGCTCGTGGAGGTGATCTACGGTGCAGTCTATATCTCAGCGCTCCTACGTCCTCGTAATCGGTGAGATCTCTCTGGTTTTCTTTATTCTTTCATTGTTCATCCACTCCTGCGTGAGTGAAGAGGTTGTAAAGTTTTACTTCATAGTGGATTGTTGATCTGGACGAGGTCCCGTGGTTTTTTACCTCTTGAGGGTTTTCCACGTAAAATTCTCTTGTGTGGTGTGTGATTGATGCATTGATTTTTTTCATTACTTTATTATCCATAATTTTGGTTTGTTATGGAGGGCTAGATCCTAAGGTTTTGTACAAGGCCCCCAACACTTAGATTATATTTTTACTTGGTTAAAGTTCATATTAAAGTCCCATATCTGAGATGAGAGTTACAACAAGCAACCTTTTTTTTATGTGGAGTACCTACCAGTACAAACTAGGTTTTTAAAAATTAGCATTACACTCTTGTAGTGGGCCAGTGGACCCATTGATGTGTGAAAATGACACAGTAGCTATTTGAATGTTCTAATGGCCGACATAATATTTTTCATCTATTTTGTATTAGTTGTTTATACTTTTTATAGATTTTTTCTTCATAAATAAATCAGTTCACACATGCACCCAACTGAAGAGAGAGAGAGAGAGAGAGAGAGAGAGAGAACCTTCTTCTTTTTTACTAAGAAAGGAATTGTGAGTGAGAATCTTAGTTTTTCATGCCAGCACCCACTCTGCTTTTGGCAATTGAATGGGATTTTTTCATTATCATTCTACACGATAAATTAATTAAAAATGAGTGCATGAATAAAGAAGAGTGTGCAATAATGTATATGTATGTATGTGTGTAGGGTAGTTAATAGACTTTAACGAAGAAAGGAACTTCTTAATGCTCAAGCCCTAACTAAGCCCTTACTAAGATTTCCTTTTTGTTTTTGACTATGAAGTGAGTGTGACTCCTTATATGGTGCCCACCATGGTGACAAGGGTCAGACAAATCGTGCATTATATGTGCCCATCATGAAAATGGAATGCCCCAATGCAAAAACACGCTGATCCAAAACTCGAGTAGGCCACACTATCAGAAATAATGTAAAATGATGCATAAAATCTGTAAATCACAAGGCCGGCCCACATCAGTGTGGAATGACTAGTTTTTAGGTTATCCTTAATCGTGCATGTAGAGTAATATGAGTGAGTTGGGTGTCATAAACAAAGTAAAAGTAGGCTCCACACAATTTTCATTTGTACTCCTTCTCCCTTATTTTCTATGACATGACCCACCTTGAGTTGTGGATTGGGCTGATTTTTGGGATCTAGACCTAAAAACTGAGCCCCATTGAGGTTGTCATGGTGGTGTCAACACTCGTGCTAATTTCCTAAACACACGCGTGCATACCCATGTATATGCATCTCTATATTTGTGTGTTTGTCTTTATAATCTTGTGTGGATAAGTACATGCATATGTCACTACACCAAAATCGTTGGAGTGGAACGGCTGGGGTTTTGGTTTGAAAACGGCTGTAAGCCGTGTCTAATTTGTAACGGTTGTACCCCATATTCAAATTTGTACCTGTTTTAACAACCAACGTTGCTATTTCTGATATTTTGTTGGTGTGTCCCACTTGCCTTTTGGATATTCCTAATTTTTAGGATTATGTTCTATTGTTATATTTTAAAAGATGGACGGATTGGAATTGTTTTGGAGACCTCGCTGGACCCCACACGGCCTTAGAGGCACAGTAGTTTTTATTTACTGCAGACAACGAATCCATTTCACCTTTTTTTGGACTGAAACCCTCATTCGCATTGTAACACGACCTCTCACTCCGTCTCCCTCTCCCTTTCCCTCTCCTCTCTCTCTCTCGATCTCCCTCTTCCTCTACCGATCTCGTATTTCCTTTTACGGCATAGATTTCCCGGATTTTCTTTTACTATTCGGATTCGGATTCGGATTGTGAAATCCATTGAATCTCCTCTCCGGAAACAAACGCCTATTCTTTCATTCTCCTTTTCCTTAAAATTTTAGGGTTTTACTGCTTTTTCTCGAGCTGAAAACAACGCATTACTCTACGATTTCAGCATTCCGAGTTTTTCAAGTCGATTTGATCTGCATTTGATTCGATCCCTAAAAGAAGATAGTTGATAGGCAGAGATTTCAGCGTCTAACATTACCAAAATACAAGTTGTTTTCAACAGATTCCGATGTTTTTCCCTGGATTAAAAGGTATGCATGCCTCTCGCACGCACATGAGAGAGAGAGCTGATAAGGAATTTCTTCGAGGTGGAGGATAGAAGAGTTCATCCAAACAGCCTTCGAGATTTTTCTCAGAAGAGCGACAGAAGTTGACGTTTGGAGGAGGAAAAGCAGCAAGAAATCCTAGGGTTTTATCCGCTTCAAAACGTGCATTCAGTCCGGCATTGCGAGCTATAAATGCTACGATTTTTGCATGGAAAAACCTCTGAGATCGGCATTTGATGGTGAAAACGATCGCACGCTTTTCGATTTCTTGAAGGGAATCGACGGCAGGTATGAATGAATGCTCTCTATCTCCGTTTTTTTCGTGATTTTCCTGCATTTTGTAGATTAGAAAATAGAGATAGGGCTATTAGAGATGTGGTTCGCGGGACTATCCTAGAATGTAGTCTCCCACAACCTCCAGTGCAAACGGAGCGACTGCACTCTGGTAATCAGATCCGTTCAGTTGTGGCCTCTTCCATGGATGTACCAAAATACACAGTCACATCCTCGGTAAGTCATATATCCTCATGGATTTTACATACAAAGATCCCTTTTATTCAGATATTCGCATTATGTGTTCATATTAATATATGCTTGTTTTATTATTTTGTTTGATCATTCTATCTCCTTGTCTTCTAGATCTGCAAATCCAAATCATTGTGTAATTTTTTGGGGTTTTTGTCTAATACCATCCCTTGCACTTGCATTAAGCACTTGTGTGGGCATTTTTGAGTTTTGTATCTTTTACAGCATACATGTTTGACTCCAATGGTGATGGTTATAGCAGAACTGAAGATGTTAATGCTTTTAGAACATGGCATTATGATTACAGATCTGATATGGCTGACTCCAATACTTAGGATCTTGCAATTTATGATTACATATCTGATATGGCTTTCAGAACATTACATCTGACTAATCGCTTGATATTGCCCTAAACCTTCACAAGAAGTGAAACCTCACACCTAGGTGCCACAAGGGCACCAAGAACAATGTGAAAGAGAAGTTTCCAAAGAAGAACGTTTCCACACGTGAGTATTTGCTTCCATTAATGTTTCAGAAAATCGTTAGCATGAGCCTTAACAAGTTTTAATCTGTTTTGTCATCTTTAAGGTTCCTGTAATGTTTGACAGTGTTGGATTTTAATGATTAAAGGCATGGCCTGTAATGTTTGACTTGTCATAATTCTTTTGTTTTACTTTTTGAGCCTATTGTGCGCCCAATAAAATTTTCATCGTCTTTCCAAAAAAATGTTTGTAGTTGCCCTTGTACGAGGGTATGGAATCCTTGTCAACCGGTCTTTCTATTTTCATTTCTGGAATTGATATCTTGTAGCTGCAGTTGCATTTGTTGAGTTGGAAAATGTAAACTGAAAATGAACCTCAACAAGATTTTGTTGGCGGTTCAGTCCAATTGGTCAAACATGCTTGGTCTATTTTGGCCTGAAAAGCTAATACGTATTACTCTAGGAAACCTCGTATGATCTGTTTTATATAACTATATTTCTATACACTTGCTCTCAACAATATTGTTTTACCTTTCTCATTTAAAAAAAAAATTCACTAACAAGTCATGCCTTTAACCAGACATTGTCTCCTGTTTTTTTACATGTACATTGTTGAATTGTTGAGTAAGATACAAATGTTGGTAATGGATGATGTAATGACACAGGTACAAGAATGTCTTCCTTTCTTATTTGCATTTTTGGGAAAAACTTATCTAAACTATTTTTTGATGGACTAGATAATCATCCGTTCACCACTCATGTCCCATCTTGAATGGACGAAGTAATGGATGTGAGGCTTGGTAATAAAATTCAACTTTTTAATTTTCTTCTTGTTATTAGTATCATTCTTTGGGAAAAACTTATTTAAACTATCTTTCCATTGCAAGAGCCATGGTGAAACTAACACCAGGACTGCAATACACCAGCAAGCTGATGTAGGTGTAGAAGGTATATAGTTTGTCTTTCCCTTTTTCTGATATTTTCCTTAAATATTTGGCTTAAAGAAAATTTTCGACTGATGCGGGCCAATACAGGCTAACGTGGTGCCCATATCGTATCATTTTCAGCGAGGCCGATGCATCCCTTATACCTATATTCGGAACCATGGACAAGTATCCTCACTAGTCATACATCCTAATTCAATTGTGATTCAAATGAATCACCCAAAGTGGAATAACTGTGTACAGTATTTCTAAAGTTCTGTTTATGTTGTGAGTGGAGTGTGTATCTATGACATAATGAGTCGTCTTGCATATACAACTTTTATTTGTATTCTTGACTAGTTGACTTTCATTTGACTGACAGCTTGATGTTGAAATTGCAACACACATATATGTTAAGGATGATGGACCCAAGAGAAGTTGTGTAGCATGTTAATAGTTTTGTGAGTTTGGAGCATTAATGTTTTACTTAATGGTGCAATTCGATGCGCCATTGAATTGACTTGCAATTATTAGTCTAATAGTAGAAGAGAACTAATCACCTACAACCACTTGTAGGCTAACAAGACCTATGTGACATTTTTACAAGAATGTTTCCATAATAGTAGAAGAGAACTGATAACTTTCTAGCACTTGTGGACTAACAAAATCTACAACACATTTTTACAACATTCTCCCATGAAAATGCATATTTGAAATAACCGTTCTCCTTAGTGCTTGTAGGGTGATTGGGTTCCAACTTGCAATTATGTTACTTTCAAGTTGGACTTGAGAGAAGATAACTGTGAGTTCAAGGCTACTTGTTCCAGAATATGAGAAAACACCATTATTCTTCTGCCATTTTCACTCAATCAACCTGATTATTCGCAATTTAATTAACTAATCCCGAGCCCAACCCATTAATCTAAATGGGCTACTTTTTGGCCCAAGCCCGACCTGCAACTAGACCCGACTTGGCTCGAACCTTGCTTAGAAGTGGGTTGGGCCAATCAACCCATTGCTACCCCCACTTATGAGATAGGCACTTGATCGAAGTCACACATATTTCTGTATAATCCCATTTGTTTGCTGATGTTTCTTGCCCAGCTTGCTTCACATAGAGACGGCAGACTGGCCTGAACTACTGATGGAAATCATCAAGATTATGGCTGACATCAACATCAGTGTGGAATCAGCAGAGATTGATACAGAAGTATGTCTTGAAGCTTTCATGTTTTTGATGTTTTACATTTGTCTTGTAAACCCTTGTTTATAAAACAAATGTAAACATGGAGCAGAGGAGCAGCAGAGATTGATGTTGACATCAACATCAGTGTGGAATCAACAGAGATTGATACAGAAGTATGTCTTGAAGCTTTCATGTTTTTGATGTTTTACATTTGTCTTGTAAACCATTGTTTATGTTCTCTTGCAGGGATTGGTAGCCAAAGACAAATTCCATGTCAGCTACAGAGGAGCAGCACTAAACAGTTCCTTATCACAGGTAAATGATTTCGCAAGAACTTGGCCTGCCAAACTTGCTTTACACTGAATTCAGAGAGAAATACTTGAGGCCTGTTTGGGAGGACCATCAAATTGATGCTGGTTACCTTAATATATTGAGTGGAAGGACCATCAAATCGATGCTGATTCTCTTCCTTTGTTGGTTACCCCTAATATGGATTTGGGGTATGATCCAGAAAATAAACCAGATCCAAATCTCGTGTGGACCACACCACATGGATCAGTGGTGATTGACCATTAAAAACTTTTGTGGGCCACAAAAGTTTTAAATCAAGCTGATATTTGTTTTGTTTTTTTTTTCCTTTCATCCAGGTCCATGTGACCTTATCAATAGGTTGGATGAAAAATAAACATTATGTTGGGCATTAAGGTGGGCCTAGGAAGTTTTTAATGATGGTCTTTCAATCACCACTGCTTCCTATTGTGTGATCCACCTAGGATTTGGATCCGCTTCATTTTTGGGAACATACGTAAAATGATCTGGCACAATGGATGGACGGCGTAGATATATAATATACACATCAAGGTGGGCCCCACCGTCAGGGCCGCATTGTGCTGGGTGCAGCAAGTCCGCACCTAATTTGCTCACCCTAAAGCTCTACGACGCCCACTACGCTGTTTTATGTTGTATCCACTCCATCCATCCGTTTCATCATCTCATTTTAGGACATAAGCCAAAACATGAAAAAGTCCAAAACTCAAGTGGGCCACACAGCTGAGGAATGAGCTCACAAAAGCTCTTGATCAAGGATTGTATTTGTTCCATCACGTGCGATTAACAAAATAAATAAATGAGAAGTAATTGCCTACTGTCAGGTTACCACATTCTGTGGTATGCACGATCTTCCCACTCACATGTCATTTGTTTATAACATCATTAGTGAAAGTGGTGGGCCACATAGCATGAAAATCAGGCAGCTATGTTGATCAGTTGGGCCACACTTCTTCGAATCAAACAAATGACGGCTTGTAATCAGATTGTTGTAGGGCTAATGTTTTGACAGTATTATGGTCCATGCAAGCGGCGTGTTGGTGAAAAATATGTAGACACTCTAAGTCATAGTACCGATAGTTGTACACAATCGAAATTTATATAACTTAATTGAAGAATAATAAATCATTTATGCATTAATTATGGAGATTATAACGCTGAATAACTTATAACGCTGGATGGGGTGAGAAAAATGTTCAGGTACTTCATTCTTTTCATTTTTTTCCTTTATTTTTAATATTTTATGTATAGCAGTGCTGTCAAATTCTCGTGAATGAATGCAGGTTCAAACAACAGGTTATAGAGATCATTACTCATATAGCTTCTACAGTCCAAAGTTCCCGAAAAGATGTGTGGTGCTCTGCATTCTAGGTGGGTATTAGGTATAGTTGTAAATGGTTTTTTTTTTTTCATTCTATAAAAGTTTTAAATGTGTTAGATATGTTTGATATGACTGTTATTTTCTGCGAGTTAACTAATGTTATCAGCTATGCCTTTTGGAAAACTGAAAGAAGTTAAAATTTCAAGAGATGCCCAGTTTAGGTTCAGTTTTCTCAGAAAAGTCACCGCCAACCTGTTACTTATGAGTCAATACGAGTGATACTAGTTGATGAGTTCTTTTAGAGTTTTCTTTTGGTCTCCTGATCCTAGTTGATTTGGTCAGTTGTGAGCGATGCCTACAAGTTTTGAGCTTTATTTGGAGCAGTTGTTGACGTTGCATTTCTAAGACTCACCATATAGTTAATCTAGTGGCAATTTCTATTTTTAGGTATAAGTGAACGGGTAGCAGATTGTAACGTCTCGAAAAAATCGGTACAAAGACCTGAGTACCACCTCAAGTAGAAATCACTCGGAATCAAATCCTTTAGAATTAGACGAGGATTAACTAGTGTTAAACTAGATTACTTACTTGCGAATCAGCACTAATCACTTTAAATACGATCTGCAAGAACCAAAACTTGTAGAATTATTGACTAGTTACCCTAAAGCTAGGATCAATTCTCATTACCCCAGTTGCTCTCGGAGCACATTGAAACTCTGTATCGGATCTGGATCGCACGTCGAAAGTCCGATTACTATGAAACCATACGATTACGACCGCCTTACTGGGCTTGACAACCATCTCGGAAATCAAATCCAGATAGTATCCAGAAACGGACAACTTGAGCCCGGAGTAAAGTGTGTGAGAAACGTGGATATCTTATAAATAAAAATCTAAATTTAAGTAATATGAGACTTGTCGCTTGTGGACCAAATATAAGGATTCAGACCGTTAGAATCTGACCCAAATACACCCTCAGATCAGGAGAAATTTCTCATACATAGCAGTGTACTTGTAACCCTGATCGAGTTTCGGTGACCGTTGAACTGAAACTAGTCCGCCACATGCGATCTGGAAACCCGATTGGAACGAAAACTTAACTCGACCTAGATCCAAGGTCAGTGACCTTAAGTCCAACCGCACGCAGAAAAGGGGGCTCCAGAAGTGCTCCATTGAGCTGAAACAGACGCTCTTTGGACATAACCTAAGTACACCTTGGCCCTAGGGTCATTCCCATCAGTTCTGGGCCTATAGAAGGACCTTAAACCCTCTCCCTCTCACTTCACATGAATTTTCTAAACCCTAAGAAAGAGAATAAAGAAAAGAGAGAGAGAGAGAGAGAGAGAGAGAGAGAGAGAGAGAACTGAGGATTCTTCCTGGGATTCTATTCCGATATTCTACGTGTCTATCCATCACTACCAAATCGCTATTCTGGCGATTCTGACTTCGTTCTTAGGTAAGAAAACCTAACCCTAATCTGTTCTAGGGTTTCAATTGTCGCTAGTAGCGAAATAGCTGACTCAACTCGTGTTATAGGTTGTCATTCCATTGTTGACGAAGACTTAAGAGTCTCTATCGGATTCGTTACGCTTATACGGCGTAAGGTGCGGACTATAGACGTATAGGTTATGATTTTCAAGGCTTTCAATGTCGGTTAATGATTTATTCTTGACATGGGTGCTATTTCACATGCAAAATGTGTCATTTGTTTCGCTTTACGATTATATATGAGCTATGTTGAATATAGTGTATTCTATGTACGTATTGAAATGTTTGAATATGTATGAAATTTGGATTTGTATCTAACATGATTATTTGCCGTGACTATATGCTTGTTATGTATTTAACAACTCCCTAGCGAAAAGACTTGCCCTAAATCACGCCACGGCCAATATACGCTATATATGTTAAAGTGTATAGCCCACGTGTTTGTGGAAATGATTAAATGAGTATGGAACCCGAATTCGTGCATGCCATGATTATCCGCCTTAGGTATATGCGTGTGGTATACGGGGCAACTCTCTAGTAAAAGGATTTGGCCTAATACATGTATAACCAACATACAACATGTATGAAGATGTGTGTAGTCTAAGTGATTGTAGAAATGTCTAAGTAAGATAGTTGTTACTAAGGAATACCTTGTATGAGGATTGAGATATGCTTCTCGGTTACCTTAATTTTGTGTATGATTTCCTCCATGTATCTTACATTATGATATCTGTTTTATTTATGGAATGAATGTGGGTGAAATCATGTTTGTGTTGCACTTCATAACATGTTCATATGATTGCAAGAATAGAATTATTCGCTCGTTACTGTTGTGACTGTCTCCTATGATTACCTGTTGAAATGGAATGAGGTTGGGACTATAATGTAGTCCAAGCAATCGGTAACCGACCCTGATTAGGTGGTTGAGGTTGTTTCACCACACGAGACGTGCTTAGCAAATCCGAGTTGTACTTCGGTTGGCGACAGTGGTTAGGCCACACGGAGTGCTTACGCACTTTATGTCGTTCAACTTGTCGTGCACTCGGGCTAGTCAAACTCGTCAAGTAACCCGATTGACCCGATGTATGTTCACCATGTATGGACGCCACTGCCTGAACCTAAGGTACCAAACTCACCAGTGAAATCCCGTTTAACCTTGGTACCTCGATCCGCTAAGACTCATGAGCTGGACATGGTGGTATGGGATACCGTGGTCGAGCTGTTGGCCTACGCTGGGGCGATGAGCCTTCTCGTAGTGACCAGTGAGCAACCCAGACTCGTGAGACCAATACGGTGGTATGAGACACTGTATTCGAGCTGTCAGCCTACACTGATCAGGTGACGAGCCCTTTATAGTGACCTCGAGCGTACTCTGAGTCTACGTGGAGACGACGACCCTTCCGTAGTAACAAGAGTATAAACTAGGCCTGCATTGATCTGGCGACGAGCCCATTGCAGCAACCTAGAACTGCAACATCGTATGAGATTTACTAGGACTGACGACCCTAGAATGGATCATTGTTCGAGAATGATATAAGGGAAGTACCTTAGTTTCCCAATCCTGCTGTATGAAAGGGACTAATAAAAACTTGGTAATCACGCTCATAGCATCGCACTGCATGTGCCCCGGGTTGAAGAGCACAGAGGGAAGAAGAAAGCATGCCGCGACCATAAGATGGTGTCGCATGAGGGAGTGTAGGCGAGGACATGCATCATTAATATATTTCATCCTTGCATTAATAAGAGTATCTAGGAATGTCTGATATGTCTGCTTTATCATTACTGCTTGGCTGAGTTGATAACATGTTAACCTTTACTCTATGATTCCACTGAGTTGATCACTCACTCCCACATTCTGGGACGGTGTTCTGAACACCCACCAGACCATGTCTTAGTTGCAGATGACGATGCGACTCGAGAGGCGGAGCCTGATTACTATGACGATCAGGACGAGTTCTCGTATATGCAGTTCTCCGGTGGTTTCGCTTATGCCGTCCAGATCGACGGGGCTACAGGGCTTATCAGTGTAGTTGAACTATTTTTGACATTTTGATTTTTGAACTATTACATGTATATGGTGACTCAGTGATGTATTCATACTCTAGAGACCGGTCGTGAACTTTGGCTCATACACGTCTATATATACATCTTTCAGTCTTCCGCTTGCGTTATATTAATCGATCTGGAGTATGAATTACTGTTTTGGTATAATCCCACTCATGATTAACGCACTAACATGGACAACATTCAATCATAAGCATATATGTTGCATAAGTGATGTTTTGGAACTCGGGAGTTGAGTTGCTGCTCGACCCCCGATTTTCAGGGCGTTACACAGATATAAGTATCTAACACTTTTTTTAAGTTCACCTTGTTGCTTATGTGTTATACCATGTTGTTGCTCACTAGTAGTTTTGATGAAATAAACAAAACATTTGTGCTTAATTTCTTTACTTCAGAATTTGATTGTCTTAATTTTGATATTATGTATTCTTTATATATCTAACTTGTTGATTGTAATCAACTTACATCAATAGACTATTAGATAGTGCTTGATTGAGAAAGTAAGGCACAAGTCCCAGTTCAGTAACTCAGGAAAAAAAAAATAGGAGCAAAAAAGAAGGTCGGAGTCATGGGTTTTTTAAACCTTGGCTATGAGTATAGGTGGGGATGCAACTGGATGGGTAGCCGAAATGGGTTTTTAAGGTCCATTCATGTGAGGCCCTGCCTTGGGTTTCAAAGATGAGGCCAAATGAGTCTTTAGAACTTCGATTTGTTCTTTTGTGTCTGGCAAACAGTTATCTTCATATAGTCCCAGAAATAGCTGTAATCTACAAATATTTATTATGAAACTCAAAATATTCATGATTATCTATGTAATCCAAACATAAATTCTCCAGTGTACAAAAAAAGTTAACTGCTTTGCATAAAGTAGGGCATGTTTCCTTTTATTGATCATGTCTCAGATTGTTCAGCTGCTGAGCATTTGCATATCTGGTTTGCCCAAATTCAGATCAACTAGCATTTCGAAAGTTAACAAAAACTTCTTCATTGGTTGAACAAATTTTGTCACATTTAGACTCCTTATTTCTTTGCTAGAATGTTTCAGAGTTGTATTTGTAACCTGGAAATGTTTCTCTAATATTTGTTCCAACTGTTCTCCAAATTTCCTTGCGCGCGCAATTTCTGTTCTCTATGTTTATCCAGCTTCACAAGTTATCATCTGAAACTATTCTCACCTTGTTTTTGACTAATGATGATTTGGGAATGAGAATGCTACTAATACTTGTTCTTTTTTTTTCTTTTTTTTTCTAACAGTCGGATTCTTGGTAATCATTTTGACAAGCTTCCATTGCATGGGCTTGGGAAAGAGCACTCATCAAATTGGTGGAAAGCACTTGGGGATCAACTGATGGCCCATGGTAACATAAAGAAAACTATATAAATATAGTTTTCAATTTTCCATTTTCAAAGTAAATAATTTTGCTTGATTAGCATTTTGAGTCCTTAATAGTTTTGCACTTAAGTACATTAAATGAGGCCATCTCAGAAGTTTGTGGTAGAATTACCAAATGCAAGTCATTTTTGCTAGTTTATGGTCTCAGACTCTTTTCTGAAATTTTTCATCAGTTCTATTTCAAAATTGAAATTTCCATGCAGGAGCCTGCCATGGCAGGTTCTAGAACCTGAGTAAAGGAGAAAAGTTGATATCTTAACTAATTCCTTGAGTTATTTCTTTTATGAGTTTGGAATGACTTCTTGGAGGCATTCAGTATTGACAGGCTAAAATAGGATGACACTTGTAAGAATAAGGAATTTACAGCTACCTCTGCATTTTCTCGGCATATAATTTTTTTGTTTTAGGATTAGTCTCAGTAAGATAGTGACCCATCAATTTTCATGTAATGATCAGCCCACTGACTCATGGTTTAAAATATCATCCGATGCAACTCGGTATTGTCCAAGTCGTATCAGTTTCAAACTAAAACAAAACAAGACATGATACCGATAGGGGACCAGAATGGAACTGAGTCAAATCAGTTCAGGCCGAGTCAGGGTGAGTCATACCAGTTTCAGTCCTAGGTGAGTCACAATCCGAAACTTAATGACAATTGAAAACTAATTGCACTGTATTAAACGAACCTTCACATTTTCTGCTTGACTAGTTTGTTGACGTCTCTCATCCCCATTGTCTGCTTCACATTCAAGCGATACTACCATAGAATGATGGCCAGAAATGGAGATGATAGGGGAAGTAACAGAGCGAGTGGCACGGGATGTTCCTTGTTCAAATTGGCACCTGACATGGTCAGGAATCACACTAACGTAACCATTGTAACAGATCTTGAAGTAGGGCATGTTTCCTTTTATTGATCTTGAAGAATGTGTTGTTGAAATTTGTACTCTTATGTTGTTGGAATGATTTTCTTTTTGTAGATGGATAACGTGGAGCGCTTTTTCAAGGAGAAAATGGGTGTCATTCATGAAAGTCTGGAAGAGAAGGAAAGAGTTTTTGAGAAATTGCTCCAGGAAGATCGAGAAAGAATCAAGCTGTCTAACACGATTCTGGAAGCAAAGAAGAGCGCAAACTCAACTAGTGAGATTGATCAATTGCTTTCATATAAATAGACAACCTGCACACTCATCTACCCATTTTGTTAATGGAAATGATAGTAACACACGAACACCATCTTTGTATGCATGGAATCCTCATCCAAATGGTAGTAGTCATGCTTGGACATTGTGATTGCTCTGGTCCACAACTGGTTGGGCTGGTACATTAATCAGGTAGACTAGCGTATTTAGCTGTCAATGTGCTCCATTCATTGGCCCACCTTTAAAAAAAAATGCACACCCTCACACCCACACAAACCACAATGGGCACTCACAATATGGAGAGATTGCCTTTTTTCAGTTTTTCTCTTTTACCTCCATACAATGATTGAGAGTGAACATACAGGTCAGGATATCATCTGGAGCAGCAACTGCTACTATAATTAAGATTGTAAAGAGGCCAGAAAAGGTTGGAAAGCTTATTGTTATGAGTTCTATTCTCTTGTTTCTTCCATTATATATTATTTACTTCTATTGTGCTTTTCATGTCCTTGTCTCGTCCTTCAAAAATTTCACTTTAGACCTTCCAGGAAGACATTAATTCAAATAAGAATATTCTTCTTTCCCAATATTCTTCACTGGTAACTAATTCCCTTGCAAGCGGGAACTGAATTGTCCTCTCTGTTTTAGCTGTTAACTAACAAGAGTCCCCCATATGTATACGTATGTTCAATTGTCACAATTTTTTTCACTATTTTGATAGATGATTGTTGTTCTTTCAATCTATTCACATGTTTTTGTTCTTATTTTTTACTTGTTGCTTGTTAGTCAGGTACATAAAAGGCCATCACATTGTGGAGCTCTTCATCCGCTTGACGAACTTTCATTGAATTGTCTTTTTATTTTGAAGTTTGTCATTGCAGATTTTAGTTTTTTACTGTCAGGTTTGCAAGTCAGATAAATAATGTTTCAAATTACATCATGGTTGTTTTTACTATCTTTTGATTCTTAAATGAATATGGCTTAAATATATTTGTTTTTCTTTTATTTTATTTTATTTTATGCAACAGGTTTTTTGGTTTAAAATCATTCCGAAATAAGAAAAAATACCGTCTCCAAACATGACCGTTGGCACTAGAACGGTTTAAAACCGTTCCTAAAATTCCGTTTCCAAATTTTGAAACAGTACCCAAAACGGTTCTGAACCGTTCCTATTTTTGCGACACCTCATTTAGGAACGGTTTTAAACCATTCTTGAAACCGTTCCTGAATAACGATTTTGGTGTATTGCAAATATGTAGGGTCCGCTAACATGAAACTAGTGGTGTTACCCTACTATTATGAGGCCCATGTGGTTTGTGTATAACATCCAACCCATTCAATAAGTGTGCCGCATTAAGATTACCAGGCTCACTAAAAATCATTTCAACCAAAATCATCAAGTGGGCCATTCCATATAGAAAACAATGAAAAAGCACCCACAAGCCTCGAAGTTCAACTGGTATAGCCCACCTAATGATCGGATTGACCTGATTTCGGTGGGTACCTATCGTCATGTTGGGCTTCACCTTTTGGATGAGTCGGATGCCATCGAACCATCTTTCCATTTCGGAATCGTGTCGATGATCCTCAATCGCCACGAAGAAGGCAAAATGAACTTTATTATATTCTCCCTTATTTTATTTCAATTTCACTCTTCATTTTTCACTATTGCCTTTTGTGATACATTGCACACATGCCATATCTTTTTTTGCATGGTAAGGTTTTTTAATTAATTTAAAAAAGCATTTGTCTAGTCTTTTAGATAACATGAATTTTTCAAGTCATTATTAAAATAGCTTTGGCTAAGAGAGTGGGAACCTAGTATTCAAAGCTTTTTCTATCTTTCAATGAAAAAGAGTGGTATTGCAAGCTTCTAGTAAGCTTTTTCATGTGTACAAACATGTGGGGCGGTTTATGTAATGAAAACAAAGATGGTTTTTCTTTCAATCTTCATCGATAAAAGCTGGGATCAACTCCAAGGGCTATACTCCTATGTTGGTTATGCACCATTTAATAAATAGTGGTGACTCTTCAAATACACATGTAGTGTAGTTGTAATGCGATCCAGACCGTCCAAATTTCTGACCCAATTGAGGATGGAGCATAACTGAAAATTTGCATTCAGAAGATAATGCTAACCGTCTGATTCTTAATTTCGAATTTAGACCACTCCCTATTTAACTATTAACCATCCATTCAATGAATAGTGATTAATTAGATTGGTTAGGATTATGTGATCTGCATGATTTTAGAGATGTTCTTCATCCATGGTGGGATGCATGATTTGGTCGGGCACTATCTATAAAACCGTGGTGACTCTTCTAATGCACACATGGCATAGTTGTATGTTCACTCCCCAAGTATAGGGTTGTGATGTAGTAAAAACTCAGTAAGACAGAGGTCGAATCCACAGGGATTGAAACCTGTACGTTATCTGAAAATAACCAGATCTAGAACTAGGCTAAGATGAAATCCAAACCAATTGTGATTTGAGGAATAATGGTGAACTAATTATTTAAAACTTAAGAATTCAGAGAGAAGGAAACTAGGGATTCAGAGGATCCACTTGTAGAGATCAGGGAGATCTATGGTCGATTCATGAGCTCAACTGGACTTCGAGTCCCATCTTCATCCAGTTGGAAGATATAACCTGAAAATCAATGTGAACTTCCTTTTGATCTAGTCTTCAAATAGATGAAAGGTAGAAGAATTAGATATGATTCTATCACAAATCCATGCCTATGAGACAAGGTAAACAACAGAACTCAAACCAAACTACAACTAATCAAAAGACGTATGAATGTTAGAAGGGATTCCGTCATCCAACCATGCCTAGGAGACGATGGTGAACAACAGGGCTTCCTAACCCCATAATCAGAAGAAGGAAAAGGAAAACTCAAGCCATCACAGATCTAATGTAATATCAGTCAAACTAAATCATTAAAAACTAAAATCTTCCTTAAAATCAAACCGATCAAAATGAGTTCAACGGGCATAATCCAAGCCGCAGAATCCTCTCATCTCGCTACAAGCTTCACCTCTTAGCCCTAGCTAAGAGGTTTAGCCAACCATGATTGGCTGGATCCCTCAAAAATAATGAAAGGAAAAGAACAAAACAAAGACAAATCTCTCTCTCTCTCTTTCTGTCTCCCTCTTTCTTTTCAGCCATGGAATGCTTTCCTTCTCCTTCTCTCTCTCCCTTTTGTAGATGTCGAAGGCCGGATGGGCGTGCGAAAGGGAAACTCTCCACAGCTACATCGGTGGATTTACGCAGCACAACACAACCCATGTACGTTTGGAATAAAATCGTTAGCTACAGAGGCTTCCAATGCGAGATCCTAGCCATTCAGCCTTCATAACTCTGGTCGGTTGGCCCAGGAGAGAATTTTGAACCGTCAAGATCGTCGGACCGATCTTCTCGATGCTTGCAAAACGACCCGCAGCGGCTGAGCGTGCGAAGATTGCTGAAACAGAATCCGCGACGTCAGCGCTGGACTCTCGGTGGGGCCCACTTCTTTATTCTTTTGAGAAATCTGAACCGTCCACCGGATTCCCCATGAAATTTCGGTCGGTTATGGTGGGTTTTGGATGGGCTCTGGTGCAATCCACTGGATTTTTCTTACTACCGTTAGTGTGCTTTTGAACAGCTGAATCACCCCAAACGTGATGTCTTCCATTTTTCCAGCAGGCGTTGGTTGTGGCTGCCCCAGAGAGTGAATCAACGGTCTGGATTGTCGTTTGGACGATGGGTGGGGCCCACAACAAGAAACCGATGGGTTTTCGTTGCGAAACAGCAAACGGCAGTTGCCATTTTCGAAATTTTGAGAAGGAAAGTCGGTCAGTGCCGCTGACCGACTTTTGAATGGTTCGGTGCACACCTAGTGCACTTGTACACCGTACACATGTTCTGTACATGTGGGTTCCATAGAGAGGTTTTTGAGACATCTGCTCCGTCCATACATTCTACCATATCATTTAAGCCGTCAATACCAAAGTTGAAGCAGTTCCAAATATCAGGTAGGCCCCAAATTGGAGATTAATGGGCTGATCTGCCCGTTGGACCACTTCCCGAGATCTTCAATGGCTGAAATTTAATATGTACGGTTAATTTACGGCCCCCATCACATGTATGAAGTTTTGAGTCAATCTGATGGCGGAAACCATGTGATCCTGCATTCTGCACCAATTTCAAGCCTCTTTAACGTGAACAGCTTGATTTTCTCGGATCCTTGGCGCGTTGTAAATTTCAATATCGGTCCTCTGGAGTCCGTCCCTTGCTGTGGTGATTTCAGAGCGTCAAATCCACGCTTTTAGTACCCTTCTTCAGTCTACGTTCGTAATTCCACCTTGCATCACATACACAGTTAAAATACGGCATTAAACATTATTGTGTTTGTAAATCTAGGCAGTAATCAGGGTCTGATATGCAATATTTGACCCTCAACACAACCCCCAACCAGCATGTTGCTAGTCCCGAGCAAAGCATGCGAAAGATAATTTAAGAATTACGGGACAATTTCTATGAACTCGAGTGATCTTTGAAAAACAACTCAGATTATAGAATTCTAAGATTCATGAATATTGGGCATAAATTTCTCCTGGAGGTAAGCGCATGGTAGACTTCATAATCAAGTTCAAATATTAATCCATTTTAGAATAATTCTACACATTGAGTTCCATGTGTATAGTGTGATCTCAACTTATCAACATTAGGATTTACTTCTTTCTTTCATGATATCATTGGTAATAATAAGAAACCCATAACATCCAACCTAAACCAAAACCTGCCTCATAGATCAACATTCCCACCCCTTGATTTTTCCATCAAAATTAATGCTAATGAAAGGAATCAAATCCTCACCTATAGGGAGCAAACCTATGGTGAAGATCAATTGCCCAAAAATCTTGTTGTATTTTTACAAATTTTTTTTTTTTCTTAAGACAAACCATGGGGAATCGACCTCTACACCTATGGGGAGCAAACCCATGGTGAAGTCCATTCGCCCAATCCTTTCCGCAGGCAGCTATCTTGTAGCTGGGTTTTCTCATTTCTTTCATTCTTCTTATTGAACATGATGGACAAATTCCCCAGGTTGGTCCCTTCATGCTTACTGATCACTAAGTCAATCCTTAATATTGAACTGAAACCTCAATGTGAAAGCGAGATGTGACATGTGAAATCATGCTCAATCAATGTTTAAAACTTCTAACCATGATTTAAAATTCAAACTTAATTGTGAAATCTAACAGACACTGAATCCAAGAGTCATAATTTACCAACATCATGTATCTTGAAATGCTTAGTGCTCTACATGGCCATCATAAAATCACATCGAATTCACAAGAATTTCCAGAAAATATTTAAAAATTTTCACAATTTTTTGCTCAAGACTAAAAAAAAACACTGATTAGGTTACCTAATCTCCCACCCCCAACCTAAAATCTACATTGTCCTCAATGTAAAAGGTTATAAGCATGCAATGCACATGGGACAACGAAAGTAAATGAGAAGTGATGGGGAGATAGTACCTGGACGAAAAGAATCAAGGGGCTTTTCCATAAAGGTATCAACATGAAAGCAAGTCAGCCTAAGAGAGAAAACCAAACAAAAAATAACAAAAATAAAATTACCTATACCACTTTCGCAGGTGCTCTCGATTGCATTAGCGTATGCAATAAGCCTTTAAACCCCTAGGTTGCCCCTAGTGGACGAGTTTGTAGTCTCGTGAGGGTTTGCAGTAATGTTACCCACAAACATTGAACAACTAAACTAGGAAAATGAAATGGAATGAAAAGCTGGGTTTGCCTCCCAGGAGCGCTAAGTTTAATGTCTTTAGCCCAGACCAAAGCAACTACCCTAGTCCTATAAAAGCAATAAACCTATTATACCTCCATCAGGCAGGAGATCATTCCTGGTAAAAAGGATCAGTCAGAGGCATAGACATGTCCTCTGAATCAAAATTTCTCGACAAATGGGCTTTAAGCGATGCCCATTACTTTAAACTCCTTGCCATTGTCGGGGTCTTTATCTCGACAGCCCCATGAGGATATGCAGTAACGACATGTACGGGCCGGTCCAACGAGATCGAAGCTTACCCGGAAAGAGATGTAATCGAGAATTATACAAAAGGACTTTCTGACCTGGGGTGAATGATTTTCGTAGATATGTGTTGGTCATGAAACGCCTCTCATCCTGTCCTTCCTTGTATTCTCGTTCGTACTCGTCGTTTCCGGATTTCTTCAAGTTCATTTAATTGAAGTTTGCGTAGCGAGCCAGCGTTGTTCAGATTGAAATTTAGATTTTTGATCGCCCAGTAAGGTCTATGTTCCAATTCCACAAGCAAGTGGCAAGTCTTCCCATAGACGAGTCTAAAGGGAGACATTCCAATAGGGGTTTTAAAAGCGGTATGCTATGCCCATAAGGCATCGGTCAATCGAATTGACCAATCCTTACGGTCAGGGTATTAAATCGTTTCTCCAAAATGTGTTTGATCTCCCTATTGGAAATCTCATCTCAACTTGTCCCACTTGTCTGTGGGTGTATGGGGTTCACTTTATGAGAGATACCGTATTTCTTCATTAAACTCTCAAATGGTCTATTACAAAAGTGTGAGCCCCCATCACTAATGATGGCTCGAGGCGTTCCGAATCGGGAAAGGATTTTTTTTTAGGAATTTAATAACCGTGCGATGGTCATTAGTTCGACACGGAATCGCTTCGACTCATTTAGTGACATAGTCTACGGCAAGCAAAATATATAAATTCCCAAAAGATTGGGAGAATGGCCCCATGAAATCGATGCCCCAGCAATCAAATGCCTCTATGATAAGAATGGGATTCAAAGGCATCATATTTCAACAGGGCAATGCTCCCAATTTCTGACAATGCTCACAAGCTTTGCAAAACTCATGAGTGTCCCTGAACATAGTTGGCCAATAGAAGCCACACTGCAGAATTTTGGCCGTGGTCTTTTTTGCAGAAAAGTGACCACCACAGGCCTGTGAGTGACAGAAGGAGATGACACTCTGATGCTCATCGTCTGGCACACATCTCCTCAAGATTTGGTCTGGGCAATATTTAAACAAGTATGGATCATCCCAGAAGAATTTGCGCACCTCGGTGAAAAATTTCTTCTTATCTTGCGCAGTCCAATGTGTCGGTATAGAACCTGTGGCAAGATAATTAGCGATATCAGCGAACCAAGGCGAAGGGAGACTCTGACAACAATTGTTCGTCAGGGAACATGTCATTAATCTGTGTCGTCTCAAAGGAATCAGAGGGATTAAGGCGAGAAAGATGGTCAGCCACTACGTTCTCTACTCCCTTTTTATCTTTTATCTCTAGGTCAAATTCCTGGAGTAGGAGGATCCATCGTATCAGGCGGGGCTTAGCATCATTCTTAGACAGAAGATACTTAAGCACTGCATGATCAGTGTAAATAATGATCTTGGATCCAATCAAGTAGGACCTAAATTTGTCTAAGGCGAACACTACGGCTAGGAGTTCCTTTTCCATAGTCGAGTAGTTCACTTGGGCAGGATTTAGAGTCTTACTTGCGTAATGAATAACGTAGGGTTTCTTATCTTTTCTCTGGCCTAGAACTGCCCAAGAGCATAATCAGACGCGTCGCACATAAGTTCAAAAGGAATGCTCCAGTCAGGTGGCTGTATGATAGGTGCACTAGTCAATATACCCTTGAGCTTAGTGAAAGCTTCCTGACATGGTTCAGTCCACTCGTATGGTGCATCCTTTTGAAGTAGATTACATAGAGGTCAAGAGATGAGACTAAAGTCCTTTATGAATCTTCTGTAAAACCCCGGCGTGTCCTAAGAAGGATCGCACATCCCTTATGTTCTTGGGTGGAGGTAGGTTAGAGATAAGATCGATCTTTGCCTTATCCACCTCGATTCCTTTGGATGAAATAATGTGTCCAAGGACAATTCCCTTCTGAACCATGAAATGGCACTTTCTCCCAATTAAGTACCAAGTTCTTTTCTTCACATCTTTTCAGCACACATTTAAGACTTTCCAAGCACTCACTGAAAGATGGACCGAAGACAGAGAAATCGTCCATGAAGACTTCTAAATATTGCCCCACCATATCAGAAAATATGCTCATCATACATCGCTGGAAGGTGGCAGGAGCATTACATAGTCCAAACGGCATCCTTCGGTAAGCAAAGGTGCCGTAGGGACATGTAAACGTAGTCTTTTCTTGATCTTCAGGGGCGATCTCTATCTGGTTGTAGCCTGAATACCCATCAAGAAAACAGTAATAGGAATGACCAGCTAACCTTTCCAAGATCTGATCAATGAAGGGTAAAGGAAAGTGGTCTTTCCTCGTGACGGTATTTAATTTCCTGTAGTCAATGCACATCCTCCAACCAGTAGTGACTTTAGTCGGCACGAGTTCATTATTGGCATTGGCTACGATGGTGATCCCGGACTTCTTAGGAACCACCTGAGTTGGACTCACCCATTAACTATTAGATATAGGGTATATGATACCCACATCCAATAGTTTAAGAACCTCGGCCTTAACCACTTCCTTCATGTTTGGATTTAGTCTACGTTGTGGTTGTCGAGCTGTCTTCGTATTATCCTCAAGATATATGCGGTGAGTACAAATCGAGGGGTCGATTCCCTTGAGGTCCGCGATTGTCCATCCAAGGGCTCCCTTATGCTCCAGGAGAGTAGATATGAGCATACTCTCTTGTTCTTTCTCAAGGTGGGCAGAAATCACCACCGGGTATGTCTCATCTTGACCTAAGTATGCATATTTTAAATCAGAGGGCAAAGGTTTTAGGTCAAGCTTCGGTGGCTTGAGGTTAGACGGTAGAGGCATTTCATCAGTGTGGGGTAACTTTTCAAATTGAGGCCTCCACCGGTTAACTTCAAGTACCGGTACCACATCAAGCATGGCACACGTCTCCCTAATTATGTCATCATCAAACTCATGGGAGTGGGCCAGGCACGTCTCTAGAGGATCAGAGGATAAGGTGATGGGTGTCCTATCTTCCACGAAAGTATCGATCATGTTAATATCGTGGATATCGTCATCTTCCTCTACCCGTCTTCCAGTGTTGAAAAAGATAGTCATTTCTAATGTCATATTCCCGAAAGACATACTCATGACACCATTCCTGCAATTGATAATTGCGTTTTAAGTGGCAAGGAATGGGCGACCAAGAATGACGGGAATCTGAGTGCTTGTATTGTTGATGGGTTCGGTATCCAGGATGATGGAATCTACTGGGTAGTAAAATCGATCAACCTGGACCAACACATCCTCAATTATTCCTCTTGGTACACGAACAGAGCGATCAGCAAGTTGTAGTGTAGTTAAGGTGGGTTTTAATTCACCTAAACCCAACTGTTTGTATACCGAGTAGGGAATAAGATTAATGCTCGCTCCTAAGTCAAGAAGTGTGTGATCAATTCGATAGTCCTCAATTACACATGATATGGTTGGGCTACCGGGGGTCTTTGAATTTTTGCGGCACATCTTGTTTTAGGATGGCACTCACTTTCTCAGTCAGGAAGACTTTCTTTTGAATATTTTGCCGTCTTTTGGTCGTACATAAGTCTTTCAAGAATTTGGCATAGGAAGGTATTTGTTTCACGGCATCAAGTAGAGGTATGTTGACCTTCACTTTTTTCAACACCTCTAGAATATCCTGAGAGTTAGAGAGAGGTTTTGGTGCAACCAACCGTTGGGGAAATGGAGCAACTGGCTTTCCTTGAGGTTCCGGTTCTAACTCTGGTGGGGCATGGCTAGATCCATCTTCTTTATCCACTTCCGGGTCCTTAGACTTTTCAGCCCTAACCGGAATGGTTTTGTCAATGATTTTTCCACTCCTAAGAGTGGTGATGGATTTAGCTTGCTCCATCTGATTTGAAGAGCTTGGGTCGCTAATTTCATATTGCGATTTAGGATTGGGAAGAGGTTGAGCTGGGAAGCTCCCCTTGTTCCCAATCGCATTTTCAGCCTTAAGTCCTTGTATTGCTTTTGTAAGGTCTTGAAAGGCCTGTAGCATACCCTGATTGAAAAGCTCTTGCTTTTGAAAATGTTTCAGAAACCGATCCTCTTGAGGTTTCTCTTGAGTTGGATTTTGATTTAGGAAACCTTGAGGTGTAGCGGTTTGTCCATTCCTCCAACTGAAGTTTGGATGGTTTCTCCAGCCAGGATTGTATGTGTTAGAGGTGGGCCCACTAAAAGGTCTTTGGTAATTGCTTACAGCATTGGATTGCTCATTCAATACCTCTTGAAAGGCAGATATAGTTGGGCAATTCTCAGTAGTGTGAATGTTGCAACCACAAACCACAAATACTAAACAATTTCCTTGGCCTTATCCTTCTTTAATTCAATTCCATGGCCTCGAGTTTTCGAGTGAGATTGGCTACCTTGGCATTAATATCATCATCCCTCTTTCGTCAATTCTCCCTCTTTTGGAGGTACATTCCACCTTTTTCTTTGGAATGAGTCGGCCTAGGCGTAGTACTCTCGGTCTAGGGGAGATGTCCCATGTTTGTGTGTTCTCAGCAAGTTTATCAAAGTAGTCCCACACCTCATCGACACCTTTATTCATAAACTCCCCATTACACATTGTCTCAACTAATTGGCGCATGGGAGATGTCAGTCCATCATAGAAAAAATTCGTGATGCGCCACGTTTCAAAACCATGTTGTGGGCATGAACTGACAAGATCTTTGAACCGCTCCCAACATAGGAAGAATGTTTCATCTTCCTTTTGGGCGAAGTTCATGATCGACTTCCTAAGGGTGTTCGTCTTATGATATGGAAAAAACTTTTAATGAACTCCCTTGTCATGTCATTCCATCTGCCAATAGATTGAGGACGTAGTGAATGTAACCACGTCTTGGCTTTCTCTTTTAAAAAAAAGGGAAAGAGTTTTAACCTAACCGTGTCATCAGACACGTTAGGAAAGTATAGGGTAGTCATGATCTCATCGAACTCTTTCAGATGTAGATATGGATTCTCTGACTCAAGCCCATGAAATTTAGGAAGGAGTTGGATCACCCCTGGCTTGATATCCATATGTCCTGCATTCTCCTGAAAAACCATGCATGAGGGCGTACTCACCCCCGCCGGTTGTAAGTAATCTCGTAAGGTACGAGGCGGGGGTGCTTGATGCACCTCATTCTCATCCTGGACATCTTCTACCCTAGGTTGGGGTAGACGAGGTTGATTTCCAGCCATATCCTCAATTAACTCAGGGGAATTCGAGCGATGTCTAGTCCTACGATGGACAGTTAACCCCTCAACTAATCCTCCTTCAGTCAAGAGACGTCGAGTGTTGTCACGAGCCCACTTGGGCATGAAACACTCACAGCCCTCAATCAAATTCTAAACCTAATCCTAAGAAGGGAAATAAAAATCTAAAAAGAAAGAGAGGGTTGGAAGGAAGTTACCAAATTGGAGTCCCTAAATTAAGATCCTGCAAAAAGAAACCAAAAGAGATTAGTACCTAAAAATAGAAATTCTAAAGTTAGAAAATTCTAAGGTGGAAACAAAGTTAGTTTCTAGAAAAGGAAGGTTTCCTAAACTAGAATTAGAAAGTTTCTAAAAAATAAAGGAAGAATGAGTTAGTTTCTAAAATTAGAAAGTCTCTAAAAAGGAAAATAACTAACCTAGTTTCTAAAACAAAAGAGGAAGGTTCTAAACCTAGAGTTAGAAAGTTCTAAATTAGAAATCCTAATCCTAAAATAGAAAGTAATGAGTTTCTAAAAAGGAAAGAATTTCTAAGATAAATGAAAGCCTAGAAATAGAAAGTTTCTAAATAGAAGTAGAGAAATCTAACCTAAAATTAGAAAATAGCAGTAAACTAGTTTCTAATTTAGAAAAAGAGAAATTCCTAAAAGAGTATAAAATTTCTAAAACAAAAGAGGAAAGTTCTTAAAACTAGAAGTAAGTTAGTAACAGAAATTCTAAAAAATAAAAAGTAGAATTTAGAAAGATCTTACCGAATTAGAAATTTCTGAAAGGCCTACAAAACAGGAAAGTTAGTTTCTAAATAAAATAGGAAACAAAATTAGATTCTAAAAGAGTTAGAATTAGAAACTTTAATAAAAAAAAAGGAATCCTAATCTAGAAATAGTAAGGAAGAGAGAAATTACCAATTTAGAAACCTATCTCAGAATCCTACAAAATAAGAAAGTTGGGTTAATTTCTAAAAAGGGAAAATCATCCTAAAATAGAAAGTTACTTAAATATAAAATTTCTAAAAAAAAGGAAAATCTGAATTAGGAAATTCTAAAAATAAAACCTAAGAATCAAAAAGATCCTAATCTTAAACTAATCCTAAAACCAGTTAATTTCAAAAACGTAGCCGTCAATCCCCGGCAACGGCGCCAAAAACTTGTTCACTCCCCAAGTATAGGGTTGTGATGTAGTAAAAACTCGGTAAGACCGAGGTCGAATCCACAGGGATTGAAACCTGTACGTTATCTGAAATAACCAGATCTAGAACTAGGCTAAGATGAAATCCAAACCAATTGTGATTTGAGGAATAATGGTGAACTATTAATATTTAAACTTAAGAATTCAGAGAGAAGGAAACTAGGGATTCAGAGGATCCACTTGTAGAGATCAGGGAGATCTATGGTCGATTCATGAGCTCAACTGGACTTCGAGTCCCATCTTCATCCAGTTGGAAGATATAACCTGAAAATCAATGTGAACTTCCTTTTGATCTAGTCTTCAAATAGATGAAAGGTAGAAGATTAGATATGATTCTATCACAAATCCATGCCTATGAGACAAGGTAAAAACAGAACTCAAACAAACTACAACCAATCAAAGACGTATGAATGTTAGGAAGGATTCCGTCATCCAACCATGCCTAGGAGACGATGGTGAACAACAGGGCTTCCTAACCCCATAATCAGAAGAAGGAAAAGGAAAACTCAAGCCATCACAGATCTAATGTAATATCAGTCACACTAAATTATTAAAACTAAAATCTTCCTTAAAATCAAACCGATCAAACGAGTTCAACGGGCATAATCCAAGCCGCAGAATCCTCCCATCTCGCTACAAGCTTCACCTCTTAGCCCTAGCTAAGAGGTTTAGCCAACCATGATTGGCTGGATCCCTCAAAATAATGAAAGGAAAAGAACAAAACAAAGACAAATCTCTCTCTCCTCTTTCTGTCTCTCTCTTTCTTTTCAGCCGCCGAATGCTTTTCCTTTCTCCTTCTCTCTCTCTCCCTTTGTAGCTGTGAAGGCCGGTGGGCGTGCGAAAGGGAAATTCTCCACAGCTACATCGGTGGATTTTTACGCACACAACACAACCCAGTACGTTTGGAATAAAATCGTTAGCTACAGAGGCTTCCAATGCGAGATCCTAGCCATTCAGCCTTCATAACTCTGGTCGGTTGGCCCAGGAGAGAATTTTGAACCGTCAAGATCGTCAGACCGGTCTTCTCCATGCTTGCAAACGACCCACAGCGGCCGAGCGTGCGAAGATTGCTGAAACAGAATCCGTGACGTCAGCGCTGGACTCTTGGTGGGGCCCACTTCCCTATTCTTTTGAGAAATCTGAACCGTCCACCGGATTCCCCATGAAATTTCGGTCGGTTATGGTGGGTTTTGGATGGGCTCTGGTACAGTCAACTGGATTTTTCTTACTGCCGTTCGTGTGCTTTTGAACGGCTGAATCACCCCAAATCGTGATGTCTTCCATTTCTTCCAGCTAGGCGTTGGTTGTGGCTGCCCCAGAGAGTGAATCAACGGTCTGGATTGTCCGTTTGGACGATGGGTGGGGCCCACAACAGAAACCGATGGGTTCGATTGCGAAACACAAACACAGTTTGCCATTTCCGAAATTTTGAGAGGAAAGTCAGTCAGCGCCGCTGACCGACTTTTGAATGGTTCGGTGCACACCCGTGCACTTGTACACCGTACACATGTTCTGTACATGTGGGTCCCCAAGAGGTTTTTGAGACATCTGCTCTCCGTCCATACATTCTGCCATATCATTTAAGGCCGTCAATACCAAAGTTGAAGTAGTTCCAAATCAGGTGGGCCCCAAATTGGAGATTAATGGGCTGATCTGTCCGTTGGACCACTTCCCGAGATCTTTAATGGCTGGAATTTAATATGTACGGTTAATTTACGGCCCCCATCACATGTATGAAGTTTTGAGTCAATCTGATGGCGGAAACCATGTGATCCTGCATTCTACACCAATTTCAGGCCTCTTTAATGTGAACAGCTTGATTTTCTCGGATCCTTGGCGTGTAAATTCTTCAATATCGGTCCTCTGGAGTCTGTCCCTTGCTGTGGTGATTTCAGAGCGTCAAATCCACGCTTTTAGTACCCTTCTTCAGTCTACGTTCGTAATTCCACCTTGCATCACATACACAGTTAAAATAAGGCATTAAACATTATTGTGTCTGTAAATCTAGGCAGTAATCAGGGTCTGATATGCAATATTTGACCCTCAACATTGTACAGCAATCTAGATCGACCAAATTGCCATCCTATGGATGGAACATAATGAAAAAAAAAATGCACCAAGATAATAATACCAACCATCTGATTCTTCCTTTCTAATTTAGACCACTCATTATTCTACTTTTAGCCATCTATTCAATAGAGAACCATTACTTGGATTCTTTAAGATTGTTTGATCAGTACGAATCTAGAGATGTATTCCATCCATGATGGGATGCACAATTTGTTGAGATTTTTATGGGCCTGCAGAATCACACAGATCTAGATCTAGGATAGTAATCCAATGGCACCAAGCATACAAGAGAACACACAGATTTAACGTGGAAAACCCTTGCGGGAAAAAATCACGGCACAAAGCGACAGATCTCCACTATGAAAGTATCAATTACAAAGAGAAAGGACTTACCCGATTCGAACAACCTCGAATCTCACCCTTGCTACACCCTTTGATAACCCTAAACCCTTTTAGGAACCCTTGAAACTACTTTAGAAAGTCTTTCCATTCATCTCCCATTCCTAGAAAAACCCTAGGAACACCTATTTATATTTAGGAAACTTCCCTTCCGCATCCTAGTTGCGAAGGACTCAAATCCGCAGTTTCCGCGCAAATCTCGGAACAAACTGCGTACCTACGACTAGTCGAGCCGAGTCTCGACTGGTCGTAGACCCCTTCGACCAGTCGAGCAGATCGGACAACCAAAATCCCATGTCGCTGGACTTTGAGTCGTGCAGGCCACGACCAGTCGAACTATTCCCTTCGACCAGTCGTAGCTACAGTAAAAAAGAATAAACTTTTTCCTAACACAATTTCCTTATCCATTACTTCAAAAAGATGGTGACTTTTCAAGTACACATGACATAGTTGCAGGGCAATCCAAACTACCTAAATAGCTAA